>LPNX010763360.1:1281241-1310515 GCA_001517045.1 Pseudotsuga menziesii
GATAGAAACTTACTTGACTAATCGATTCCGACTGGTTGAACATTAGTAGCAGCAAAAATTCAACTCTTACGATCTTAATTCTTCATTTCTGTCAATCATCAGAAGGATTATAATTACAGAAGATTAGTAGCTCCTATTTTTCCACTCATCACTCATGTTTGATTAAAATCAAATGAATGTATTAGTTATTAATTCAAACTATGTAATGCATGATGTGATAACTGTTATTTCTGATTCATGTGGAAAATTTGGTAAAGCTTCATCACTTCTGAATCATTTATCTTATCTTAGTTGTAAAAAGTTTTAAGGTGAATTTAATGTGAATCTTCATTAACCCTACTATACTATATGCTCATCACTTATTTCAAATTCATATTTTTGAAATAGGTTGGTATTAGAGTTTGTGATGAAGGTCTAAAGTCACTTTCTAGGTTTTTAACATTCGTTTGGTCACATTATTAAATTATTCTTTGGTCAGTTTTGACCTTTGCCCTAAGATATTAATTATATGCTAAGGTGATTATATTTTTATGATTGAATTCGTTAAATGAAGAATTAAGGTTTTGGAAATTATTGGGTCATGTGTTAAAAAAATGATGAATTAACCTCCATTATTACCACATTATGAAATCACAAAGAATGAGTAATGGTGGAATTAAGGTTTTGGTAGTCATGTCATTTGATGGTTGCTATCTGTCAATCCTGAACCATGCAAACATCACTTGCAATAACTTTCCCGTGTGACTATCCTACAGCTCATTATGCTTTGGTAAGTTGTCTTCGAAACCTCTTGTCTCTGCCAATTCATGATATGATGGACTTATAGGAAGGTTTTCAGGGTTTTAAAAAAATAGGGTATTTCGGAGTATTGCTGATAATGCCTATATTGTTGATGAAATGATTTCACCTTGTAATCTATGTTTCAAAAATCCTAGAGGTTTGTGTATCCACTGCCATGGCTCCAGTGTCTAGGTTCGAACTTATTGGTGACGAATACCTGTATGCTACTCCGGAGTGTCGAGAGATCGTGTTGAGATATGGATGGTTGGAGTTCCTTCAGAAATTTTCTGGTTTTAATATGAATGTTTCTAAGGCATTCACAGAATATTTTGATGGGGTTAGTGCACAGGTGGGAGATGTTGAGATTAAGTTGTCTAAGAAGTTCATTTCTCGAGTTATTTTATTGCCATAGACTGGTGAGAAGTGGTATAAAGGAAAACATATTAAGAATGACCAGTGGAAAGGGTTTCTTACCCCATTCTCACCAGCAAACTAATTTCAAATCCAGCTTCCCATCCTGGTTATTAATGAAGAAGTGGAGGGACATTTTGGAGCTAGTCATCAGGTATGTAACTTGTGAGGGTAGGCTATCTCAGACGCAATTTTATCACCTTCGACTATTGTTGATATTTAAGGGTTACCCTATCAATATGCCCTTTTTCTTTTTAAACAGTTTGCATAAAAGGGTGTCCACTTACCAGTCTAATGTTGCAGACAAAAATAGAAGTTTATTCCAACATGGCTTAATTAAAATTCCTGTGTCTAGTCGGTTGGAAGAACTAGGTCGGACCTGGGATTCTTTCCTTGTGAGAAATGGGTTTGGCGTTAATGAGGAATGGCCCAAACAGAGGCCTGGGGTTCATCATAGGTGGGTAAACAATGAAGAGGTTGAGCTTGAAGTCAAGGACTCTGGTTCTCAAGATGATTTGGGGGATGAAGGGTTTCAACCTGATCAAACCCTAAGTCTGGATGATGTGAAAATTGAGGTGGAAACTAGTGTCGAAACTCCTGCAAATAATTTTCAAGGTCGAGGAAGGAAACCCCCAACTCCTATAACCTGTCAAGACAAGAGTTCTTCTCATACACAGGTTAATACGAAGCAAACAAAGGCTGAAAATTAGGCTAGTAGTGTTATGAGCAAACCAGCTATACGAAGAACCACACGCAGTATGACAGCCGCTCTGCTTTCCAGAAGGAGTTTTAGTGTTGGGGATGTCTCAGTTATTGATTTGAGTGATTCTTCAAACATTCAACCGAATCCAACTCCCATAGGACCATATGTGTTAGATCTTAAATACGTCTTTATCTTTGTAGACAAGGTGGTTGAGAGTCAGCAAGTAAATCGTGAGGGTAGCCAAGAAATTGAAAGAAAGCCTCACTTAACTCAAGAATCCCAAGTAATCTTGAAAAGAGATTCAAAAGACCAAACTGATCCAAATCCTCATGCCCAATTGATTTCTTCCCTGCAAACAGATTTAAAAGAAGCACAAGTTATTCAAACAATCGCCCTGGAAGAAATTAAAGCTTTAAAAGCTGAATTGATTACCTGGGTTGAGAAATGGGATGTGTTAAGAGGGGAAAAGTTGAAATGCAAAGAAATGATGAAAAGGATTTTGTTAAAGAATCAAAGATTGAAAAAAAAAGAATAGGATTAACAAGACCATGGCTATCAGGTTCAGGGCTAAATTGAATGAAGCTAGGAGAAATGTACCCATTCAATTCTCAGTTGAGTCGGCCTTAAAAACCCGATGTTTTGTTTTTTGGTGACTTCAAAATTTTGTCTTTTGTATCTTACATTATGCCTACAGAGGGTTTTGGATAGATTCTTATAGGTTAGTGATGTTTTGGGTTCATCAGTTTCTGTTCAATTCATGGTCTAAATGATTAAATTGAGATATCTACAGAATTAAAATTCTGCAGATATCTCGCTCATGCTTAATTGATCATCATTAAATTTTGTTAAACAACTTTTTGTTAATATGTACAGGTGTCAAAGAAACCGTTGGGATGAAACTAGATGCTGGTCTGCCTTCGTGTCTTTTGATTGTACGTGGCTACTCAATGAAGAATGTTTGGGACTTACAACTGATTTGATGCTCTGAAATTACTTCGTTCCTATTTCTAAGCTTCTGTTAGCATGGATTACCCAGTATGGTGTTACTATGATTGGGAGAGTTTAACGCTGGAATTTATCCAGTAAGTTAAAACTCTGGGCATATCTTTCTTTCTGGATGATTTTGTAACAACGTGCCTATGAAGCTGGTCATGGTTACATCTTATTTGGAGATGATTGCGATGTTTCCTAAGGAATAGGATTTCTAGTTAGTCAGTTGTAGTCTTTTATTTTCCTCTATAAGAAACTTCTGAAAGGAAGCAGAGGGTTGGAATCCTAAAACTTGTGATGAACAAATATAATACAACACTTAATATTATTCTGTTTTATTTGTGTTCCTCTTGAACTATTTCTGAGGATTACTATGTTTCATAGATATACTGAAGACATTAGCTAAGTCTATCCGTTATTATCATGCTGTCTTAATATTGTTTTCCCGTGTTAAATTTCCTTTTCATATGTATATATATATATATATATATATTATATGTGAAAACTCTTGTTAATGGATTCTGAACAAAATTACTTAGTGTTGAAGTATGAATAATTAATTGTCATATAGAAAAGTAAATGAATTTCTTTGTGTTCCTTTTATTCAGTTGATAATGATATGATTTCATACAAAGTACTGACTGTGTAAGGTGAACTTATTCATTTTAGCGTCAGTACTTGGGTGTAATTTCTTTTATGCTTCAATACTATGTTAAATTTATTCTGATTATGAGTTTTGTTTCATTTTCAAATTGATTTATGATAAAATATTATTTTATTGTAAATTGATTTAGATCTGTATCTGTTGAGAATATGCTTTCTTAACATTGCAGGATCATAGATCAAATTTTCAAACAAAACTTGTTATTTCATTATTAATTCCAGCTTCCATTTTTTGGGATAGTCATATTGCATCTTAGGTTATTATAGATAGAGATTAGGAGCTACTATTATTTGTTGTTTTAGTTTAAGATATTTATTAGCATTAGTTAGTCATTTTAATTAGATCTTTAGTTGATTTGAGTTCTACTTGATTAAATAGAACTTACTGTATACATCCCAAGAGACTCTCTACCTTGAGAGCATATTTTACAGGCAGCAGGGCCTTTAACCTATGAAAAATAGTTATACCAAACACATACAAGATTGTTGTATGTCGAGTGTGTGGGTTGTTTTTCAGTAGTTGGCCATAATACCCTATAAGTTACATTTTTTGGCCAACAAATGGCGCTAGAAGGAGGGCCTGAGCTAAAAGCTTAATGGCTAATCAATCGCATAGTTCTCCTACCATGATCAACCAACATCCTCCCTCATAAGTTTTGGAACATTGTCTACCCCGGTCTCTACACCACAACCTGAAACTGTAAATACTCCGTTCCTAGATATAGTTAGGACTATCATTGAAAGGGAACCTAATGTCTCACCAGTTTCCCATGAAAAAATAAGTCAAACTTTAGAGGAATCACGTAGAATCTTAACCAGAGCATATTCTCTCCAAACAGGGATTCCCCCAATTAACTTTGGATTACCAAGCAGAACTAATTTCCAAACATTGGAAGTGACTGAGTCAGCTACTGATTCAGTTGGAGAAGAACCTCTTGAATCATTAGTAGGGACTCCTGGTTATCACCTTAGTAATCTATTAAGAGGAGTAGTTGGTCATAACACTTCTCGACGATTGTTATCTATAGGTGGATCTGATCTACCTCCTTCACCTCCTGAATCACCACCAGATAGTCCTTGTGACCATAACAACGAGTCTTTATCAGACTCAGAACCCGATCCAAACATGGGTGACCGTAATTAGGGTAACCATAATGCCGATAGACCATTAGTACGATGTGGTGCCATTATTGTACCTGGACTACAACATAACTTACCCAAACACCCTGATAAACTGCTACCTAAGTTTGACCTAGATGATAAGGGATTAGCTGATAATCACATTGACAAGTTCATCTTGGTTGTTCAGACTATGAATGTTCAGCATGAGGATGTGGTATGTCGAGTATTCCCTTTAAATTTTGAAGGAAAGGTTGCAGTTTGGTATTTTTCCCTGACACAAGGATCCATAACAAGCTGGAGTGATTTTATTCAAGCATTCCTGAACAAGTTTGGTGAAGATAAAAATCCTGCTTTGTTAGCACTAGAATTGGCTAGGACTAAGATGGAGAGCAAAGAAAGGATAAAGGATTTCAATCATCATTTTTTTACTCTTCTGAATAAGATACCAATGGCTTCCCAACCTCTAGAAGACATCATAATAGATAATTATTCTTCATCCTTACCTAAATACTTGGGTATGTTTGTAAAACAAGCTAGTAAAATCACTTTAGTTGAAACCTTTGATGAAGCAATAAAGGTTGAGAAAAATTCATTGACGATCGAGCCAGAAAATAATGGAAAGGCTGATGGTTCTCTTCATAAACGCAATGAAACCACTTCTAGAATTAACACAGATAAAAAAGATGTCCCTACTGTTGATGTAGAGACTTATCACAAACGAAGTGGTGATATTGAAAAGGAACAACATGAAGGGTACTTCAAACATAGGAAATTTAAAAACCCCATACCGGTTGTTTACATCCTCAAATGCTAGGCAGAATACTCCCCCTGACATATCCACTAATGAGGAATTTTTTAATACTATAAGGGTTCTTTATGCCTTACCGGATTCCTCAACCAATCAGGAGTCAGATGATGATCATGAATCTGATCAGCCTGAAACCGAAGAGGAAACTTCTGAAGATCCTCTTTCGCTTAATTGCCTTTTCTGGGATAGTTCAGTCAAAGAAGGAGAGTCTAGTGACCATTCTGTCTTTGTAAACCAGCACACCCATAACACCAGAAGTAAATGGTTTGTAGATCCACAAACATCATCGGCACCTAAGAATAGTCCTCAAACTTCAAATCAACAGCCTGTCACTCAAGGTATAGACTTACAATGTGACATCATAGAAGATCTTAAGAAACAGAGGGCTAATATTAGCATGTTTGATCTATTGAAAATTTATCCCATGCCCAATGGTTTGATACTTTCTAATTTATCAAATCCATCAACCACTAAAGCAAAGAATCAACCCTCTGTACCTTCAATTAATAACCTTGATCCTACAACTAGTAAAATAGTAGTAGGATATAACAGTAATGTCAAAATAGCCGCTGATAAGGATTCACTTATAGGTAAGAACTCCAAATCTACAACTCCACCTTTTATGCTAATGTTTGAAATTTTCAACTGGAATGTTCATAACTATATGATAGATTCCGGAGATTCATAAAACGTCATGCCTTACTCGGTTTGTAAGAAGCTGAATGCCAAGACCACTCCTTGTGAAATCCAAATCAGCCAATTACATCGATTGAAGGTAAAAATTATAGGAGAATTAAAAGGAGTAATGAACAGGATTGCTACCAATCCATAGATCTTCCAGGTTATTGACGTAGTGGTGGTAGACATACAAGATCTCTATGGGCTATTTTTAAGTCACGACCGGTCTCAAGCCTTAAAAGGATATTTTTCAACTGATTGGTCACATTTATGGTTGCCTAAAAATGGGCGTCCAAATTATATCAGAATTGACAAAGAAAGGTACATGAAACACATGGTTACTGAAATAAATGCTCCTAATGAACCAGTTCTTTTTAGTGATTCTATCTTAGGAAACTACGGGTATGATTCTGATTTAGGGAGTTCTGCTGCACTTAAATCTGTATTTATCAATTCTGTAAATAAATCAGAAATTGTGCATTGTGATTTTCAGGAAGTTGCCCCTAGTCTGGTAAATAATGTGAATACTGTAAATGATGTAAATAGTCTTGTTGATAAGCCTTGGCATCTATATTTTGATGGATCCCGATCAAATGAAGGTGTAGGAGTAGGTTTCATGCTCCTAGATCCCGTAGGAAACAAATTCATGTTGTCTTGTAGACTTGAATTTATTTACACAAACAACATGGCTGAATATAAAGCCCTTATACAAGGACTCAAGAAGGAATTAGACTTAAAAGCTAAAATTCTGATTGCATTTGGCGATTCTGAAATAATTTTTAGGCAGGTCCGTAATTCCATTCACTGTCTATCTAATCACCTGCAAAGTTATCAAAGGGAGGTATGGAATCTTATTTCAGCACTTGATGCTTTTAATATTGAATCCATTCCTTGTTTTCAGAATCAAGAAGCTGATTTGTTAGCAAACGCAGCTTCACGACTTATTCCCGCTGAAAATTTTTCCCCTAATACTTTTTCTATCGAATTATTATTCAGACCGTCCATTCCAAATAATATTACTAACTGGAAAGTCTTTAATGATGATTCACATATTATTATTTTCTTAACGAGGGAAGATGCTTTTAAAGAATCGACGATCGATGAAATCACACATAATGAGGATCTACATAATTTTTTGGTAATTCACCCACCTCGTCCCATTGATAAGTTTTTTGAACAGGTAAATTCAATCCCTATGTCAGTTCTTAGGCTTGAAAATTTTTATGATTTGAATGATAAATTCAAGGGAGTGCCTAATTGCAAGACAAACAGGTCGAACATGCGTTATGAAACCATTAATTTACGCACAGAATCGAATCTTCAAAATATCAACTTAGGATCAGATTGCACTTCAAATGAAAAATTGGCCTTCTTGAAGCTATTTAGTGAATTCAAAAACGTGTTTGCATGGTATTATGACGACCTGAAAACTTTTGAAACCCAGATCATACAACATGTGATCCCCATGAAGCCTCAGTCAAAACCATTCTAGCAGAAATTAAGGAAAATGCACCCTGCCCTAGAACCAACAGTAACGAAAGAATCGAATAAACTACTTACTGCTAGGATCATATTTCCTGTACGCCATATGCAATGGGTGGCTAACCTTGTTCACGTTAGGAATAAGAATGGAGATATTTGTCTATGTGTGGATTTCCAAAACCTAAACTGATCATCTGAAAAGGATAACTACCCTGCTCCGCCCATGGAGCAAATCCTTCAAAAGGTGTTAGGTGCTCAGATGTTGTCTTTATTAGATGGTTTATCTAGGTACAACCAAGTTCTTGTTTCCTCTGCAGATCAGTTGAAAACCACTTTTATGACACCTTGGGGAACCTATGCCTACAGGAAGATGCCTTTCGGTTTGATAAACGTTGGGGCTACATTCCAAAGAGCGATGTATGTTGCTTTCAGAGGGTTGATAAACCATTCTTTTGTTGTCTATTTGGATGACATTACTGTATTTTCAAAAAATGGGCCTAATCACATCTCACACTTACGAAAAGTGCTTGAACGCTGCAAGAAATTTGGTATTTCCCTGAACCCCAAAAAGTCAATATTTGCAGTAATTGAGGGGATTTTACTAGGGTTTATAGTGTCAAAATAAGGGATCATGATTGATCTAGAGAGAATAGAAGCCATTTCTAAAATTCCTTTTCATGCTACCAATAAATCCATGCAATCCTTCTTGGGAAAGATAAATTTTGTAAGGAGATTTGTTCCAAGTTTTTCTGAAATTGTCCATCCACTCCATAATATGATTAAAAAAGACAATATTTTTCATGGGGGGATAGAGAAAAGCAGTTGTTTATCAGGATTAGAGAAGCCATAGTGTTGGTTCTTTCTATCTTGGCAGACCCGAGTTTACTTTATTGTACCAACAAAACCCCTAGCTCACTGGCCCTTTTGGTGACAGACCGCAGAACGGCCTGAAGTCTCACCCGAAGTGATCCTAGATGGGGTGGCTGAAGAATCATGTTTCCTCAACCAAGTTCTGTAGCATCCTAAATTCTCTTGACTCTTCTTAACCAGCGAGGTCTCTCAACAAGGGTTGTTTCCCTCTTCCTAGTTGACTCTGCTATTGGACTGGTCTTATCGCATCGCAGCTTCTAGGATGATGCCCAAACTTACCCTTTTGCTCAACTCTTAACCTATGATATCTCACACCGCAGCTCCTCTGACAATGCGATATCACCTTTCTACACCGTGATATTTCCTACAGTAAGGCTTAATATGCTCATTAACTCTCAAGGTCCAGAGGATTTCTCCCTGGGTATAGTAGCTCAGTTAACCTTCATCAGGGTGTTAAACAACTTCGCTTAAGCTTCTACAGTTTAACACTCTTAACATCAATTACGCTCAACTCGCTGAACTAAATATACATAATTCAATTAACACTGTAACTGTTAGCTATCGTGAATCGAGCACTGATAAACTCATATATAGAATAATTGACACATTCAACCCACATTTAACCTTCTACGTTACTGTAAACTGAAGGATAGCACACATACATTCATTACTGATAAGAAAAGTTCATGTAACAGAACAGATAGCAAATAAGTAAAGCACAACCACATGAAACAGACGCACAACACACAGATGTACGTGGTTCACTTCCAGGAGGGAAGCTACATCCATGGGAACTGTGTTTATATTATATCTTGAGAGAGTAACACATTTCCGCTGCAACCTATTATGCAGCTTGAGATCTTCTGGGAAACTCCACGCACACAGTTAGGAGCCCTTATCTCTTAGACCTCTTCTCTTCCTATATTGCTTTCTTCTTACAATATACTCTTTCTCTCTCTCTCTCTCTCTCTCAATCCTTGCGGATTGTTACATTCATGCTCAAGTAGCCAGCCACTGGTTATAGTAAGATAACTACAAACTTAACAACAGAACTAGAGCTTGACTCTTTCTCAAGGTTTTACAATACTGATGACAACTAGTAACAACCTAAAACCCAACCTTGACCAACTAACTCTCTAACTGGCTACTAGCTACTAGCTAACCCTTCATAATACAAAATACATGCTTAAATAGGTGGCCCGAAGGTCTCATCGTGATACAACACTGTGGGCCTATCCCAACAGTAACCCAAAACCCTAACTGTGATAGTCGACCTTTCTGTACTTTGTACTGCCACTTACTGGTCACATCGCAACTTCCTACAGTCTTCCACGATTTTTGGTGTTGATCATGGGTATGGGCGTCGCTTCCTTGGTTTCTCCCCTTCTATCCTTTGTCTTTAATACCTCGGCCCGTTGCTTCTTCTTTCTTTATGAGGGTAGTTGAGCCCTCCTGTCTTCGTCGTTGCCTTAAATGCAGTGGTTGAGCTCTCTTCTCAGCTGCTTCAAGTACTATTTCCCTTTGAATTTCTTTGCTTGTTCCGGCTAGAAATGCGCGACGGCATCATTCCTTTAAATGCATCACCAAAAATATCTTTCCTCCAAAAATTGTCCATCTTCTACCAAAAATAGCAGCTTTTCTTGTAGCTGCGGGACCCTGCTCCAACACATAGCTGAGGCACCCACACTTGTGAGTATTGACTTTAGGAAAGACTTTATTCTCTATACTTTTGCATGTGATATATCTTATGCAGCTATTCTTACTCAGAAGAATCAATAGGAGAATGAAGTACCTATATCCTTCATGAGCTCAAATCTAAAGGGAGTTGAACTAAATTATCATGAAGTGGACAAACAGGCTTTTGCTGTGTTCAAAGCAATAAAACATTTCCGCCCTTATCTTCTTAAGTCCAAAACCAAGGTAATTGTTCCATTTAGTGCTGTAAGAAATTTATTGGTACAAAAGGACCTTGGAGAAAAAAGAGCACATAGGATGGCTCCTCTTCAGGAATATGATCTAGAGATTAAACCCTCTCATGTCATATGAGGTTTGGGGTTGTGTAAGTTGGTTGTTAAATCAGCACATCTTCCTATTGACCAGAGTGACATGCCTTTAGATGATGTTTTAGTGTAGAAAGAAATCTGTTTTATCCCAGATCCTGTTAGCTCATGGTATACTGACATTCGCATCTACCTTGAAACTGGCACTACCCCAGATCATTTAGATCCAAAAAATAAAAAAGCAGTGACATTAAAATAAGCACCCTATCAATTGGTAAATAATTTACTTCTCAGGAAGAATGCAGATTGAGTTCTACTTCGTTGTCTAGAGAAGGAAGAATCTAATTTAGTTTTAACACAACTACATGATGGACCCGCTGGTGGCCACTTTGGTGGTGATACTACTGCTCTTAAAATTCTGAGGGCAGGCTATTTTTGGCCAACTCTATTTAAAGATGCTCATGCTTTCATTAGAAGATGTCAGGATTGTCAGACTGCAGCTGGAAAAGTTTAAAAACTAGCTTTTCCATTGCAGCCTGTGATGGTAGGTAGGCCTTTTCAATAATGGGGAATTGATATCATTGGACCAATAAATCCATCCTCCTCCCTTTAGCATAAGTATATTTCAACTGCTACCGATTATTTTACTCGATGATCTGAAGCTGAACCCCTGCGAGTGGTTAATACAAATCAGGTATTACATTTCCTTGAAGCTAATATAATCACCAGATTTGGAGTGCTTGAAACTCTTGTATTTGATAATGCATCTTATTTTTCTTCTGGAGAATTGACTGAATTTTCTCTAGAAAAGGGAATTAGGATTAGATATTCAGCAAACTACTATCCATAAGGTAATGGCCTTGCTGAATCCACAAATAAGAATTTGCTGAAAATTTTGAAAAGATCCATTGTTGAAAATCACAGGAACTGGCATAATGTCCTGCATCAAGCTCTGTGGGCTGATAGGGTCACTCCAAAATCATCTATTGGTAATTCTCCCTTCTTTTTGGTATATGGAGTAAATGTTATTCTTCCTCAAAACCTATTTTTACCTTCCTTATAGCTTGCACGAGTTGTACAAGAGACTGAATGTTCAGCCATAGAAGAAAGAATTAATCTACTATTGAAGTTGGAAGAAGAAAGAGAAAATGCCAAGAAACACTTTGCAAAACACCAGCAAATTATTAAAGCATGGTTCGATCGTGGCTCATCCTCGAATTGAGAATTACAAGTAGATGATCTGGTTTTGAGATGGGACAAAGCACATGAGGATAAAGGGGAACATACCAAATTTCAATGTCTTTGGTTAGGTCTGTATGTTATAGCAGAAAACCTTGGTCCAAATACCTTCTGTTTAAATACTTTACAACAACAGCTCGATACCCTTCCGGTAAATGGGCATGCCCTTAAAAATTACTTTCAATAATTGCACATCATCAAATCTTTCCATTGTATATTTCCATCTATGTATATTTCTGTACATAAGATTGCAGTTTATGTTGATTTCTGGTTGGAATTTTTGATCTGACATTTACTAATTATTTTCGTTATTATCATCATCATAATGCTTATTTGCAATTCTAGGTGATAGTTTATGAAAATAATTTAACTCTTCAGATCATTTACTATACATAAGTCTGTGTTTTTCCTCTGTGAATATTCGTTTTTTAAATCATTTACTTTATTCAATCACAAGATTCAACATGAATCATTTTGCATGAACTTAGAACCCAATGATTGAAATGCATATCAGATTGTAGTCATTTATGATGACAGGGAGTATCAGATCTCTCATAAGTGATTTGTTTCTAGATTTGTGGCAATTTAAGCCTCCTCAATTTTACTGTCAGCAGTCCCTGATTGTTGTCTTTGAGTGTCTTCTTACAGATCAAGTACTTCGGGTTACTTATTTACTGATTGCAATAGATGTCTGCTAAGCTCGAAAACTTGTTGAAGATATCTGGTTATCTCTAAGAACTTTTGAGTAGTCTGTGGTTCTTCCTCCCGTTTTTGGAATACATTTGGTCATTTGACTAGGACAATACTTTTAAATTTAGGTGAAGTTTTAAAAGTATTATCAGAAGACAGGAGGTCTCATCATGAGCCGGCCTGCTTATGATCATAAATTATATTGGAATGACGTTGTCAAAATTTGGTTACCAAGCCAATGACAGTGACTCTCAGTTTAATAACTGAGAGACAGGATGTCTCATCACGAGCTGGCCTGGTCAGTTTCTGGTAGGGTTGATGAATAATGTTATCTATTTGGTCACCAAGATAAGATAGTGTTTCTAATTAATTATTTTCATGTTTGTCTCTGTGAATATGATTTGTATATATAATAACAAAGAAAAGAAAAGAAAAGAAAAAAAAAGAGTATTGTCTGATGTGTTTCTTTAATGAGGGGGAAAACCAACTGATTCTCTTGCGAATCCATATCTATACAGGTATTGGTTAACTTGTTTTTGACCTTATGGATCTCCATTGGGATTAATTCATCTTGCTTTTTCCTGAGTTTGATTAGGATCAAAACACTTAGATGACAGTCATAGGGTTGTTATAGAAATATGTTGAGGTCTAGTCACATGTTCAGACTCTTTTGAATTTGAGTCACTTAGGAAGAGACTCATTATTTAATGGCATTATTTGTGATTATCTGAAGTTTTCATGGTGTTTTCGTACAGAGATAACTGGTTCGGTCCTAGCATGTTTCCAACTGTTGGCAGGAAACACCCTTCGGAGCATTTTTTTTTTTGACACAAATAATTTGAAGATTAATAATGTTCGAGCAATATTGATTCTTTTGTCTAGATAGGAAAACTCATCATTGATATCTTAGGAGTGCCCTAAGAATATTTGATTTTTAAGGCACTCTTGACAGAAACTAACTTGAATAATTGATTCCGACTGGTTGAACATTAGTAGCAGTAAAAATTCAACTCTTATGATCTTAATTCTTCATTTATGTCAATCATCAGAAGGATTATAATTACAGAAGATTAGTAGCTCCTATTTTTCCACTCATCACTCATGTTTGATTAAAATCAAATGAATGTATTAGTTATTAATTCAAACTATGTAATGCATGGTGTGATAACTGTTATTCCTGATTCATGTGGAAAATTTGGTAAAGCTTCATCACTTCTGAATCATTTATCTTATCTTAGTTGTCAAAAGTTTTAAGGTGAATTTAATGTGAATCTTCATGAACCTTACTATACTATATGATCATCACTTATTTCAAATTCATATTTTTGAAATAGGTTGGTATTAGAGTTTGTGATGAAGGTCTAAAGTCACTTTCTAGGTTTTTGACATTGGTTTGGTCACATTATTAAATTATTCTTTGATTAGTTTTGACCTTTTCCCTAAGATATTAATTATATGCTAAGGTGATTATATTTTTCTGATTGAATTCGTTAAATGAAGAATTAAGGTTCTGGAAATTATTGGGTCATGTGTTAAAAAAATGATGAATTAACCTCTATTATTACCACGTTATGAAATCACAATGAATGAGTAATGGTGGAATTAAGGTTTTGGTAATCGTGTCATTTGACGGTTACTATTTGTCAATCCTGAATCATGCAAAAATCACTTGCAATAACTCGCTTTTGTGACTATCCTACGACTCATTATGCTTTGGTAAGTTGTCTTCGAAACTTCTTGTCTCCGCCAATTCATGATATGATGGACTTACAGGAAGGTTTTCAGGGTTTTAATAAAATAGGGTATTTCAGAGTATTGCAGATAATGCCTATACTATTGATGAAACGATTGCACCTTGTAATCTGTGTCTCAAAAACCCTAGAGGTTTGTGTATCTGCTGCCATGGCTGTCGTGTCTAGGTTCGAACTTATTGGTGACGAATACCTGTATGCTGCTCCAGAGTGTCGAGAGATCGTGTCGAGATATGGATGGCTGGAGTTTCTTTAAAAAAAATCTGGTTTTAATATGGTTGTTTCTAAGGCATTCGCGGAATTTTTTGATGGGGTTCGTGCACAGGTGGGAGACGTTGAGATTAAGCTATCTGAGAAGTTCATTTCTTGAGCTATTTGCTTGCCACAGACTTGTGAGAAGTGGTATAAAGGAAAACATATTAATAATGACCAGTGGAAAGGGTTTCTTACCCCTGCTCATCGGCAAACTAAGTTCAAATCTAGCTTCCCATCTCGGTTATTAATGAAGAAGTGGAGGGCTCTTTTGGAGCTAGTCATCAGGTATGTAACTTGTGAGGGTAGGCTATCTCAAACGCAATTTTATCACCTTCGATTGTTGTTGATATTTAAGGGTTACCCTTTCAATATGCCCTTTTTCTTTTTAAACATTTTGCATAAAATGGTGTCCACTTACCAGTCTAATGTTGGAGAGAAAAATAGAATTTTATTCCACCATGGCTTAGTTAAAATTCTTGTGTCCAGTTAGTTGGAAGAACTAGGTTAGACCTAGGATTCTTTCCTTATGAGAAATGGGTTTGGGGTTAACAGGGAATGGCTCAAACATAGGCCTAGGGTTCGACTTAGGCAGGTAGATAATGGAGAGGCTGAGCTTGAAGTCGAGGACTCTGGTTCTCAAGATGATTTGGGGGATGAAGGGTTTCAGCCTGATCAAACCCTAAGTCTGGACGATGTGAAAATTGAGGTGGAAACTAGTGTTGAAACTCCTGCAAATAATTTTCAAGGTCGAGGAAGGAAACCCCCAACTCCTATAACCTTCCAAGACAAGATTTCTTCTCACACACAGGTTAATACGAAGCAAACAAAGGATGAAAACCAGGCTAGCAGTGCTATGAGAAAACCAGCTATACAAAGAACCACATGCAGGATGACAGCTGCTCTACTTGTGAGGAGGAATTTGAGTGTTGGGGATGTCTCAGTTATTGAGTTGAGTGATTATTCAGACATTCAACTGAATCCAGCTCCCATAGGCCCATCTATGTTAGATATTAAATACGTCTCTATCTCTGCAGACAAGGTGGTTGACAGTCAGCAAGTAAATCATGAGGGTAGACAAGAAATTGACAGAAAGCCTCACTTAACTGAAGAAGCCCAAGTAAAATTGAAAAGAGAGTCAAAAGACCAAACTGATCCAAAGCCTCATTCCCAATTGATTTCTTCCCTGCAAACAGATTTAAAATAAGCACAAGTTATTCAAACAATCGCCCTGGAATAAATTAAAGCTTTAAAAGTTGAATTGATCACCTGGGTTGAGAAATGGGATGTGTCAAGAGGGAAAAAGTTGAAATGCAAAGAAATGATGAAAAGGATTTTTTTAAAGAATCAAAGATTGAAAAGACAGAATAGGATTAACAGGACCATGGCTGTCAGGTTTAGGGATAAATTGAATGAATCTAGGAGAAATGTACCCATTCGATTCTTAGTTGAGTCGGCCTTAAAAACCTCATGTTTTGTTTTTTGGTGACTTCTAAATTTTGTCTTTTGTATCTTACATTATCCCTACAGAGGGTTTTTGATAGATTCTTATAGGTTAGTGATGTTTTGGGTTCATCAGTTTCAGTTCAATTCATGGTCTAAATGATTAAATTGAGATATCTACATAATTAAAATTCTACAGATATCTCACTCATGCTTAATTGATCATCATTAAATTTTGCTAAACAACTTTTTATTAATATGTACAGGTGTCAAAGAAACCATTGGGATGAAACTAGATGTTGGTCTTCCTTCATGTATTTTGATTGCACTGTTAGAATAATCAACCCATAGTTAGCTACCTTAGACATTAATTAATCTGATTTTTGTCTTATTTGCCTAGTTTCCATATTCCACCTTATGCAAGTTGTCCTCCACACATCCATAGTGGTAAAAATTGCTAATTTTGAGTCATGGAGCACTTGGGAAACCTCCTAGAATCAAATCTACTTTATTCCTGGCCTCCCTAGTGCATGTCTGCTTTTTCTGCTTTATTGCCTTCTTTTTCAGTGTTTTAAGGCAATTGGGAAAGTTTGACTAGGTGAAGTTAACTTTTTTTTTGTCCTCATAATCATCCACTCTTTTCTCCTATGAAAAGAATGTATGAGTTGTCCTTCCAACCACTATTAGCTTTCCAAATTTATTTTCCCAATTCGTGAGCTCCTAGACAGTTTTGGAAACTGCTTTATGCACCTATGGGGGATTTGCTTAGATTTAGTAAGCCTGCTTTTGATTCAATTCAAATTGCATATTCATGCATTTGAATCTCTCATGTAATTATTTATTTTGGTATCCTATGACTTCACAGGTTTGGCTATTGTACACTTATTCAATACAGATGAGTGTTCAGCTCCATATTCAGTCTCTTTTGTGAGTAATTTGCATGTGTAATTGGCAATTGTTGTGAGTGTAATTGTTATAACACATGGGTTCAATTTCCACATAGTATAAGAGCCTTTTTATATCAATTTATCTCCTTCCAATTTGTTTTGTAGGTTCAACATCATTGACTGGGAGCATTCTGCTGACTGACGGGACAATTTCTGAGCTATGGATCAATCTCAGAAGATCGTCTTGACTCCATTTAATTTATTTGAATGGAAAGCAGAGATGGAGATACTGTTGAGAGTTAAATGCCTCTATAGAGTGACTATGGAAATAGAAGCAGATCCCAATGTAGCTGTAGAGAAGATAAAATGGCACAATAGGAGGGATGAGGCCTATGGTCTCCTTTGTCTGAGCACATCCAGAGACCTCCTTTTCCATATTGATGGATTGACATCACCGAATGAATTATGGGAGAAGCTTATTGATCTTTTTGGAAAGACATATGAGATGAGGGGACATAAAATTGAAAATGAATTGATCTCCCTGAGTCCAAATAGCTTTGAATCCTTGCAACTCTATTTTTCCAAGTTCAAAGCACTTGTTTTGCAGCTAAAACAATGTGGGATCGAAACGAAGGATGATCAGATGGTATTGGCCATACTCTCAAAGCTTGGCCCTGACTATTTAGTGTTTTTTTCGACCTTCTATGCCACAAAGTTGATAGCTCGAACCTAGAAGATGCCTAGCCTTGCAGATTTCATGGAATCTCTCACACAAAAACAAGATAAATTGGTGATGATGGGCACCATCAAACCATCCAAAGACCAATCTCTAGTTTCTGGAGATTCAAGGGTGGATTCAAAAATAAATAAGAAAGCTAAAAAGCCACTTGAGTAAAAGAGAGACAAGAACAAGTCTCCAGAAGAGCCTCAAGGTTCCAAGAAGAACCCCCAGAAGAAGAAGAACAAAGGAGAAATGAGCAAGTTCCCATACTGCAGTAAGGGAAATCATTCTGAGAGCTCCTGCATGAAGAAGCAAATAGACATGCTGACCCAACTCCTGGACAAGAATGGAATATCCCTTCCAGACAGCTCAAAGAAGAGGGAAGGAGGATCAAGTTCAGAAGACAGAGAGAGAGTTCATGCATTGGTTGCTGGCACATCAATCTTACCTAGTTTCATCATTGATTCTAGAGCTTCAAGACACATGGTTTCGACCAAGGAGGCATTCACCTCACTTGACATGTCTAAAGGTCCACCAATAGTACTGGGAGATGACTCTCTCACTGAAAGTTTGGGCAAAGGGAGGATTGATCTTGACCATCGTAAGTTCAGCAATGTGTTGTATGTTCTAGGTCTTTCCTCTAACCTCTTATCAGTGTATCAGATGAGCCACATAGGGTCTCCAAATAAGGTCATATTATCCCCCGATGAAGTTTAGATCACAAATATTTCAAGTGGTAAAGTCAATGCAAAAGGAGTTGCAAATCATACCTCAAAGGTATACATGTTCTCACACTTCCTACCCTACTCAAACCCCTCTGCTCTTCTGATTCATGCTAATGAGGCAAGCAATATTTGGCATGAAATATTTGGCCACCTAAATTACAAGTATCAATCTGATCTTAGTGAAAAAGAAATGGTCATAGGGTTACCAAATATTAAATTTTCCAAAGGAGTCTGTCAAGGTTGCATCCTAGGAAAACACCCAGAGCATAAATTTGAGAGAGCTAGTCATGAGAGAACCTCTGCACCTCTTGAGTTGATCCACATTGATGTTTCTGCCCCATTTCCTCATATTTCAATGATTCAGGACAAATATGCATTAACATTCATAGATGACTTTTCCAGGTATTGCTGGGTTTACTTCCTGAAACACAAGTCTGAAGTTTTTGGCCTCTTCAAAGTCTTTAAGGCTTTGGTTGAAAACGAGTCTAGGAGGAAACTCAAGGTCCTAAGATCTGACAATGGTGGTGAGTATGTAAATTCTAAGTTTATTCAATATTGTGTAGATGTAGGTATTCAAATGCAGCATTTTATCCCTTACACACCACAACAGAATGGTGTTGCTGAGAGGAAGAACAGATCATTGAAAGAGATGGCAACCTGCATGATGGAGGCTAAGACTTTGGCACCAAAGTACTGGGCCGAAGCTATAAATTGTGCAGCCTATATCCAGAATAGGGTGCCTCATAAACATATTTATGGTATGAATCCTTTCGAAGCATGGAGTGGGCACAAGCCAGATGTGACCCATTTCAGGATTTTTGGCTCAAGGGCTTGGGCTAGAATTCCAACAGAAAAGAGGAAGGCTTTGCATCCCCAAAGCAAAGAGTGTCTATTTGTTGAATACTCTAAAGATTCAAAAGATTACAAGATGATCAATTTGAGCACAAATGAAGCCTTCATTGAAAGATGTGTTCAGTCTCAAGAAGAGCCCCTAGCAGCAGTGGAAGTTGGAGAATCCTCTTCACCACCAGAACCTCTAAATGTAAGTGAAGAGATAGTTGAACATGATGATTCTGATATGTATGATAATGATGATTTGATCACAGATCATAATAGTCCTACAATACCAAAATGGGCATCCAATACCATTCATGCAGCTGGAGAATTAGCTGGAAATCCTAATGATCCTAGGAGGACTAGATCTCAGTTTGAGAGTGCTCTGTGCATGAAAGAACCTATGTTTGCTTAGAAATGATATCTGATGGTTGAATCAGATCCACAGACATATTAATATGCATTAAATGATCCAATATGGCAAGAATCCATGAAGTAAGAGTTCATCTCACTCCAAAAAAGCAACACTTGGGAGCTGGTTGATCTTCCCCTAGGGAGGAAGCTAGTTTAGTGTAAGTGGGTGTACAAGACCAAATTCACTGCTGATGGTTCACCTCTAAAGTACAAGGCCATATTGGTAGACAAGGGCTACTCATAGGTTCATGGCATAGACTACAATGAGACCTTTGCACTAGTGGCAAAGATGGACTCCATCAGGCTAGCCTTAGACATTGCAGCTTCAAAGGAATGGGAAGTACATCACATGGATGTGAAGTGTGCTTTCCTAAATGGAGATATCACTAAAGAGATATACATGCAGCAGCCTCAATGATTTTCTACTAACCCATCTCTTGTGTGCAGGCTAAAGAAGTCATTATATGGGCTTAAGCAAGCCCCCAGGGCTTGGTATGCCAAGATTGATAGCTTTTTGCTATCACTAAATTTTGTTCGATGCAAATCAGATCCAAATGTCTATTTGAAGCTGATTAATGTTTCATTAATGATCATTGTTTTATATGTTTATGACCTTCTCATTACAGGAAGCTCAAAGGATGAAATTGCTTCCTTGAAGGATGCAATGAACCATGCCTTCTCCATGACAGATTTGGGGCTATTGAGCCAATTCTTGGGGCTGGAGATTGCTCAAAACAAAGCTAGAATCAAAGTGCATCAGTCCAAGTATGCCTTGGATTTACTAAACAAATTCAAAATGAAGGATTGCAAGACAACCAAGACTCCTTTCCTTTCAGGAGTGAAGCTTGAAGAAGTTGATTCTTCACCTATGGTAAACAATACACTGTATAGGCAATTGATTGGATGTTTGTTGTATCTTACACATACTATACCTAATATTTATTATGCATTAAGTGTGGCTTCAATATACATGGATCAGCCTCATGAGATCCATTGGAAAGCAGCCAAAAGGATCCTTAACTTTGTTCAGGGAACAAGAACTCATGGGATCTTCTATAAAGCAAAATCTGATCTTGATTTGATTGGGTTTACTGAAATTGATTGGGCAGGTGATAGAATATATCTAAACTCAATATTAGGATATGTGTTCATGCTTGCAGAAGGGCCAATCAGTTGGTCAAGCAAGAAACAGAGTGCCATTGCACTCTCATTTATAGAAGCAGAGTACAGAGGAGTTGTAAATGCAGTAACTCAATGTTTATGGTTGCAGGGGTTACTTGGAGAGTGCGGCTTTGAATCAGAATACTCAACTACTATCTATTGTGATAATTAGAGTACCGTTCGAATATGCAATGATCCAGTTCAGAAGCAGAGAACCAAACACATTGAGATCCATATGCACTACATCAGACAGCTTGTGCATGATGGCACCATTCACCTACTCTTCTGTTCATCTTCAGAACAAGTAGCACATATCTTCACCAAAGTTTTTTTTTGAGAAGACATTCAGAAATCTCAAATCACTGCTGGGGATTGCTGATCATGCTGTGAAGCATGAGTGATGACAAGATTTCCAAATTTTTTTTTACAGTCCATGTTTAAGGGAGGATTTTTCCCACTGGGTTTTTGCCTCTTTCCTTGGTTAAATGGACATGCAGTATGTAAAGGGTGACTAAGCCTTGTTACTAGGCCCTATAATTTTCTGATATTTTACTCATAAGTCAGGCTTAAGGGGGGTGTTAGAATAATCTACCCATAGTTAGCTACCTTAGACATTAATTAATCCATTTTTTGTCTTATTTGCCTAGTTTCCATATTCCACCTTATGCAAGTTGTCCTCCACACATCCATAGTGGTCAAAATTGCTAATTTTGAGTCATGGAGCACTTGGGAAAACTCTTGGAATCAAATTTGCTTTATTCCTGGCCTCCCTAGCACATGTCTACTTTTTCTGCTTTATTGCCTGCTTTTTCAGTGTTTTAAGGAAATTGGGAAAGTTTGACTAGGTGAAGTTAACTTTTTTTTTGTCCTCAACATCCTCCACTCTTTTCATCGACTATTATCTTTCATAATTGATTTTTCCAATTCATGAGCTCCTAGACAGTTTTGGAAACTCCTTTATGCACCTATGGGGGATTTGCTTAGATTTAGTAAGTCTGCTTTTGACTCAATTTGAATGGCATCTTCACGCATTCGAATATCTCATGTAATTATTTATTGTGGAAGCCTATGACTTCATAGGGTTGGCTATTGTACACTTATTCAATATAGATTAGTGTTCAACTCCATATTCAATCTCTTTTGTGAGTAATTTGCATGTGTAATTGGCAATTGTTGTGAGTGTAATTGTTCTAACACCTAGGTTCAATTTCCACATGCAAGTGGCTACTCAATGAAGAATGTCAAGGACTTACAACTGATTTGATGCCCAGAAATTACTTTGTTCCTATTTCTAAGCTTCTGTTAGCATCGATTACCCAGTATGGTGTTACTATGATTGGGAGAGTTTAATGCTGGAATTTATCCAGCAAGTTAAAACTCTGAGCATATCTTTCTTTCCAAATTATTTTGTAACAATGTGCCTATGAAGTTGGTCATGGTTAAAACTTATTTGGATATGATTGGGATCTTTCCTAAGGAATAGGATTTCTAGTTAGTCAGTTGTAGTCTTTTATTTTCCTTTATAAGCAACTTATGAAAGGAAGCAAAGGGTTGGAATCCTGAAACTTGTGATGAACAAATATAATACAGCACTTAATATTATTCTATTTTATTTGTGCTCCTCTTGAACTATTTCTAAGGATTACTATGTTTCACAGATATAGTGAAGACATTATCTAAGTCTATCAGTTATTATCATGTTGTCTTAATATTGTTTTCCTATGTTGAATTTCCTTTTCATATGTATATATCTTTATATTATATGTGAAAACTCTTATTAATGGATTCTGAACAAAGTACTTAGTGTTGAAGTATGCATAATTAATTGTCATATAGAAAAGTAAATGAATTTCTTCATGTTCCTTTTCTTCAGTTGATAATGATATGATTTCATAGAAAGTACTGACTGTGTAAGGTGAACTTATTCATTTCAGCATCAGTACTTAGGTGTAATTTCTTTTATGCTTCAATACTATGTTAAATTTATTATGATTATGATTTTTGTTTCATTTTCAAATTGATTTATTATAAAATATTATTTTATTGTAAATTGATTTAGATCTGTATCTACTGAGAATAGGCTTTCCTAACATTGCAGGATCATAGATCAAATTTTAAAACAAAACTTGTTATCTGATTATTAATTCTAGCTCCCATTTGTTGGGATAGTCATATTACATCTTAGGTCATTATAGATAGAGATTAGGAGCTACTATTATTTGTTGTTTTAGTTTAATATATTTATTAACATTAGTTAGTCATTTTAATTAGATCTTTAGTTGATTCGAGTTCTACTTGATTAAATAGAACTTACCATATAGATCCCAAGAGACTCTCTACCTTGAGAGCATATTTTACAGGCAGCAGGGCCTTTAACCTGTGAAAAACAGTTATACCAAACACATACAAGATTGCTGTAAGTTGAGTGTGTGGGTTGTTTTTCAGTAGTTGGACATAATACCCTATAGGTTACGTTTTTCGACCAACACCGCCTCAAGAGGCGTATCCAGATAGGTGGTATTCCAACCACATACTCCTGCATGATGGATGGGATGTGCTCAATCTGCATAGTAGGGACTCTCTAGGTAATCCTAGCCAGCTTCCCCTCCAGAACCTTGATAAGCCCCCGGTCTTCGCCTAAGATAGGACGAACAAACATACGTGGATGCCCTACAGGGTGGACCGGTCCAATATCTACATTTTGACATGTTTATAGGATCAGAACTTTTATACATATGTATATATCACTATATTTTAAAATTCATAAAAAAGTTTAAAAAAAAACTTGAAAATTAAAAATATTACCTAGCTCTCCCCATGCTCCTCCTAGAGGGAGGACAAGGTCTGGGTCACCTCGAAAATCCATCCCAGCATATGGAAACTACTCCAGTGCTGGCAACTACCACTCCCACCAGAAGTAGAAGTCATCATCGTACACACTCTGCACTGAGCCACCTCCTCCCTGGCGGAGGAAGATATCTCCCCACCTGCTCAGGCTAGGCTGACATGGAGATCTAACTGGTAGAGGTATTGTAGGGCTCAACCCCGACACTCTCTCAAAGAAGAAGGCCACCAAAATTCTAGAATACCCAAAGTTCTTCCTTCTTCCTCTCTTGCAGTTTGAGAGTTTTTTTTTCAGGCTTAGGAGTACCCTTGAACACCAATCATATATAGCCCCATGAATACAGTCCACTGCCAACCTCATGTGGTTCCGTGTAGTGAGATGTGAAGAAGATGATCCCGCAACCCTAACTATGGTACTTGCCAAATCTTGTAGGGGTAGATCACGTATATACGTAATAGGGATGCAACTCCCTCTCTTCTGGGTCCCCAATGCATAGAATTTATCAATATAGTTTTGGACACTTAGAGGATCACCACCTATTTCAATGCTCTCCAAGTTGACTAGAGCTCCTCGTTGTGACAGATCGGTAATGAAGTATATATCCTCAGAAGTAATATCCAAGGACTCACCGTGTAGGTTGAATATGCCCATATCATGATCCCAGTAGTTTGTCATGAACTCTAGCAGACGGACATTGGCCCGCATGGGTGATGTGCAAAAGAATTTTAATAACCCTCTTGAACGTAGAAAATTCACAGTGGGGGCATCATGGAGTGCTTCTTGATCTAAATCTTCGTGCTCACGCTCCCTCCACTCAAGCACCATCTTCACACCTATCCAATCAACCATTGTGAAGCATTAGTTTCATATAATTTTTTTAATTTTTGACTCTTTATATATCTTTTTACCCTCCACACAGTGTACATGACTGTCTAGTTAGACATATCGTGTACTATACCCAGTTGTCTTTCAGAACAACCCACATACAGAACGCGTGTACGTGAGTGTTACTCTAGTAAACCCATGGACACAACGTTCACTGTTTTAGGGTGATCAAAAATATGAAATTGGGACTCAAAATTGAAATTTGTTAGGATCAAAATGAAGAGCTTGGGGTCTAGTATTACCTGACACTTGCGGAATTGGATTTTGTCCACTGGATTGTCCACACTGATCGAATGAAGGTAGAGGTAAAAACTTGCTTCTTATGGCTAAAATTCAAAATGGTGAGTTTTATTTAGTTTTTTTGAACTATATATAGAAATTAAATTTCTTAAGTGGGTTTTTGGCCTATAGTTCATTTTTTATCAAACTAATTCCATATATTTTGGCCTTGTAACAGGTTTTTTATTGTTTTCAATTGTTGTTCGATCATATAGGATGGATTTATGTTACTCCACATGCATTTTGCATCTATGTTGATTCCATTTTAAACTTTGTAATCAACATTTGAACCATGGACTATGGTATTCATAACCATTAGCTCCTTGTCTTTACCATCGTTCTTCCGTGGATAGGGCCTTCCTCTTATGAGTATCCCCATTTATAACCTATGTTTTCTTTCGATATTCATGCTGCAGTTGTGACAGGTATAGAGGAGTCTTTTTAGCTACTTTTCACGCCAAATAGAGCCTCATTTGGGTCTCTTTTTACAAGCTATATCTTTATAGGTCTGCCCACCCTTATGGCGTTTCTTTAGGCCCAAGTATGACTCCTTAAAATCAAACTTGACTGCCGAGTTAACTTGTCCATTCAAGCTTGTTAAGAATATGTGAATGCGCATCCGCATTGGTGGTAGGTTTTCTCTTTCTCAGACCATCTGGAATAGCACGAGAAAGGATCACTCTCTTTTCTATGGAATTGAGAAGAGTATTCTCAGGCATAGGTTTATCACTTTTCTGGACCTGAGGGACTAAATTAATGGAAAAGGAACTCCTGGCATGAGCTTATTTTTCTCTTTTTTGTGCTCTAGACCTAAACATGAAAAATATTCTGAGTGTACTTTATGTCTTTGTCATGCTCATTAAACACTAAAGAACAAAGCATCGAGTTTATTGTTCTAAGTCCCATTTCTCGTACTCAAATGGATCTTTCCGAGTGATCTTGCTTTCCTTCACACTCGTAAAACTCAAGCTATTTATTCTTTTCTTGAAGGAGCGTTGGGTAGGTGGTAATTTAACCTTTTTCGGACCTCCCTGACTAAGTATGAAAAAGGTTCATCTTTTCTTCCTCAGAAGTTAAGAGAGTTCTTCTATGGTATGTTTTATACTTTTCCAGCCTCAGGAGACTAATTTGGACGAAAAAGGACCCCTCTGGAGTCTTCTTTGGAGTTTTCATACTCTCTAAATGTGAAAAAACCAACTGAGCATGTACTAGTTTGGGCTCATTAAATCCATGAATTAGTGACACTATCAAGCATTATTTTCTCTTCTATTCAAGCTTGTTAAAAAATGAAGAGAGATCCGAGTTGACTTTCCTGAACTCATTAAAATTTAACAGGGAAGGTAAGGAAGAAGTTTTCTCTTGTTTTCAATTAGTGGCAGCATGTCATCCTTGAACAAAGCACTCTCTTTTTTTTCTGACACCCATGTCTTAGTGTTCACTTTCAGTTCAGCTATTACTTCGAGTTTATTACTCCTCCTCTTGTCTGTTATACCTGGGGAATCTGATCATGTATCCTACATGACAGATAAGTCTAGTTGTTCTATCTATAAATTTAAAAGCTTCCTTGGGTCATCTCTGTGTCGTGCTCACTATTCAAGGACTTAAATTAATGTTTGGTCTCTATCCTGATCCCATCATTGTTATATCTATTATCTCTTGTGTCTCCCTTCCTTTGCCCAGTTCCTAGTGCAGAAGGCACGAGAAAAAGATTGGCGTGACGGGCACATCAAGAGCAAGAATTTTCAGATATGATACCTAGTGCTCCTTTATGACAGCAAATTTGTTTAGTTTCCAGGGAAACTCAAGACACATTGGTTGGGACCATATCAGATTCATCAGGTCACAGAAGGAGGTGTCATTCAACTCAGTAAAGTGAATGGGGAGCTTGTTCCTACTTTGATTAATGGAAGTAGGCTTAAGATTTATAGCGATATCCATTCCACCTCCTAGCCCTAACTCAGAGAACTAGGTGGTGCAGATTCCCGGTGTAGTTGAAAGGAGGCACCGCACCCATAATTAGTCTACACCCCCCCCCAAAAAAAACCGTCGTCCCATTGCTCCTTTTTTATTTATGAGGGTAGCTGAGCCCTCCTATTGTCACCGCTGCCTTAAGTGCAGTGGTTGAGCTCTCTTCTCGACCGCTTCAGGTACTGTTTCCTTTGAATTTCTTGTTCCGATATAGCAGCTTTTCCTATAGTTGCGGGGCCCTGCTCCAACACATTGCCTTCCTTATCACAATATGGTTCTGCTTTAGTACTTCCTGATGACGAAGACCTAGAGTTTTGACGATAGTACCTTAGGATTCACTTCCATCATTGGTTAATTCCTTTGCTTTAGTTGTCGATTATCACCTATTGATTAACAAACTATTGAATCCGCTCCATGTTCGACTTCAGCCTACATTTATTCACATGGCTTGGATTGTACTGGTTCTTTGGGATTGTTTATGAAGACCTTAGTTCCTTATCTATGGACTAAGTTGCGCAATATTATGTTTCACTTATGTAGACAGCTTCTAGATCTTTGAAGACTCATCATTATTGTATATTGTGGCTTCGATCCACCTTTGTAATATACATGGTCTTGTACCCGTATTATTTGATGTACTCAAACATTGTAAAGGAGCTAGTATATTGAACATAGCATCCTCAGATATGACTTTTTATATGGCATTATTATGTATTTGTTTCAGGTACTACATCTACTCCATTGGATTTCTGAGTTCTCCAAAGATAAATATTATAATGTATTTCGGCCATCGCTTCCCTCTGACCTCACACATTAGGGGGCATATGTTATCAACCCAAATGGAACTTCTTCATTTGAGTGCTGACACTTCACTTGTTGGCACACAAAAGGACAATTATTGATTGAAGGTTTCCTAAAACACTATAGATGGGCATGTTATGAAATACATTCACTATCCATCTAGCTTGCCATTTTTACCTTTTCATATGTCAATGGTTGTACGCGACTTTTCCTATAAGCAACCCACGTACATACGTGACTTTTCCTATAGCATATCGCATATGGTATGCGAGTATTGTCATTGCAACCTGCATACAGATCTGTACGCGAGTTTCCCTTATAGAAAATTGTGTGTCATATGTGGGTTACCATTATCAATACTCGTGTACGCCTTCCTTTGACATTAAAAATAATAAATCACGATTAATGGAGATGTGTTAATCCCTAATCAATAACTATCTTAACTATCTCAATGTCCTCAACCTTCGAAACTGCTCTATTTCCCTAAGTATAAATAGAGTCCTTGGGGAGGGCATTAATAAATCATACTTGGAGAGCAAAGTTATGCTAGTGGTATCTATTTGGAAGTATTTAGACCAGCAGAACTCAGAATCCTTTGGTTGCAGAGGAGTCCTTGTTTCAGGTGTTGGGTTGTAATATTATCTCATTCACTATTGTTAATAAAGAGAATCCTTATTCCAAATGTGTGTTTAATATCTTTCATGTATCATGGTTTGATGAATATTTCACTACTACATTTTCACCAAAAATCCGATGGCCGTCATGTCGGATTTTCGACACTTCCCTGTCGCATGTACGACACTTTGATTTTTTTTTAAGGCGTCGGAAACTTGTCGTCGGTTTGCCGACACCTGATTAACCGTCAATTAAGCGACACCGAAGTAACCGTCAATTAAAAATAAAGCGTCGGTTAAGCGACAGCTTTTCTTCGACGGTAGTGAAATTTTTTTAAGAAAATCTCATTCCTGCCGTCGGATAAGCGACGGATATTAAGAAAAAACGTCGCAAAAGCGACAGCTAGAAGCGTCGGATAATAACATAAGCGTCGAAAGAGCGACAGAAAACACC
The DNA here is from genome assembly GCA_001517045.1 of Pseudotsuga menziesii. Lineage (NCBI taxonomy): Eukaryota > Viridiplantae > Streptophyta > Pinopsida > Pinales > Pinaceae > Pseudotsuga > Pseudotsuga menziesii. Next base: position 1,309,712 of record LPNX010763360.1, read on the forward strand.
GTCGGATAAGCGACGGAGGTTAAGGCTAAGCATCGGAAAAGAGACGTCACTGGAACCGTCGCTTAAGCGACGCCTGTGACTGTGTTTAAAAAAAAAAATATAAAAGCATGTAAGAAAACATAACATCATGCATTGTAATAACCCCACCAGGAAGCTCATCAACGGGAAGTCCAAACTCTGCAAGTATTTTGTTTTTCTACAAAATATTTCTTTTCTAAAATGAGAGCCTAGATCGAATCCCACTCTCGCCAAAGAAGGTAAGAAAACCACAATTAAAGGTTTTATTATACAAAACTAGTGATTCACAAGAGTCACAATGTAGATTTTTATCCATGGATATCATGTCCATCTCTGACTTCTATAATTAGACCTCAACGCTACAGAACTGATAATGGGTAGACTAGATCTGCATATAGCTTTGCCTTGGCTGTATCAATTATTTTTTCATCAATAACTGGAGTCCTTATGGTGAAACTATGATGAAACCTTTGTTAACGATTCTGAGCTCATCCAACCATAAATTGAAGGCATTTGGATGCTTTCCCACTTTAGTTTATGTTGTTGATGGCACTTGGTATTGAGAGATATCGGTGACATATTTGTATTTTTGTTTGAATAGTTTGCTTGGTGGTTAGGCTCGAGGATCAATCCCCAAATACCCTTTACAAAAACTGTGTTTACTAGATAAGAGCTTGGTATTTACATGTCTAATATAGGAATCTGTCAACACATTGAGCACACAAGTTTAACTATGGACTCCATTGGCAGACTTACACTGTACACTTGGGTGCACAGTTTGACTTA
>LPNX010763360.1:1310949-1427723 GCA_001517045.1 Pseudotsuga menziesii
GATTTTCTAAGAAAACTCTAGATCCACTACAAAACCATGCTCTTGAGCCGGTAATAACAAACAATTTTCAATTGAACTTTTCTGACCTCCGATCCGGTGAAGACAGCCGGTTCTCTCTCCACAAGGTCTGCTGCAGTTATAGGATCAGTAGACAGGTTTGTGAACAATCTTTTCACTTGTTCTACAATTTGCTAATTCTTATACATATATTTTACTATCATGCAGTTTGATACAATATTATTCAGGAAGAAATGATTTATTGTAAGGCGTTTTTTGCAATCTTGTAATAATATAATATCATTCTATGTGGGATAATAGCAAGGACACAACTGGAGTTTTTATTAGATTGAATTAAGGCTCATGTTCAGCAAATGTGTATTACCTACAGCCATTGATGTTGATATCAAAATAACTCGCTAATCAAACCGCTCCAGTATTTAGATAGAGGCATTTATTCTGATATTTGTTCGTGTACAATGGTAATTTATTGGGATAGCTTATTTAGAAATAAATCACTTCAGAGACTTGATTTTTGTATTTACTTGTTTCATTTCAAGATCTTGTTTCTTGGTTTTGCATTCTAGATAAAATATTATGCATAAGTCAGCAATGGAGGACCAGTGTGCTTCTGTTCAATTTCCAATTAATCTTGCTAAAGATCCAAGCTGCAAGGAGGATGACTTAAAGCCCAAGGTTATGCTATCTAACAATGGTGAGGCAATTTCAGCTGATGGTGAGTTGGAAGTAAAGGTTGAGAAGGATGATAAGGAGAAATGTGTATTGAATGCTCTAATTGGCTGTGAAAATTCATCTGCCAAAGCAACTGCCGACTGGCAAGCAGTGTGGCAGGGTGGAGATGAAAAAGTGGCAAAAGTTGGAGAGACTGATGACCGTTTAAATTCTGAAGATGTGAATGATCTACCATTGGATTCAGATGGAGCTTTTCTTTTTTACCTTATTGATGCATATGAGGAAGCTTATGGAGCTCATCCTGGTACAATATATCTATTTGGCAAGGTGAAATTCAGAAACTCATTGTTAGGACCTGGAATTGTCCATTTTTCCACCACTTATTGACATACTTTTCATCCATTTTTCATCCATTTCTTACCATTATTCCTCATTTATCATTCCATTTTCCATTCATTTGTTGCAGCGGCGCATTGTACAGCCGCTACTTCCATTTGATATTTTAAGTGGTTAATAGTGACTATTTTCCTTTATCTTTGATGAATTAAAAGACTATTATGCATAATTTTACTAATGATGGTTTATGGAGTGATTTTCCACGTACAGGATGCTCACAGCCAGCTGTTACAGCCTTAACCAAAAACGCATGCCACATAAGAACACCTTGATTCGCGTCTTGATTTGCGGGCAGATGGAAACGAATCTCAAAAATCCGAGACATGGGTTTTGTGCGTAACATCCTCATTTACCTGACTCTCGAGGAAATCTCCAAACAAAGCTATGGTTTGCGATATGCAGGTGGTTCTTCGAAAGGGTATTTTCCAGATTTGGTGTTGCGGCCGGTTCCAAAGTTGCCAGTAGTTACGGCCATGTTTCAGCTGTTACAGATCACAAGCTGGGGGTTCAGTTATTCATTTCCAGGAGATAATTTTATGTATAAATATGTAATCAATCTCATTAAGAAGGGAGGATTATTTATTATTGATTATTATTGATTATTGATGATTGAGGGATGATCGATTGATTGATTAAGCATGATAGATTAGGCAAGATAGGAGATGGATGATAGGAGATAACACAATGTTGTGACGTAGGATTTGATCCAGATCTGTTGTAATTCTTTCATTATGATAATACATGTTGGTTGTTTCTTAATTCTAGAGTTGTAGATTTCTATTGTGGAGATCCAGCTCTGCTCAGTGGAGGAAGGGCCCTCTTCCCTGAGCAGATGCTGGTAATGTTGATTGCAAGTGTTTCATTTTGCAAATTTGTTTATTTGTTAATTCATGATTTCATGCATTGGATTTATCATAGTTATTTTATTATTCAGTTCATGTGTTTGTTCATTTGATTTGCCATAGTATTCTTCTGTTAATTCGTTCTGATAGATCGTTGGCCAACATAACAATTCTTTTAGATGTACGCAATTAGATCTTGTTTCATAGGAATAGATCTTGTTTGAAGTGTATTTGATTTACAGTTCGATTTATGAATAGGTTTGAGTATTGATTTCTTTTCAAGCAGGTGTGATCTAGTTTACAAACAGTTACGATTGCATACCAATAGATAACAATGTCAGGTAGAAACTGTATTTGCATATATTTTGCACGATAGCTTTGAAATAAAAGACTTTCTCGGGTTGACAATAAATATTGTACACTCTATATGTTTGTAATAATCTACTTGCATATTGGGTGCCCAACACTCATATGCTAGCTGTTGTGTGGTGGTACAAAACATGCAACGGTGTCTTTTTGCTGTACCAACTCCTTCAGTGTATATGAGACTCCCTTTGTATCTATGGATACATTGGCATACCTTCAAGAATTATAAAATTTCAAGTCAATGATTTCTCAAAAGCTGGGATATTTTTGTGGAGCAAGCCAACACTCCCTTTGTATCTATGGATACAGTGGCATACCACCATATATATCTGTGAATCATCTCGTTTCCTTCAGAGCAGCATTTGGACATCACACAAATAACAGAGCTATTGCAGGGAATAGGAATATCAAGTCTTCGGATATTGGGAGACTCAAAGCAGTTAATTGATTGTGGAGATGGAATTAATAAAAACTGGAGAAATGAACTCTTATGCCTATAATGGAAAAAATCAGATAAGAAATAAGAACAGATTTGGAGAATTTCAACATGTATATAAAGAGCTAAATGAGATGGCTCATAACGAAGCTCTAGAAATATAAGGAAAGCTGGTGATAGTAGAAACAGATGAGCGGGGGTCTCTGCCTGATGAGGTCATATCTCTTTACTGAGAAGCAAAGTTTTGTTTCTTTATTTTTAGCTCTTCGTGCCCAACTATTAGCAGACAGAAGCAGAGACGAGGATTTCCTGCTTGCATTTAGTTATGGGAAAATGTTCCATTTGGAGCTTAGATTCTATGGTCATTGGTTACTAGTTAGTCAATGATGCAGACTTTGCCAGAGAACTGTACAAAAAGTCAAGTGCTATTCAATGGAAAAGAACTTGTGGCCTGGGAAATGATCTACATTTTATCATGGCCTATGAATGAAGGTTCAATTTAGTGAGTCACATTTTCCATGCATGAATACCCTTCAAATGAACTACCTGCAGTTTCCATACATGATAGTGAAGCAAACAGCTCCAATATTGTATGATTCCAATGTCGAGCCAAGAAACACCAAAATCTTACTGTGGAGAAGATCTTAGAATCTCTTCAGTGGAGGAACACTTGGAAGTATTCAATCCTGTTGCTTCAGCAAAACCACAAAATATCCTGCTTCAAAAATGGAGATACCAATTCATCAACTGAGCTCCTGTTTTATTGTGTTCCAGCTTCTATTGGAGAACATGTGATAGGCTGTCATTGATGTCAGGGAGAAGATGTAAACTGCCATAGGAGATGTTGAAACTGTTTAAAATGAAGAACTTGGATGCATGACAAAAATGAAACGGCATAATCAGACTTGCTGGAAGGAAATGCTAAACTCAGTAAACTTCTGATATTGCTTCATCTTCCATAATGAATGGACTATCTGGATCCATTGACAAATCTCATGTATGTAGAAGAAAATCATTTCTCATGGGTTTGATGAAAACATCAATACAAAATTGGCATTTGGATAAAAATACCAATGGCTTTAGCGAGTGATTTAGAGGTATGGTCTTCTCAAATGCAAAAGGTTTTAAACATGAATGAAGTACGTATTTTACACATCACACAGTGACCCATCAGCAAAAACAGGGAAGCAACCCATGCGGCATTCTCAAAACATGCAACTACAATGGCAGAAAACCTACCACAAATCATAAGCTATCTAATCAACATATACATATCAAAATCTAAAAGACCATCAACTGTTAATCGAAGATGCATCCTCCACTTAAAACATTAAGCTTCTATGGCGTTCGGCTAAAAGAAAAGACCATAAGATTTTGACACTTAAACCAGCTAATCAAGTCCAACAACTCTACTACGATACTATAATTACTTTTTTAGTTAAACACCATAGATGATTTATGATATTAAAAAAAATTACTCTCAAGACTAATAGTATAGTTTACATCAGTGAAATTACAAATAATTTAATGTTTTTACTGTTTTTATGTCCACCTAAATTTAAAACCTAGTCATTTACATAGTTATTTTTATCAAAACCAATAAGCCATAACCCCATCTCAAAGTGAATAATTTACATAGGAATACCCTGATCTCAACTATTACCCACCACCAGGCTTCAAATTTGAAGCCTTCAGAGCCCTTCAAAGGCCATTTTAAACGTCATAGAAGGCCACAAGGAATTTTACCATGCAAAAAAAATTTAGTTTCATTTCCAGCTCTTCAACAATGAAATTCAGTAAGCCTTGGTAGATTTACAACAGAAGGGCAGCTACAAAATTTGCTTATCCAGGGATTCAGTGGACTATGGGAGACTCGGGACTCAGAGTTTTCCCAAGTTCCCTTGAATAGCTGGATCACGGATGAGGATCTCAGTCCCAATCGACACAGACCATGGTGGGCCACTAGGCTGCCTAGTGCCAAGTTCAAGTCGGTAAGTCAGGATTGTGACTCACGATTCGATTACTGATTCACCAACTTCATTAAATATTGGTATGAGATGATTCCCCCTGCCAACTCAATTTTCCATCTGCCATCTTATTGTTCACCGAGTCACATGATCTCACAACTTACAAGTCACTTGAGTATTTGAGTATATGATTTGAAACTAAATACTCATATGAGTCATATCTATGGATGGTGAATTGATTTGATAACCCCCCAGTGTCAAGGCTCCGTAAGGAAAAACTAATGGTGTTGTTTTTTGGGTTACAACTTACAAGTTGCAATTTACAATGCATTGAGCAATCTTTTCTAGATTTAAACCTAACCAGGTCCAATGCAGGGTATGTAAGTCTCCAGACCAGGGTTTCACCCAGTGCTATACATTTATATTATGACCACCACAAGATTGGGATGAATGAAAGATTGGGAGTGCAATGATCTAGTGAAGAACATGATTTCAACATCCTCATTGTTGCAAACCTCCCAAATGTGTGTTTATGATTTGTCTTCCTTGTTGACTTTGGTAGAAACTAGACACCCAACTTGTAGTGATATTTGTTGGATAATTTAAAGTTCTTCCTTATAGTGGACCAATAAATACTTAACCTTTTCGATAGGGCTGATAAACTCGATATAAATTGGAGGGACTATCCATAATCTACCTAAAATTGGGGATTTTGTTTGATCACTTTGAATTGGGGTATAGACTCCATATACATTGGAGGGACTATCCATAATCCACCTAAAATTGGGACCTTTGTTTGATCACTTTGATTTGAGCATGTGGGAGGACATGATTCAATTCTAAAAATAACTGCTAAATTTAGGGTCAATAAAAAATTTTCTCCGTGAAATCATTAGGTATTACATTCTGTGGTTTTTCGTTTAGGTAGGCCCAATCACACTTGACCAATAGAGCCACCATCAAGCTGAATCCATCCTCTATTCAAAGGTCCTTCCAAATTCTAATGCCTTATTTTATCAAGGACCTAAAAACAGAGTATTTCATCGAGTATTTCACCAGCCCAACATAATTGTCTCTTATCTAAGTTCAATAAACTATATGCTCCGGGGACAGGGAGAGTACATGGTTTACCTAACTAATTCCATGTAAATGTTAAATGTTGAATCACTTGGGATTTCTTCATATTGTCATTTTTTTCCTATACACTGTTTTTAATAAATAATAAAATTTTGTTGTACACTTACTGTTTCAAATAAAAAGAATTATTTATTTTTACATGTAACATTGAAGGGTTCAATTTCTCACAACCCTTCAAAGTGAAATGGGACCCTACCCTTCAAATTTGATCCCTGCCCACCACTCAGTGACCAACAATATTATCTCTTGTAGATTATTTAATTAATATTAATTACAAACAGTCTCTTGGCCGCATATAACCATTTTCTCCCTTTCATATGATTTTTGGCGTGAATCAACTGCTATAGTGTTATGTGCTCGGGAATTAGTTGTTGCATAGTGTATCGCTTCTTTATCAGCTTCCAAGAAAAACTGAGACTCCCCTCCCAACGCTGTAGCAGCCCCCGAAAATCACCCGTTTATGTCAGTTTATGTCAAGCTCTGCAGGACATAGCACATTAATTGTGTTTCTCTGCTGGGAACAGAAGCATTGTGAGGAACATTGGTTTCAATAACTTCTCAGTCTCCAGTGTTGTTGAAGAAGAAGATTCAACATTTGTTGAGAAATTGGAAGAGGAAGATGAATCTAGGGATTCTTGGATATGACTTGCGAAGTGTGTAGTGACTGAAGGGGGGCGATTGGAGCAGATGCTGGACATTTTGGAGATCATCGACAAAGAGAAGGTTAGGCAACATACCAATATCTATGGACGCCTCTTGCAGATCCGCGTCAATAGAAAGGATCTTGAAGAAAGAAAACCTATGATCTGTAAACCCCAATCACAGATCCACAAGACGCAGGAATAGCAGCAGTGTATATGAGACTCATCAGTACAGCTTTCATTAAGATCTTGTTCAATGTGGCTACATGTAACTTAAACCTGTTCATATGTACAATGACATCAATCTGGTTTTCATGGAAAGAAAAGAATGTACATGCCTTGCACACGAATATTTCACCATTTCTAGAAGAAATTTGCCACAGGCATTGGTTTACCTGTTACTGCAACAAGTTTTAACACTAGAAGCAATTCCTGCAAGTACTGTTATACATTAGCCATTTACAAGATGAAGCACCCAAAATAAACTTGACCCATTTACTAGGATGACCAAATCTGAGTATAAAAAGTGGTTGCTGCAAGCCACTAATACAAATATCATTTAATACTAGGTAATCTTTTTGCTACATGTAGGTAATAATGTCACTGTCAATGTTTCCAAGAAGTGCAGTCATCAACTAGATTTTATTATTATCAATAATATCTCTAAAAGAAATAGAACATAAATAATAACAGATAATCTAATCGCAAGAAATGAAAGAGGATAAGAAAAGACTAAGATAAGATCCATACAGCCCCTAAAGACTATACATATGCCAAAAAATCTCCATATGTGCATAGCACACTACACCTCTGCATCAAAATAACATATAACTAAAACAATTTGAACATACCCTATATCAATGCATAGACAATTAGAAGAGAATGACAGTTTGAAAGGCCTAAACTTGGACAGAAGACAACAAACCTTCAATACAGCCACATTTGTATCAATTCCCTCTACTTTCACTCCATCTATTGATGCCTGTGCGAGTTCCAGCTTTTTAAAGTTGTTTCTTGATTGCATAACTACTCTTTCTAAAGGAGTCAAATCACCAACAAGAACTTCACCAACTGGAAGACCTGCTTCATCGGTTGTCCCAGAGCCCTTTGTAAACATGAATCCTAAGTTAGCCATTGTAGTAACAGCCGAGATTGAATAGAGGCCACTTTTTTCTATCTTCTCACTAGCATATCCACCATCATTTTTTGTACTTACAACATCCACTGAGGGCAAAATCTCTGCTAATGCTTCTAAGATCAGATCCCCTCCAGGAAGCTTCTCTGCTAGGTTAAAAGTGAGAAGTTTTGCAGGATGAGATGGTAAAATATGGAATGCTTCCCGAATGGCACGAAGACATAAAATGCCTAAAACATCCTTTAAAAGTGCTTCTGCCTGTCCAACATCTTCAAGATGAAACTTTCGAATGAACTGATGCACACACAAAATCTCATCAATAATAGCCAACCAATAGTCATGACGTGAATGTCCTGTAAGTTCTGGAAACTCCATAACCATTGGTTCAGGTCTGTAGAATGAACTTTGAAATTTTAATTATATGGGAAAACTAATATCTGCAAGCATCTACAGAAACTAGACGCTAATGTAACATTTGAGAGCCTCACAACCTATCACCCAACTAAGATAACATACAAGAAGTGGCCATGATGAGTCACCTACGTAGATATTGATTTATACATAACAGCCTTGTCAAACAACCGTGCACCCCACGGTCCAGTCAGCTCAGGTTTAACAACATGTTTCAAATCAGCTGATAAATCATATTTTTTGGCCTTATCATATGATACAATGCCCAATGCCTCAAAATAAAGGGCATGGTCTGTCAGAGTCAGCCGTCCTGAAACATAAATAGAGTCAGTCCTCTTGTAGCAAAAACAGCATATAATGCAACAAACAAATATATATACATCTAGAACCTCATATTAGAAAGGTGACTTGCAAATAGAAAATAAATAAGCACAAACTCTTGATGGAAAGAAAATAAGAGACGCACCAGGCCACGCAGAGATGCCCAAATGCTGGAGAACAGGTTGAGTGGTCACAGTACCATCAATATCTATGATCATTTCTCCTTTGTCTAAACGGAGACTAGAAAGATGAGAGGATAACGACTAATTTTTCAACGTTTTGATAGCTCTGTAAAAGAAAATTTATGCAATATTCACTGAAACTGTTGAGTATGTTTACCATCAAGCCCTAACTGGCATCTATAAAGAAGGCCCATAGAGCTCTCTTTCAGCACTTCAACAGCTAACATTACCCACTATAACTGTATCATATGATGCCCAGCCAAGAAGAAAAATCCTGAAACGAAATGATGATGACTTTGGATGCAAACAAGCCCTGAATATTTCGAGAAACAAGCTTCACACATGCAGATTTATCTTCAGCCCCAAAAACAAGAGTCTAGGGGATTTTTCCACAATGATCTCAGGAGTTGCAATTGAATGTGAGGTCTCTTTTTACAGGCTTTCTTTACAACTCTAGAATAAAATAATAATAGAGTGCTCTAGCGTACCCTAAAAGAAGGAAGGATGCTCCATTCCTAAGTCGTCATTTCAAGCTTTGAAGGGGTCAACGGTAAATTTTGTCATCTTCCCTGGGCACAAAAGTGATAGGGGTCGAAGCTTGGACCTCTAGACCACCAGTCCTCTCAACACAGAAGACTCCCAAGGCCAAGCCATCTGAACCTGCACCTGTACCTGTATCTGAACCACCCGGACTTGACCGAGCTCCGTAGGAACACAGGGGCGATCCTGCTAAGTCCACATACAATATGGGGCTTTTGAGTACTTCAATCCTCCGCCTATCTATATATAAAGAGCCAGATAAAGACCCAGTACCGGTGAATGATTCAGTTTCATAACCCATAGGAACAGATCCAAATGTGGGAAAATGGCTTCCAGTTGCAAATACCGGAACTACACTGAAATGAACTTTAGATATTGGAACATCACTCCTATAAACACCAGTTCATACCGGAACATCTATACATATAGGAACACGAGCAAAGCCACTAAAAATTAACGAAAGCACCTACCCAGGAATCAAGCGTTATTCGCGGATCTGGATATCGAAGTGTCCCGGATGGCTAAGAGTTGAGGATCAATAATCTTTTTTATATGCCTATTTTGGAGAGCTTTATATATACCTGCTAAGGCCATGGAAATATCATTTGCCGCTTCCCATCTAAACAAAAATCGAATCCATGCTACTGCTACCAGCCCTCTTCCCCAGCTGTTTGTCATCGCAGCATGCTCTCAAAGCCTCTAGACTTCGGCTCATTGTGAAAGAAATCCCACTATTGAAGTTTCCCTCCTTACTCATCTCAACAAAAATCGAATCCATAAGTGATATTTTCTTAAATGATTGATCAATTCATTCGCCGTCGCTTAAGCGACGCTTTCTAGGCTAGCCGTCGCTTAAGCGACGCTTATGAGCCTAGCCGTCGCTTAAGCGACGCTTATGACCACAATTTAAAAAAAAAAATTAACTTTGTGATTTTTGGTAGGTCTAAAATAAAAAATCCATGCGCCGTCGGAAGTAACCGTCGGATTTTGGATCGAAATGTAGTAGTGTTTATGATTAAGCACTCTATATATTGTTTATCTAACTTGTCAAATATACATATATAAGTTTGCATTTGGAGGATTTTCTCTTTGCAGGTGAAGGAGAAACATCTCTGAAAGCTTTGGAGGAGAAGCAGAGCGAGAGAAGACAAAGCTTGGATCAACCATCATGAATCAGGTGAGTCCATCCTATCTTCCTATTTCCTTTCTCTACTTCGAAGCTGATTGTCTGCAAGTTTTAAGAGTATGTTGGTAACCCTAGACCTTCAGTTATAAGGTGTTTATTTCTGAAAAACACATATCTTTCTCATCTCAACCACAGACCCTTGGTACGGGGATATTATCATTTATTTGAAAACATTGAAGGTTCATACTCAGCTCTCATGAGATAAGCATCGATGACTACGTCACGTAGTACAGAACTACCTCATAGTGGATGATACTTTGTACCACCTTGGGGTTGATTCCATTTTACATTGTTTCTTAACTCATGAGGAGGATGAGGTCATGCTTAATGATTTCCATGGAGGGGTGTGTGGTGGTCATTTATCTAGTCTTTCTATAGCCCAAAAAATCCTGAGAGTGGGTTATTTTTTGTCATCCATCTTTACAGATTGCATTAATGTGGTCAAGAGGTGCCACCCTTGCTAGGTGTTTTCACAGAATATGCACTCTCGTCCTTCCCCTTTGCATCCCATTATCACCACCAGTCCCTTCACCAAGTGGGGGGTCTATTGTATGGATTGTAACCCAGATTTGGCTAGGGGGCACCATCATATTATTGTGGTTGTTGATTAATTCATGAAATGCATGGAGGCTATGCCCACTATCAAATCCAATAAGTGAAACAACTGTGCATTTCGTATTTAACCATATTATCACCTGGTTTGGCATTCCAAGGGAGCTTGTCACTCACCATGGCAGGCACTTTCAGAATAAAATGATGGAAGCATTGTCTTGGAAGTTAGGATATAAGAAAGAGCATTCATCTTCTTATTACCCTCAAGCTAATGCATAGGTTGAAACAATGAAGAAGTCACTTAATTCCATTCTCTAAAAAACCATCGCACAAAGCAAGACTAATTGGCATATCATGTTGTATCCTACTTTGTGGGACCATAGAACTGCAATGAATACTACCACCATTTTTTCTCCCTATCAACTTATGCATGGGGTAAATTCAGTATTACCAGTTGAATGTGAAATCCCTTCTTTGAAGCTAGCTGTTGAACTTTTACAAGAGACTTCTGCATTGGAAGAATGTCTGGTCCACTTGGAGTAGCTTGATGAGCAGTGTTGAGATGCTTTAGTGGCTCTTGAAGTTAACAAGCATTACATTAAGGTCCAGTATGATAAGCCTGTCCATCCTAGTAATTTTATCAAAAGTGACTTGGTCCTATTGTGGGATCAAGCTAAGGAACCCTTGGGGGCAGGAAAGTTTAACCCCATGTGGCATGGTCCTTACATGGTCAAGCTTCTCTTATAGAAAGGCACCTATGCGTTGGTCTATTATGAAGGGACAGCCTTGGCAGAGCCTAGAAATGGGCTCTATCTTAAGAAATACTATGCATGATATTCATCCAGGGATGATTTTTGTATATTATTGTACATTTTGCATAGCGTAGTTTGGTAATTTTATGGTGATCGAGTTTGTTGATTAGCTTTTGTTTTTTATGTAAGATGTCAATGAAGTCTTTGATTTACATAGGATTCATTGATGGTGCTAGCCATCACACTCAAAACTCAGCTTCGGATGCTTGGGTGATTTATAATCCTATGGGTCAAGTGTTGTCTTTGGGAGGCGTATGTTTATGGCCTTCGTCAAACAATGTTGTTGAATATAGTTTCATGATTGAGTTATTGCGTGATGCCATTTGACATGGTGTCCTTTCTCTTGAGGTACATTTTGATTCGCATTTAGTGGTCTCACAACTTAATGGCTTGTATCATGTTAGGGATCCGACATTGTTACGGAGATTCTTCCATTTAAGATTCTAGAATGGAAATTTGAGAGCATAACATACATTCACATTACAAGAAATTTTAATCAAGTTGTTGATTCATATGCTAACTATGTACTAGATTGGAGTTTGCTTCAGAGGTGATAAAAGCATTTCACAAACAAATTTTACACATGTAAATAGAATAATAATCGATCATCATAAATATTTTTCTTTAAGTTCAAAAAAGGTGACGTCATAATACATAAGTGTCATATAAAAAATTGGGGATTTTGAGCCACCAAAATATACTACACGGTCATACAAAAAATTACACCCAAGTCTCTAATCCTGAGGTGGAGGAGGGTGATGATCATGGTAGCATACCATGGGAACCCTCTGTGTCAAGCGAATGAAGTTTGTGTGAATTCGTTGGAGCATATGCTCTGCATCCTCACCCATAATCTCATTGCCTCTTCCCCTTCGTCGATGATGAGGAAATCCATCTAGTCGTCATGGTCCCACATATGCATGTACATGGAAGAGTATCATTATGTGTCATCACACCAAAAACATGTATTTTGATTTCATATATATTAGAAGACACAAAAAAATTCATAATTAAAAAAACAAAAGTGAGATAGGATTCGTTACCTATGTCTCCATATGTTGCTCCTTGTGGTAGGGGCATATCCATATCTCCATGGAAGTCGATCCCTGCATAGGGATAGTCATCTACGGCGAAGATCTATCTCTGGCACCAGAGGAAGAAGTCTGTTGGATAGGGGTTGGCCACCCTTCCCCCTCCTAGTCTCCGCATGACATTGGACCAACGTAGCTGAGTCAGATCCCTAAATCCATGTGGAGCAATGTCAACTCTAGGGCTTATCCTCGGCACCCGCTTGAAAATGAATGCACTCAGTATGTTGTCGAACCCAAAGTTATGTACCCTACCCATCTTGGAGTCACTGAGTTGCTGCTTCATGTTTCTTAGCAACAAGGTACTCTAGTAATATATCATAGGTCGTGTGCACTAATCTTTTGCATAGAAAATCATTGGCCTCAAGGCCTGGTGGAGTGATTCTAAAACTATGATCCTACCCAATATCAATAGTATGTCTTTCAGCCCCAGGTTCTGGACTAATTTTGTCAGGATTTGACTCCCAACCTTTGCTATATCGAGAAGGCAATACACAACTATGTACTCCTCTATATTCAACCCTCTTCCTAGCTCTCGGGATCGAAGGTTCACCATCTCCCCTCGATGGGACAAAACTGTGATAAAATATATGTCATCAACTTCTATGCTTAGTAACATGCCATCTAATTGAAAGGTCTTAGATTCTGGATCCCAGTAATCTACTAACAGCTAGACTAGCCTTGGCTTAGCCCTCAATATGCCAAGGCACCAAAACTTATACAACCCACAATCCCTCAGCACTTGTTGAGCCATGAGATCAACCTAGATAGCCTCTTCAACATCACCATTTTCTCTCTCTCCATTTGAACACCACCCTGCACAAACATTGTCATGTTTCATAAGTATTTTCCTTTGAAAATCATCTTTGTTTCCCTATACACAACGTTTTTTTAAACATCCACGTATGTACGCAAGTATCGTGGTATTTTCCATGTATACCCAGCCCTATACGTAGAAAAATACCTGATTTCTGAATAAAAATATTGACCACTAAAACTAAAAAAATTTGAATGAAAGTAAAAGAGGAGGGCATGGGTATTTACCTGGACTAGACGGGGAGTGATTTCACTGGATGATTGTCTCGGAATCAGCACTTGAAATTCTGGATACAAAAGCACTTTGGTGGGTGAATTTTCAAAATGGTATGAAAATTTTTATTTTTTCACTATTTTATAGAAAACAAATTTGAAATTTTTACCCACTTCCCATAGTTTTTTACCGTTTCTAACAATTTTGGACCATTTGGACTAATATGATGTTGTAGGAGCCCGTTTTGAGTGTGGTTTGATTGAGTCTTCAATATGTTCATGCCTATTACAAGTATCATGTCTAAATTGGCATATATGTTAGTATTTCACATGCACCTACATTTTGCATGACCTTATGACTCTTTCATCTTAACCTTAGGTACGAACCCATTTCATAATGTCACAGAACCTTCTTGCTGCTATTAGAAGAGGTGTTACATGAATGGTAGAGATTTCCTATACATGGTTACCGTAGTTAGATTCTCTTTCGTATTTGGTGCCCATGCTGACATTTCTCGTTTAGGTTATGGGAGTCCTTTTTAGTCTCGCCATGTCCTTGAGCAAGAGCTTCATAATCCTCTTGAACTTTATGCTGGCCATTTCCGTGGGACTCCCTTGTATATATCAGCTTGTAATAGCATTTTCATACCTTCTTGAGCTTTATGCTGGCTCCCTGAATTTGAGTTATCATCCATATAGCCTGAGCTTGTCTTATGTCTAGCCAAGTAGAGCCTTTTTACATATATTTTGCAGTTTGATCATCCCTTCTACCGAGAGGAGACCTTCCCCTAAGTTTCATTTTCCTGCACATGTTTCCTTGCATTGAGCATAGGTATGTTCTGCTGCTTGAAACTAGATTTCTTACCCCTGACACTCATCTCCTCCTAGTTATGTACTATAAATCACTTTTATTCTTTTCCAATATTTTCAAAATATCTGAAAAATTCCAAAAAATTAAAAAAACCAAAAATATGGACAGGAAAAGATGTTATCTTTAGAAATAGTCGATTTGTGTCTCCTTCGAACAAAGCACTGTATATCACATCCGTTGGTTTGGTTATTAGTTTGACTTTAGGAGTTGTACTTGTTACTTTGATTTTATCTCCACCGATTGGTTAAGCTTCCAGTCCCTATAGAGCATCTGTTGATGCCTCCTATGTCACAAACATGTCCCAGTTTACATATCAAGTCCATGTTGCCTACCTTCAGTCACCATTATAGTTTATGCTCTTGTTCGAAGGAAGTTGAAGTCTGAGTCAACCATTCCTTAGTTATCTTGACGTTGCATGTCGGCCATTACAGGTACTGTTACTGGTTTGTGCACATCTTGTTCGGGTTCTTCCACATTATAGAGTATTGTTGAGTACTTCATGTTGGTTGATGGGGGATGCCTTAATTCCCTCCTTCTAGTGGATTCCATTCCATCGAATTCAGATCATTTATTCTGGAATTGGATTCTAGACTCATTTGATTGCCTTGAGACTTATAGTCATTAGTGGTAGTTTCTCTCACCATCAACAGTTTTCAGAATATATCAATTTCCCTTGATTGATGGATTCTTCCAATTGTTCGACCTCAACACATCTATTCACATTTTTTAGATCGCACTTTGTACCTTGATTCCCATTTTCATTATCGATGGGTGATCTCGCGTATGTTAACAATAAACATCAATGACCTGTAATCAGATGATGGCCTACTATGTTCGACCTCGAAACATCTATTTGCATAGTAGGACATTGACTCATAGCGTTTCATGTAGAAGACCTTCCAACTTGGTGGCATTCCATATATGCTACCTCCTTAATCGTGCCAGTGTTCATGAGATTCTGCTCTCGTGATTTGATTCTAGTGTATATTAGATATCTTCAGATTCTATGGAGATCTTGATACATTGTATATATTTAGCTATTATGGAGATCTTGATCCGTTGTATATCTTCATCCACTTTGGAGATTCTAATTTATTGTATATTGTACGTGGCGCTGACCACACATGTCACATTTTGTATATCATTCCTATTCATGGCCATTGTACTTGTATTTATCTAGGACTGCTATATGTATTTGCAGTCATATGCAGAGATTGATTATTGTATTGTACTAATGAGTGGCTGGTTATTCCACCTGGGTATTCATTACTCCACTTCTGGGATGGATTTTATAATGTATTTCGGCCATCATATTACCCCTATAACCTCACACATTAGGGGGCATATGTTATAGTTTATTTTACCACACATGGTTGATCACATATTTATGGCCTTCCCTATCCCTCTACAGACTCTTTAGACCCAATGGACTTATATTATACTTTGATGTTCCAATTTCATCCCTAAAAAACACCTCTTTATTTCTATATGCAACTTTTAAACCCATACTCGCATGTACATGTGTATTTTGACCTCAAACCCGTGTACATTGAGATGTGTAGATAAGTCCAAATATTTTTGGAGTTTTCCTCATAGGAGTACGAAGATCCTGACTCTTGGCCTTCCATATTCCTTGAGATCGCTCAAATTTGACCCTCCATTACCCTATTGGAGCGCTTTATAAGGAACCCCTTCGATACATTGAAGAGGAGGAATTGAAGAGCGAAGAAACTATAGTCCATTGTTGCCACGTTCTGCTTTTACTTCAGTGTTTATCTTGTTTTCCCTTTGGAGCACTTTGTGTTCTTCCTATTTCCACCTTTCACACACCTGGGGGGGACGTGGCAGAAATTTTCAAGCCACTAGGTGTGTCCTTGGGGGCAAGTCTTGAGTCAATGTTGTCACCTTGTTCTTGACTCCTCCGTTTAGGCTCAACTCTTAACGAAGCCAAAGGGGGTAGACCCTATTAAGTTATTAAGGAAAATTACTTTAGTATGATGATGTTAAATTGAGATAGTTGCTTAGGAGTTTGAAATTAACCATAGATAACCATATATGAAAAGATAAAAAATAAGCACAATAAAGCACAATGCTGAGACACAATATATATATATATATATATCAAAAGATTTAAACACAGAACCAGTGCCTTAAAAATGGAGTCATAAAATAATCAAAGTACTTGCATGTGCTTGGAGTGAATGTTTTGCAATTGTATCTTGGTACATTTTAAATTAATGTGAAAAGATGAGTAAATTAAGTTAGGAAAGGGGACTCCAGATATACCCAGGGGGTACTTGGAGTATGTCCAAAACTAAAAATTCACGACTACCCACAAGGAATATGTGGGCTGAATGGTGTCTCTAAGACTGTTGTTCATAATACACCCAAAGGTGTAACAGAGATCAACGCCTTGAGGTCACTTTTCAGGAGTTCCCGCTTCCTTTGGGTATTTTCGCACCATTTACGGTTTGATCGAGGCGTTGGATTTTCGTTTGATGGTGGTTGATTGGGAAAGGTGAAGACTGATTAAACTATTCACTCATGTTTCTTTTGATGCAACTTGACTAATCGGACGAACCACAGCCAAGTGCAGAGCATACACACCCAAGTCTTGTCAATTTTAGTAAATTTTAAGGGCGTGTTCTTGTTAAAAAAGAAGACCCTCCAGGAATCACTTTCGGTCCAAGTGGACCTCAATTAGGAAATCAATGATGGGTTAATTTTATCACCTGCACATGAAAAAATAACAATGACAGTATAATTAGAGATACACAACACCAGTGTTCTAATTAGTCTTACCATGCATCTCTTTCCCCTTTCGGGTCAATCGGGAAGTCGTGGGGTAAGTAGTATGATTACTTTGAATTCAAAATATGGAATAATGAAAAATGTTATCAAAGTATACAATCCTACATAACAATACTAAGCTGGATCAAAAATGGGAAGAAATGCAAAAAAGTGAAACAGACGCGGATCCCCCCTAGGGGCACCCTAGGGGGGAGGGGAGTGGGATCGAAAGATTGAAATGATTATTTTTTATTATTATTGGTTACAATATCAGAAAAATAAATTATTCACTTTGTTCCTTATTATCTAGGATCCAAAGGCTTACAACAAGCTAAACTAAAATCACAACAGTGGGGGGAGCCTCTGGGAAGCTCTAGTTCGCCCATGAGTCAAAAAATGGGCAGAGTATCCTTATCTTTTTTGTTAAACCTTCTAAAAAAAGATATAAATTAAAATCAAATGTGCCCAAAAACACTTTAAAAGTGTTTTGGGTCACCACGCTAGTTACCAAAAAAAAACTAAATAAAAAATTGTTAAAAGGGGATAATCTAGTTTTGCAAAAAGGAACCAAGGAAAGCAATATTTACTTAGGATGTTGGATTGCTGTCTGGGAAGCATATGATATATGCACTTTTCTTGTATAATTTAAATCTTTAAAGAAAAAAAAAAGAAACTACCTTATGAGCAAGCTTTAGATCTATGATTTAGCTACTTGCAAAAAAAGAAATTTCTACACCTAGATCTATCTTTATGAAATGATATTCTTTATGAAATTACATATCTAAGCAACAAGACTCTTATGAACTAGATATAAAAATATATAATCAATTCTTACAACTAGATTTCATCATAAGAGGAAGAAACAGGTAACCGGAAGATTGATTTTAATAGAAAGGAGGAAGAGAAGGGGAAAGGCCCATTGTTGGATGGATCTACAATGGAAACTTGTTAGTGGAATACAGAGGGGCAATGCCTTCACAAATTTTTTTGATGTACATTGGATTCAAACTAGATCCATGGCTCATCCAATCCTTGCTACCTAAAATCTAAACACACAATACTACACAAAACCTCATGAGCTCTGGATATATATATGAAAAATAGACAAGAATTACATGCAAATAAACTCATTAAACATGTATAATCTAGATATTGAAACATATATTCTATGAGATATAGAAAAAAAAGTAACCTTACTTTCCCAACTATACTACTATTGATTCAGCTGAATTGTTCAAGCCAGACAGGGTTGAGATGTAGAAATTGAGAGAAAACTCAACAACATCAATAGCCGCAAGACAATGCTTAATCCACACACATGAGAGCATTACAACATTTGGCCTCCAAAGCTTCCTTATTCCAACCATCAAAATATTACAACATTATTACAATAGCAAGCCCTTCAATCCAACTCTCACTAGCTCGGAAGAGGAAATGGCTGCTTTATTTATAGCAAAAACAGGAAATCTAGCCCAGGGGGGCACAATTCCCAAGGAGAGAGAGACTCGAGCTGCATGTGGAGTGAATCTAAGCCTGATATGAGTCTATATGAGTCTGATATAAGTCTCACTAAGTGCAACTGTCAATCAAAGAGCTGATCTTCTTGACACCTCAACCTACTAACTGAAGCATCCACCAAAACTCATCCAGATGATCCCACATGTGTGGAGGAGAGAGGGAAGGAACAATTCCCAATATTGCATGCATTAATGCACCCTCTGTTCAGTCTAGATTAGCCCCTTCTGTCAAGGAATGGTCAGATCCAGTCAATGTCAAGCCGATGAGACTGATTTCAGTCAAATCGGAGCAAATCCCAATGATTTAGGATTTTGAATTTTCTCCATTATTTAATTAATTTACCAATTAAACAATCAATATTTGATTTTTAGGGATTCTTGACCTGAGTGATGGACAAATCACTCAAAAATTAGAAAAAGTGGTTCTATGGGTTTACATGGTGCTCTGAGCTTGAAAATGAGCACCCCCATGACTGAAACTGATTTTCAAGCCCACTTTTATTACAAAACCAATTTTTCCAATTAGATTATTAAAAAATAGCCAAGTTTTGTGGAAAAATTAAAATTAAAAAAAAAAGCTTAAAAAATTAAAAAAATTAAAAACCTTGGGGGACTTAGAGATGTTCATATGACTCGACCATAATGCCTAGCATGTTTATACATTGACACATAGACTCTAATAACCTCAATAGGAATAAATGCCAAGACGACCACCCTAACTTTGGAGGTATTGAGAGAAAAACTCAGAAATTATCAGTCATTTATTCAAAAACCAATACTAACCAAGGGAAAAAACACCCTGGGCTGATCGGATTGACAAATAAAGTCTAAGAGACCGAGTCTTTTACAGACACTATCATGCTAGAAAATTTTATTACAACTCCTCTATGGGGTATGAACATGTGATATAGTACAACAATTACTTCCCATAAGCAATTCTGAAGGTCTTCTGAAGTCCAAACAAATCATCTTTATTCGGTTCACCAGGATCACTTGATAAAAACCACTAAGTACAACTTAGGTGGTAACATCTAGCTCCAACTACAGGACGTGTGCTTGATCTGGTCATAGGCCAAGGAGAGGATACGAGAACACCAGAATCTCTGGTTTATACACCTTGTAAAAACATCTCAACCTGATAAGAAAACCTTAGTAGCACAAGCTTTATATAAAAACCAAATGAACCATTCAGCTGATTTATTTAAACAAATTGTATTTCTCGGAAATATTCCTTTAATGAATTCCCATGAAACATTTGTAGTAAATTGAATTTATAGAATCGTGGTGAATCAAATATTAATAAGTCCTGATATTTATTACCGTTTGGAATTAGACCATAATAAAATAAACTATATATATACTGGTACTATGAAAAAAGTTTTATTATAGCTTAGTACAAAACAAAAATGCAGAAAGTAAATGCTCTTTTTCAAGGAGCTTATTTTTCTATTCTAAGCATGATATAAAAAGGGTTAAGTGTAATAAAAAATACATTGTAACCACCTAAGCATTTTATTAACATAAAAAAATCCTTGTCTTTGGTTACCAGCCAAAGTAAGGATACTTTATTCAAAAAATGCAAACCTGCGTGATGACCCAGAATGGGTGGGCTGGATGGGAAATCATAGGCATGAATAATGTCATAAAAATTATTCCCAAACTCGTATGTGCTCATGCAAGATGCTTCTATCCATGACTGGATAGGACTGATATACCAATCAACATGATGAGGTGGACTAACTATATCATCATATTGATCATCAAGGCTTATCAAATGATAACTCATTGTATAAGCAAAAAGATGTTCCAGATCATAAGGAACCTCTATATGTGAAGAAGATGGCTGAGACTAATATTCCACTGACTGCTTCACATCTAGATTTTCACAATACTGCTTCTCAATATCTTCATTACTGATACTTTTGTGCGGCTCTGCATGATATGACTCTGGATGATCATGTGAAAATTCTAAATGCTCCTCTCTCATACTAAGATTTTCCTAGGTATCCACATTCCCTTCTATGGACGTATCGTAGATTGGACTTCCACAAATTTTTGAATAGGCACTCCCCTTCCTAGACATATCATGGATGGTATTCTCAATAATATTTTCACAAGTTGGATTATCTTTGAAATTCCAATAGTCATCACTCCCATAATTGTCATATGTGGGGGACTCTTCATCCATGGCATCATGCTCCTGCCTATCCATGTCTTCCTTGTTGGTATCACATCCTAATATACAACTACCCTCCTCCTGTTCATAATAATCATCCTTCACAGTTTTGGTTTCAAAGATATTACAAGAAGTTAATCCTTCCAAAACTTCATCCCTAAGTGATGAACAAAGACGAGTGTCATCATACACATCATAAATTTCTTCATAAGTGTCGATCTCTGTAATGGTTTCCTCATGAGGGATTTCTGGAAGAACATTAGCATTGCAAAAAACTTGAGAACACCTCAAATCTTCAATGTTTTCAGTTATGGTGACATGAGGAGAGTCTTTAACAATGTGTTCAATCATGGGTTCCTCATGAAGCTCTTCAATGGGATCATCCTGAGTGTCCTCATCTCTAATGAAAGTCATGGACTCTTGTAGCTCATTTAGGTAGGTGAGGGTTCTTTCTACAACCGTCATGATATCTCCCTAACCATCATGCCACCTCTCAAAAAACATAGCAGATATGTCTTCATGGGAGGTAATGCATTTATCAGGAACACCACAAAACCATGTCCAAGACTTCCTTTTCAAAGAATGAGCAAAGATTCACATCACATTATCCCTATGAAGTATGTTGAGTTTTGTCACAAATGAAAAAACAAATATGATGTGATAGACAGCTGAATCACCATATCCATAAAAAGTTGGAGCCTGGGAATATATTTCATCCTGGATATAAGGTTCATAGTTAGGAAATCCCGGGATGCCCGAGAAATCTATGGCAAGATATGAACTAGAAATTAGAGCACCATAATCTTCATCATCCATAAAGGCTTATCAGTAGCATATATCAACCATGTATTTTATATTGAACTGGAATAGCCAAATAATGAGCATTTAAAGTTTTACTATGTTGTATGAGATCATCTACACACGACAAGTCTCAACAAAATTATGAGAAAGCAGGGTTTTATCCCTCCAGTGGAGTCGCCATGTGAAAAAGAAAAATAACCATTTATAAATCTTTTCACAAAAAATATTTTTTCCTTTTCTTTGTAAAAATAAAAACTGAAAAAATTTAGTGGAGTCACTAGATGAAAATTAAAGATCTACTCTAAGAATTCATCAAACAAAGCAAAAAATAAAGGAAGAAAACAAAAGTCGTACTCTGGGAATAAAACGATTTATCCCCGACAATGGCACCAAAAAGTGTTGCTTCCTTTCAGACACCTAGGGGAAGACATGGTAGAAATATTCAAACGACTAGGTGTGTCCTTGGGGGCAAGTCTTGAGTCAAGGTTGTCACCTTGTTCTTGACTCCTCCGTTTAGGCTCAACTCCTACCGAAGCCAAGGGGGGTAAACCCTATTAAGTTACTAAGGAAAATTACTTTAGTATGATGATGTTAAATTGAGATAGTTTCTTAGGAGTTTGAAATTAACCATAAATAAGCATAGATGACAAGATAAAAAATAAGCATAATAAAGCACAATGCCGAGACACAATATATATATATATATATATATATATATATATATATAAAAATATTTAAACACAGAACCAGTGCCTTAAAAATGGAGTCATAAAATAATCAAAGTACTTGCATGTGCTTGGAGTGAATGTTTTGCGATTGTATCTTGGTATATTTTAAATTAATGTGAAAAGATGAGTAAATTAAGCTAGACGAGGGGACTCCAGATATACCCATGGGGTACTTGGAATATGTCCAAAACTAAACCTTCACAGCTACCCACAAGGAATATGTGGGCTGAATGGAGTCTCTGATATTGTTGTTCATAATACACCCGAAGGTGTAATAGAGATCGATGCCTCGAGGTCACTTTTCAGGAGTTCCCGCTTCCTTTGGGTATTTTTCCACTATTTACAGTTTAATCGAGGCGTTGGATTTTTGCATGATGGTGGTTTATTGGGAAATGTGAAGACTAATTAAACTAGTCACTCATATTGTTTTGATGTAGCTTGACTAATCAGATGAACCATAGCCAAGTGGAGATCATACAAACCAGACTCTTGTCAATTTTAGTAAATTTTAAGGGTGTGTTCTTGTCAAAAAAGAAGACCCTCCAAGAATCTCTTTCGTTCCAAGTGGACCTCAATCAGGAAATGAAGGAGTGGTTAATTTTACCTCTTGCATGTGAAAAAATAACAATAATAGTAGAATCAGAGATACAAAACACCGGTTTTCTAATTAGTCCTACCACGCATCTCTTTCCCCTTTCGGGTCAATCGGGAAGTCGTGGGGTAAGTAGTATGATTACTTTGAATTCAAAATATGGAATAATGAAAATTTTTATCAAAGTATACAATCCTGCATAACAAGACTAAGCTAGAGAAAAAACACGAAGAAATGCAAAAAAATGAAACGGACACAGATCCCCCCTGGGGGAATGGGGAGTGGGCTCTAAGGAGCCTACTCGAAATGATTCTTTTTTATTATTATTGGTTACAATATCAGAAAACTAAAGTATGCACTTTGTTCCTTGTTATCTGGGATCCAAAGGCTTACAACAAGATTGTAACAAACTAAACTACAATCACAGCGTGGGGGGAGCCTCCGGGAAGCTCTGGTTCGCCCAAGAGTCGGAAAACAGGTAGAGTCTCCTTCTCTTTTTTGTTAAAACTGCTAAAAAAATAGCAATAAATTAAAATCAAATGTGCCCAAAAACACTTTATAAGTGTTTTGGGTCACCACGCTAGTTACCGAAAAAAAACTAAGTAAAAAATTGTTAAAAGGGGCTAATCTAGTTTTGCGAAAAGGAACCAAGGAAAGCAAGCTTTCCTTGGGATATTAGCTTGATGTTTGGGAATCCAATGAGATATACACTTTTATTGAAATTTAAATATTTAAACAATGAAAAAATAAACTACCTTATGAGCAAGCTTTACATCTATGATTTAGCTACTTGCAAAAAAGGAAATTTCTACACCTAGATCTATCTTTATGAAATGATATTCTTTATGAAATTACATATCTAAGAAACAAGAGTCTTATGAACTAGATATACCAATATATAATGAATTCTTAGAACTAGATCTTATCATAAGAGGAAGAAACAGGTAACCAGAAGATTGATTTTAATAGAAAGGGGGAAGAGAAGGGGAAAGGCCCATTGTTGGATGGACCTGCAATGGAAACTTGTTAGTCGAATACAGAGGGGAAATGCCTTCACAAAAAATTTGGATGTAGATTGGAGTCAAACTAGATCCATGGCTCATCCAATCCTTGCTACCTGAAAGATAAACACATAATCCTGCACAAAACCTCATGAGATCTGGATATATATATGAAAAAGAGACAAGAATTACACGCAAATAAACTTATTAAACATGGATAATCTAGATATTCAAACATATATTCTATGATATATAGAAAAACAAGTAACCTTACCTTCCCAACTATACTCCTATTGATTCATCTGAATCATTCAAGCCAAACAGGGTTCAGATGCAGAAATTGAGAGAAAAACCAGCAACATCAATAGCCGCAAGACAATGCTTAATCCACACACATGAGCGCATTCCACCATTTGGCATCCAAAGCTTCCTTATACCAACAATCAAAAGATTACAACAGTATTACAATAGCAAGCCCTTCAATCCAACTCTCACTAACTTGTAAGAGGAAATGGTTTCTTTATTTATAGCAAAATCAGGAAATCTAGCCCAGGGGATTGCAATTCCTAAGGAGAGAGAGACTGGAGCTGCATGTGGAGCGAATCTAAGCCTCATCTGAGTCTATATGAGTCTGATCTGAGTCTCACTAAGTGTAACTGTCAATCAAAGAGCTGATATTCCTGACACCTCAACTTGCTAACTGAAACATCCACCAAAACTCATCCAGATGATCCCACACGTGTAGAGGAGAGAGGGAGGGTGCAATTCCCAAGATTGCATGCATTAATGTACCCTCTGTTCAGTCCAAATCAGCCCCTTCTGTCAAGGAATGGTCAAATCCAATTAATCCCAAGCCAATGAGACTGATTTAAGCCAAATTGGAGCAAATCCCAATGATCTAGGATTTTGAATTTTCTCCATTATTTAATTAATTTATCAATTAAATAATCAATATTTGTTTTTTAGGGATTTTTGACCTAAGCGATGGAAAAATCACTCAAAACTTATAAAAAGTGGGTCTATGGGTTTACATGGTGCTCTGAGATTGAAAATGAGCACCCCCATGACTGAAACTGATTTTTGAGCCCATGTTTATTACAAAACCAATTTTTCCAATTAGACTATTAAAAAATAGCCTAAGTTTTGTGGAAAAATTAAAATTTAAAAAAAACTTAAAAAATTTAAAAAATTTAAAATCTAAGGGGAATTAGACATGTTCATATGACTCGACCATAATGCCTAGCATGCTTATACATTGACACATAGACTCTAATAACCTCAATAGGCCTAAATGTCAAGCCGACCACCCCAACTTTGGAGGTATTGAGTGAAAAACTCAGAAATTATTAGTCATTTATTCAACAACCAATAATAACCAAGGGGAAAAACACCCTGGGTTGATCAGATTGAAAAATAAAGTCTAAGAGACCAAGTCTTTTACAGAAACTATCATGCTAGAACATTTTATTACAACTCCCTTATGGGGTATGAACATGTGATATAGTACAACAATCACTTCCTAGAAGCAATTCTGAAGGTCTTCTAAAGTCCAAACAAATCATCTTTGTCCGGTTCACCAGGCTCACTTGATAAAAACCACTAAGTATGACTTAGGTGGTAACACTTCCCAAGATTTCCTTTTCTTGTGAGATTGCTATCAAGAGATGGAGGATTGAGGTGGTGGAGGCCCAGGTGGAGGACTCGGTTTCTCTAGTTCGTAGATGTGCCAACAAAGGTTGTCACTATTGTAATATCTGATTTTATTAATAGAAATATCATTTCCTGTCCAATTATGTGCATTTGAATATGAATATTGAATCTATGGATGTATTTAATTTCTTATACATTGTTGAATATATATGCTAGAGTAGGTCTAACACATTATTTTAGAGCATGTTTGTCTTGTTTGTTGTTGTTGAGAGTGAATTTCTAATGCAAGCGTGAATTGGAAAGATCAACAGGGATCTACTTCAACTGTCCGGAACAAGGTATGATTGATTATTGGTTAGTGTTAGATATTTGGTTTCTCTTGCATATTGAGAAATATTGATTTCTAGTTTCAAAGCTGTCTATTGTGGTACACCCCAGGCCGTAGGAAGTTTCTCTCTGTAACAATTGATGGAGAACTTGGTTGGCGCAATGCTAGTTCTGTGTTTTCCAATTTTGATGATGCGTTAGAAAAATAGAAAAATCATATGCATGAGGTGTCATTCAGGAAGTGTGGTCTGATCACGCAGTCGATGTTCCATGTCATGATTGAGATTGTTGAATTGGTAATCTACGAGGGGATGCATGATATTTTTGCATTCTTAATGGAGTTTGAAGAAAAGGTATTAGAACCATAGCGATTGCTGGCACTAGAGGAAGCACTAAAGGCTAATCCAGCACGTTCATGGGAGACTCATAAGAAGACAATTAATAGATGGTCATAGTGTCAATGGTTGATGACAGTACACTTGGGAGATGCATAAATATATCACACTAGGAGGTACAATGGGCAGCATGACCCGAGCAGTCACTTGATGGAATGTCAGACTCTATGGGAATCGTGACCAAAGGATGAATGGTTCCATGCCTATTGTCACACCTTGGATGCAATACCGAGGTCATGGCATGCATCAGCGGAGTTACGCAGATAAATAACCACTTGGGAAGAACTCACAATTTTCTCTGCTCATACCTTTCACTTCATGGATACCAATCCGGATGTCCATAATGTGCTTTGACTTATCTATGATGTGGTGTTAAAGGTCATGTCAATTGCATATCCAGTGGATCCACATGTGCATTGCCACATGCAGTCGATGATGGAATGTGAAAATGTGTCTGGTGGACCTAAGGATGACAATGAGCTATGAAATATCAATATTTCAGAAACAAAAGGGATTAGGGATGTCGCAGTACTATATATACCAACCAATCCCATGAACCAGCCATTGAAGATTAGAAAAGTCAATATTGGGAAAGAGGAGAACCTAAAATTTACAAGTATTGGGGACTATTGGGATGAAGAGACTATGGTAAAGCTCATAGATCTCCTGCATGAATTTCAAGATCCGTTTCCAACCAAATTATTTGAAATGAAAGCGATCCTAGGCAATTTGGGAGAAATGAATATTCTATTAAAACCATATGCAAAATAGATAAGGTAGAGGCCGGATCGCTTGAATATACGATACAAGGAGAGGGTTAAAGCTGAGTTGGATAGAATTTTGGATGTTGGAATAATTGATCCATTCGAAGAATTGAAATGGATCAGTCCTATGGTTTTCCAAGACAATAAAACTTGTGAAGTTTGGATCTATGTCGATCTGAGAAAATTGAATGATGCATGTATGCAAGATCCATTTCTGACGCCATTCACAAATGAAGTGCTGGAAGGAGTAGGTAGTCAGGAGATGTATTCTTTCACAGATGGATTATTTGGTTATCACTAAACTAGGATCACAAAGGAGGATCGAAATAAAACAACATTTGTTACTAAATGGGGTTGTTTCTAGTACACAGTAATGCCTTTTGGATTGAAGAATGCACCTGTGATATTTTCCCAGGTTGTTGTCACTGCATTCAAATATTTTATTTAGAAGTTTCTTCAAGTATACATGAATTATTGGACAATGTATGGTATGAATAGGGATCATTTGACAAACCTACGACTGACGCTAGAAAGATGTCGACAGAATTAGATTGCGCTGAACTCAAAAAAGTGTATTTTCTGCGCACCTTTTGGAATGTTGTTGGGTCACATTGTTTGCAAACAATGGTTGTTGGTTGACCCTGCAAAGATAGTTCTCATTTTGATCTTGCCACCACCGATGAAAGTGAATATGCTTATGGTGACACTAGGGCACATAGAATATTATCGCAAATTCATTAGAGGTTATGCTATGATTACTACCCCTATGGAGAAGCTACTGAAGAAAGACGCAGCATTTGTATGGAGCCAACAATGTCAAGGAAGCTTCGACACACTGAAGTTCAAGATGGTGTCTGGGCCAATACTTGTGTTCCCATACTAGAGAAAGGCCTTCCACATCCATGTCGATGTGTCGTCTGTCGTGCTGGGAGTAGTTCTCATGCAACCAGGTGAAGGAGATCTTGATCATTGATCTATTTCTCTAGTCGAAAGTTGTCATTCGCTGAGAAAAATTATACGACCACAGAGAGAGAAGGCCTTTCGATTCTATATTCCTGCATAAATTTAGGAATTACCTTTTAAGAGGTCATTTCAAGATGTTTACCGACCATTTTGCTTTTAAGTACCTAGTCAAAAATCATGTGTTGGGGGGGAAGATATGCCGTTGGATGCTTCTCTTTCAGAAGTTTTATTTTAAGATAGTTATGAATCTAGGTCATTTGAATGCTAACCCCAATCATTTATACAAGATTGATATAGGCGAAGAGCTAACAAATATTGAAGAGTGACTACTAGATGTGCATCTATTAAGAATCGACATAGCATATGGTCATTACGATCAAATCATTCAGTTCTTGACAATGGGAGTTGCACTAGGGGAATTTTCAACAATTCAGAAGAAGAATTTTGTGTTTAGACCTCATATTTCAATTTGATTGCTGGCGAGCTATATAAATTAGGTCCATACGATAATTTACAGTGATGTGTCCTACCACATGAACAAGGAGATATTTTAGAGGAGGCCCATGCAGGAGTTGCTGGTGGAAACTATTTCCACCTTTCACACACCTGGGTTATGTGGCATAAATATTCAAGCCACTCAGTGTGTCCTTGGAGGAAAGTATCAAGTCAAGGCCATCACCTTGTTCTTGACTCCTCCGTTCAGGCTAACTCCTAACGAAGCCAAGGGGGGTAGACCCTATCAAATTAATAAGGCTAATTACTTAGTGTGATGGTGTTAGATTGATTAAGTTGTTTAGGATCTTTGAAATTAACCAGTGGAAACAAAATATAACAAGATGCAAGATTTAAGGCATATAAGCATAGTAATGACACTCAATATATATATAATCGAAAGAATTGATCAAAATAAATCACTAGTTCCTTAAATGGAGTCAAAAGATAAAATAATGTGCTTTCATGCACTTGAATGAATTTTTTTCAACTGTCTCTTTGTAGATTTTAAATTAATGTGGAATGTGAATGAATTAAATTAGGTGAAAAGGGGACTCCGGATATACCCAAGGGGTACTTGGAGTATGTCCAAAAGTGAACTTTTACGGCTACCCGAAAGGTGTTTGTGGGCTGGAACGGAGTCTCAGAGACTATTGTTCATAATGCACTCATCAGGGTGTGACATAGATAAGTGCCTTGAGTTCACTTTCCAGTTTTTCCCACTCCTTTGGGTATTTTTCCACCGCTTACAGTTTGTTCGAGGCGTTGGATTTTTGCCTGATGGTTTGTAAATTTGGGAGGTGAAGAATAATTAATCTAGTCACTCAAGTGCTTTTGATGCAGCTTGACTGATCGGATGAACCGCAGCCAAGTACAGAGCATACACATTGGAGTCTTTGTTATTTTTAGTAAGTTTTAAAAGAGGTGTTCTTGTTAAAAAGAAAACCCTCTAGGAACCTCTTTCGGTCCAAGTGGACCTCAATCAGGGAATCATGGAGGGGTTGATTTTATTATGATTACTAAAAAAAATGATGATATCATATGAATCATAAATATAAAATCAAACAACAATTTTCTAATTAAACTACCACGACCCTTTCTTCGCCCTTCGGCTCAAAAGGAGGCTCGTGGGGTAAGTATTAAAATTACTTTGAAACTACCCGATATGGAATATGGAAATGATTATAAGTTAAATTATACTACCTTTTAGATTACAACTACACTAGATTTAAAAAATATGAACAAAAAAGTAAAAAATGACAAAGACGCAAATCCCCCTAGGGGGGGATGGTGAATAGGCTCGAAAGAGCCTATTCGAAAAGATTTTTCCTTTTATTAGAAAAAATTACAATATCAGAAAACTGAAATTAATCCACTTGTTCCTTATATGGAATAAGACCAAAGGTTTACAAATTGCAAAATTTGAAACTTTTGGAAGACAGAGACCCCCTGGGGGGTTTCGAATGGTCCAAAAATGCTTTCCGGAAAATGCCTCCTCCTCTTTTCTGTTACACCTAATAAAAACCAGAAATTTTATCACAGTTAAATATGCCAAAAAATACTTTTAAAGTACCTTTGGATGACCAAACCTTTTACCCAAAAGTTTTAAGTTAAAACTAGTTTTTAATGAAGCGGAAAAAGAACCAAGGAAATAAGATTTCCTTGGGATCTTGGCATGATTTTGGTACAGACAATATGAAGCACTTAAATTTCTGAATATAACTTTTTATATTCTAAGGAAACAACCATGCATTCAACAAGCTTTAGATCTACTTTCACAGCCTTGAAAAATGACAATTTTCCCTAAAACTAGATCTAGAATGCTTGTAAATTTTCTCTAGGAATGAGATCTAGTTTGTTGAGATTGAAGGCAGAAATATATATGTAATATGAGCTCTAAAATTGATATATATAAACAAATTTAAAGCTGCAAAATAAGTAACCGGACTGATTTTGAATAAATTTGGAGGAAGAGGAAAGGAAGAGCGCTTGTTGCTAGGGAATGGATCTGCAAAGAAGACTAGTTAGTGGAATGCTGAGGGACAATTCCTTCACAAAATAGTCAGATGCCCAGTGGATTCAAGCTAGATCCACAATTTTTCCAACCTGTGTTACCTGAAAACTAACAAACAATCCTACACAAAACCTTATGAGATCTGGATAGAAATATATGAAGAAAGAGAGGAATTACATGCAAATAAACTTATTTGAACATGTATAATCTGAATATTTAAGCATATATACTATGAGATATTGAAAATCAAGTAATATTACTTGCCCAACTATACTCCTATTGATTCAGTTGAATCATTAAGCCAGACAGGATTCAGATGTAGAAATTGAGAGAAATCCAACGGTAAACACCTGCAAGACAATGTTAAATACACACATATGAAATCATTCCACATATTTGGCCTCCAAAGATTCACTTTATTCCAATAGTAAAAGATATTAAACAGTATTAAAAAAACAACAACTCCTCAATCCAACTCTAACTAGCTTTGAAGAGGCACCCTGAGTTTTATTTATATAAAAAATAGGAGATCTATCCCAGGGGGGTGCAAATCCCAAGGAGACAGACCACTGCAGCTGAAGGAGAGTCAATCAATGCTATTTTTAAGTTGAATTGAGCCTACTTGTCAATCCGGGGGCTGATTGAGCTGACACATCAACCCACAGACTGACACATCAATCCACAAAGCTTCCAGGAGAGCCCACACATGTGGAGGAGATAGAGAGGGCACAATTCCCCATAAAGGATGTTAAATATCAACTCTGGATCTGTCTAGATCACCTCCTTCAGTGAAGGATTTATCAGATCCAGTCAATTTGGTCCAGGTCTGGCTGATTTCAATCAAATCAGCTAAGAATCCACTGATCTAGGATTCTGGATTTGCTCCATTATTGATCAATTTATTAATTAAAATAATCAATAATTGATTTTTGGGGTTTCCAAACCTGAGTGATGGAAAACCACTCAAAACCTGAAAAAAGTGGGTCTGTGGGTTTACATGGTGCTCTTAGATTGAAAATGAGCACCTACATGACTGGAACTGATTATTTGGCCCACTTTTATTACTCAACCAATTTTTCCAATTAAATTATTAAAAAATAGCACAAGTTTTGGAAAAATTAAATTCTAATAAAAAACACTGAAAAAAAATTAAAATTTTAAAAAAGTTGAAAAACCCTAGGGGGACTTAGACATGTTCATATGACTTAGCCATGATGCCTAGCATGTTTATACATTGAAACATAGACTCTAATAACCTCAGTAGGCCTAAATGCCAAGCCGACCACCCCAACTTTGGAGGTATGGAGTGAAAAATCAGAAATTATCAATTGTTTATTCAACAACCAATAATAACCAAGGGGAAAAAACACCCTGGGCTGATTGGATTGACAAATAAAGTCTAAGAGACCGAGTCTTTTATAGACACTATCATTCTAGATCATTTATTACAATTCCCCCATGGGTTATGAACATGTGATATAGTACAACAAAGCTTCCTAGAAGCAAGACTGAAGGTCTCTGAAATCCAAACAAGTTATCCTTGTCTAGTTCACCAGGCTCACTTGATAAAAAACCACTAAGTACAACTTAGGTGGTAACATTCTGGCTCCAACTGTGGGACGTGTGCTCGATCTGGTATTTAAGGAAATGAGAGGAAACGAGAACACCAGAATCTCTGGTTTATATACCTTGTAAAATTATCTCAACTTGACAAGAAAACCTCAGTAGCACAAGTTTAATAAAAAGCCAAATGAACCATTAAGCTTATTTATTTAAACAAAATAAATGTAACTAACAATTTTTTTTTGTTATTTCTAAGTACAAAACAGCAATGCATAAAGTAAATTCTCTCTTTTAAGGAGATTATTTTCTTACTCTAAGCATGATATAAAAAGGGTTAAGTGTAATCAGAAATCCAATGTAACCACCTAATCATTTTATTAACATAATTTTTTTTTTCCTTGTCTTTGGTTACCAGCCAAAGTAAGGATACCTTATTTCAAAAATGAAAACCTATGTGATGATTCAGAATGGATGGGATGGATGGGAAATCATAGGCATGAATAAAGTCATTAAAGTTCTTCCCAAACTGGTATGTGCTCACGTAGGCTGCTTCTATCCATGACTGGATAGGACTGATATACCAATCATCATGATGATTCAAACTGACTATATCATCTTACTGATCATCATAGCTTACCGAATGATGGCTCTTTGTATAAGCACCAAGCTGCTCCAAATAATAAGGAACCTCTACATGTGAAGAAGATGGCTGCCACTGATATTCCATTGACTGGATCACATCTGACTTTTAACAACATTGGTTCTCAATGTATTCATTACTTATACCCTTGTGTTCCTTTGCATGATATGATTCTGGTTGATCATGTGAAAATTCTAAATGCTCAATCTTCCATACTAAGGTTTTCCCAGGCATCCAGATCCGTGCTCCCCTCTATGGACGTATCGCAGATTGAACTTCCACAAATTTTTGAATAGACACTCCCCTTGTTGGACATATCATGGATGAGATTCTCCATAAGATTTTCACAACTTAGATTATCTATGAAATTCCAATAGTCATCATGCCCATCCATGTCATATGTGGGGGACTCTTCATCCATGACATCACGCTCCTTCCTATCCATGTCTTGTATTCATAACAATCTTCTTCAGAAAAAATGTTACAAGGCAATAAACTTTCCAAGCCTTCATCTACATGAGGAGAACAAGGTCTAGTGTCACCACACACCGTACTGATCTTATCATAATTTTATTTATAGGCTTCTGTTATGATATCATGAAGAGGATCTTCAATATTATCTTCAATCAAGGAAATTTTTTGGACATATTCAATGGGACCACTTGGGATGTGTTGCTCAGTGGGTTTCTCTAGAGGGATTTCTAGAAAAATATCAGCACTGCAACACACTTTAGAATACCTCAAATATTCAATGTTTTCAGTTATGGTGACATGAGGAGAGTATTCAACAATGTGTTCCATCATGGGCTCCTCCTGAAGATCTTCAATAGGATCATCCTGGATTTTTCCTTCCTCAGAATCTTGCTGTGTATTGGGAGATACCACATATTCTTTAATAAGCCACTTAATTACTTCCTTTCTTGAATAACTATGAGAAAACTCTTTGATGGGAGTATCATGGATTTCCTCTTCACTTAAATGTTCAAGAAGTGCTTCCAAGTATTCAATACTTTGTATCATGGAAAAAGGTCCATCATATGTTTCCATGTGATACTCTATCCCACATAGGTAGAAGGTATAGATATTTTCAAGGAACTTTTTCAAACCATTCATACTACCCCTACCATCATGCCATTGCTCTAAAAACATCCAAAGGAAGCTTGGAAAATAATTTATACATTTATTAGGAAGGCCCTGATAGAACCAACAATGGGCTTCACCCCAAAAAGTACTAGCAAACATTTCCATCATATTGTCTTCATGAAGAATAGTGGAGTCAACCATCAACTGAAGGAAATATTTGACATGCCAGATGGCCAAATCACCATAATTTCCATGAAATACTGGAAGCCATTTATATGCATCCCCCACACCACTACAATAGTTATGAAAACCCAGGATGTTTGAGAAATCGATAGGCTGAAAAATTCTGGTTATCTGGGCACCATATTTCTCCTTTAATTCATCCATATCAAAAATTAATAGTATGCATTTGATATAACCATTAAACCTTGTACTGAAAAGGTGGAGTTGTCAAGTGATGAGTCTTTAAAGGTTTTAACATGTCGCATGGGCTCATCTACACACAACAAAACTTCACAAGTTTATGAGCTAACAGGGTTTTATCCCTTCAATGGAGTCGCCATGTGAGATTAAAAATATACATTTAAGAATTCTCACAAGAATATTTTTTTCTTTTCTTTGTAAAAATAAAAACTAAAAAAATGTCAGTGGAGTCGCCAAATGAAAATTAAAGATATACTCTAAGAATTCATCAAACAAAGAAAAAAAAGTGAAGAAAACAAAAGTCATACTTGACAATAAAAATATTTATCCCTGGCAACGGTGCCAAAAAGTGTTGCCTCCTTTCACACACCTGGGTTATGTGGCAGAAATCTTCAAGCCACTTGGCGTGTCCTTGGGGCTAAGTCTCGAGTCAAGGCTGACACCTTGTTCTTGACTCCTTAGTTCAGGCTAACTCCTAAGGAAGCCAAGGGGGGTAGACCCTGTTAAATTACTAAGTCTAATTACTTAGTGTGATAGTGTTAGATTGATTAAGTTGTTTAGGAGTTTTGAAATTAACCATTGGAAACAAAATATAACAACATATAAGATTTAAAGCATATAAGCACAGTAGTGACACTCAATATATATATAATCGAAAGAATTGATCAAAATAAATCACCAGTGCCTTAAATGGAGTCAACAGAGAAAATAATGTGCTTGTGTGCACTTGAATGAATGTTTTGCAAATGCCTCTTGGTAGATTTTAAATTAAGGTGGAATGTGAATGAATTAAATTAGGCGAAAAGGGGACTCCAAATATACCCGAGGGGTACTTGGAGTATGTCCAAAAGTGAAATTTCATGGCTACCCACAAGGTTTTTGTGGGATGGAACAGAGTCTCGAAGACTATTTTTCATAACACACCCATTAGGGTGTGACTGAGATCGGCACCTCGAGGTCACTTTCCAGTTGTTCCCACTCCTTTGGGTATTTTTCCACTGCTTACAGTTTGTTCGAGGTGTTGGATTTTTTCCTGATGGTTTGTCAATTTGGGAGGTGAAGACTAATTAATATAGTCACTCAAGTTCTTTTGATGTAGCTTTACTGATCGAATGAACCACATCCAAGTACATAGCATACACACCGGAGTCTTTGTTATTTTAGTAAATTTTAAAAGAGGTGTTCTTGTTCAAAAGAAAACCCTCCAAGAATCTCTTTCGGTCCAAGTGGACCTCAATTGGGGAATCAAGGAGGGGTTGATTTTATTATGATTACTAAAACAAGTGATGATATCAGATGAAGCATAAATAGAAAATCAAACAACAATTTTCTAATTAGACTACCACGACCCTTTCTTCACCCTTCAGCTCAAAAGGAGGCTCGTGGGGTAAGTATTAAAATTAATTTGAAACCACAATTAATGGAACATGGAAATTATTATAATGCAAATTATACAACCCTATAGATTAGAACTACACTATATTGAAAAAACATGAACAAAAAAGTAAAAAATGACACAGGCGCAAATCCCCCCAGGGGGGATGGTGAATATACTAAAGAGCCTATTCGAAAATATTTTTATTTTTGTTAGAATTAATTAAAATATCAGAAAAATAAAACTAATCCACTTGGTCCTTATATGTAATGAGACCAAAGGTTTACAAATTGCAAAAATTTGAAATTTTTGGAAGACGGAGACCCCCTGGGGGGTTTCGAATCATCTGAAAATGATTTCTGAGAAATGATTCCTCCTCTTTTCTGTTAAAAATTCTAAAAACCATTAATTTTATCACATTTAAATATGCACAAAAGTACTTTGAAAGTACTTTTGGATGAACAAACCTTTTACCCATAATTCTAAGTTAAAACTAGTTTTTAATGAAGCGGAAAAAGAACCAAGGAAAGCAAGGTTTCCTTGGGATATTGGCCTAATTTTGGTACAGACAATATAAATCACTTAAATTTATGAATATAAATTTTCATATTCTAATGAAACAACCATGCATTCAACAAGCTTTAGATCTACTTTCACAGCCTTGAAAAATGACAATTTTCCCTAAAACTAGATCTAGAATGCTTGTAAATTTTCTTTAGGAATGAGATCTAGTTTATTGAGATTTAAGGAATAAATATATATGTAATATGATCTCTAAAATTGATATATATAAACAAATTTAAAGCTGCAAAACAAGTAACCGGACTGATTTTGAAGAAATTTGAAGGAGGAAGAGGAGAGGAAGAGCACTTGTTGTCGGGGAATGGATTTGCAAAGAAGACTAGTTAGTGGAATGCTGAGGGACAATGCCTTCAAAAAAAAGTTGGATTCCCAGTGGATTTAAGCTAGATCCATAGTTCATCCAACCCCTATTACCTGAAAATTAACAAACAATCCTGCACAAATCCTTATGAGATCTGGATAGAAATATATGAAGAAAGAGAGGAATTACATGCAAATAAAATGATTTAAACATGTATGATATGAATCTTTAAGCATATATACTATGAGATATTGAAAATAAATTAATATTACTTGCCCATCTATACTCCTATTGATTCAGCTGAATCATTAAGCCAGACAGGATTCAAATGCAGAAATTGAGAGAAAGCCAACGGTAAACAGCTGCAAGACAATGTTAAATCCACACATATGAAAGCATTACACAGATTTGGCCTCCAAAGCGTCACTTTATTCCAATAGAAAAAGATATTACATAGTATTACAACAGCAACAGCTCCTCAATCCAACTCTAACTAGCTTGAAAGAGGCAGCCTGAGATTTATTTATCCAAAAAACAGGAGATCCAGCCCAGAGGGGTGCAAATCCCAAGGAGACAAACCACTGCAGCTGAAGGAGAGACAATCAATGTTGATATGAAGCCAAACTAAGCCTACTTCTCTGTCAAGGGGTTGATTGAGCTAACACATCAATCCACAGAGCTTCCAAGAGAGCCTATACGTGTGGAGGAGAGAGAGAGGGCATAATTCCCCATAAAGGATGTTGAAGATCAACTGTGGATCTGTCTAGATCACCTTCCTTCAGTGAAGGATTTGTCAGATCCAGTCAATCAAGTCCAGATCTAACTAATTTCAATCAAATCGGCTGAGAATCCACTAATGTAGGACTTTGGATTTGCTCCATTATTCATCAATTTATTAATTAAAATAATCAATAATTGATTTTTGGGGTTTTCTGACCTGAGTGATGGAAAATCACTCAAAACCTGAAAAAGTGGGTCCATGGGTTTACATGGTTCTCTTAGCATGAAAATGAGCACCTACATGACTGAAACTGATTATTTGGCCCACTTTTATTACACAACCAATTTTTCCAATTAAACTATTAAAAAATAGACTAAGTTTTGGAAAAATTAAATTTTAATAAAAAACACTACAAAAAATTAAAATTTTAAAAAAGTTGAAAAAACCTAGGGGGACTTAGACATGTTCATATGACTCAACCATGACGCCTAGCATGTTTATACATAGACACATAGACTCTAATAACCTCAACAGGTCGAAATGCCAAGCCGACCACCCGAACTTTGGAGGTATGGAGTGAAAAACTCAGAAATTATTAGTCATTTATTCAACAACCAATAATAACCAAAGGAAAAAAACACCTTGGGAAGATCGGATTGACAAATAAAGTCTAAGAGACTGAGTCTTTTATAGACACTATCATGCTAGAACATTTATTACAATTCCCCCATGGGGTATGGACATGTGATATAGTACAACAAAGCTTCCTAGAAGCAAGATTGAAGGTCTTCTGAAGTCCGAACAAGTTATCCTTATCTAGTTAACTAGGCTCACTTGATAAAATACCACTAAGTACAACTTAGGTGGTAACAGACACTATGGAGGATGAGCTACTACGAGAAAGGTACTTCGCACAGGGATCGGGTGGCCCACTTTACATAATGACATGATAGATTATGCGTGGAGTTACGATATCTGTCAATGCACTGGATAACCATCACTGCAGGATGAGATGCTACTAGTGCCATACCTAACCTTGTAGCCTTTTGATAAATGGGTTGTGGATTTTCTGGGTCCAATCAACCCACCTAGGAAGAGAACTGGCGTGCGGTACATAATCATGGAAATAGAATGCTTGACAAGGTGGGCAGAGGCCACACCAGTCGTCGATTGCACTACTACAACGACAACAAGATTCCTATTTGACAACATTGTGACGTATTTTGGGTGTCCAAGGATATTGATGAACGACCAATGCATGCACTTCATCAACCACAAAGTAAGCACACTGACAGAGGAGTTGCAAATCCAACATAAGAAAAGTACCCCATATCATCCACAGGAGAATGGAATAGTAGAAACCTTCAACAATATATTGGAGCATGCACTTACAAAGGTATGAAATGTTAATCGCGATGACTGGTGCTTGAATATTCCATCAGCGTTGTGGGCATATCGCACCACTTACAAGAGATTAACGAGGACGACACAGTTTAAATTGGTATATGGGAAAGAAGCAATGTGCCTATGGAGTACATTGTCCCATGTATGTGCATTGCAGCAGTGATGGGCATGGGTCATGTAGCAACACTAAAAGAGCATGTGTCATAGTTGATACAGCTTGAAGAGGACTGCTTTATTGCAGGATTCTATCAGTGCACCGAGAAGGATCGACAGAAGGCTTGGAATGATCACTACATAAAGAAAAAACAATTTCATCAAGGATATTTGGTGTTGTTGTATGACAATAAGTTCATGAAGCATCCGGGTAACTTACAGATGAACTAGTTAGGTCCATACCTTAGTAATTATATTACTTCTTGAGGTACAGTTCAGCTGCAGCAGTTAGATGGAGCAATTCTACCAAAGCTTGTGAATGGTAGTCGAATGCATCCCTATAGGATAGGGTTGTAACTGCATGGTACTTGAGGCACCGTGCAAAAAAAACAAAAAATTAGATAGGATCATGGAGGAATGGAAGGTGCACTAAGAAAAGGTGGTTGCACAGGCATAGGAGTTAGTCACGCACTTAGGAGGTCATGTTCCAATAGATGCAGAGCTACGAGTAGATGTCGTGTCAATAATCAATGAATATAGTTAAAGTCGTTAAATGATGGTGCTTGTAGAAGGGACATATAGTGATGACAAATCCATCCGATGAGTTGGTAGAATCAGTGGCAGATATGGGTAGTTAATGAATGATTTGGTCATGATGATCGAATTGACATCCTAATGATGAAGTATGAGTTTATTTGGCACTATAAGAGGAAGCTTTCTATGGTCAGAAGACACCATTGTGCATATTTGAATTACATTGAGTTACAGAGTTACCGAGTTGGCGAGAGAGATATTCAGAAAAGCTAAGAAGAGTAAGAAAGTTGTTATGTCCATAGAGGGTGTGAGCTTTGTAAGTATAGAAGGGAATTGATGTGGCATGCATAGAAACTAAGACACTATAGAGATTTCAAGTGAGAAATATTCATCACTTAGACTGGTTTCAATTGAGGAATAAGTTTCTAGTATGGAAGCTGGATTGTCAACGAAGAGGAAAGCACAGAAGCCTATTTCTCCAACATCATAGAAGCGACAGATTAGAATGGCCACAAGGGGGCATGGAGAAGACACAACACAAACGGGGCCATCAATCCTTGAAGTTATGGATTCTACTTCTACAGCTAGGGCATCTATCAAGGACATACATGGCTACATCCCTCCTAGTCGACTTGGTGTGTAGGCCAGGAAGCCCATGAAGAATTAGAGATACCAGATCAATATGTTGAAAATACCACAAGGGATGGTATGCACTTCTGATATTGTTCCTACATTGATACAGCTGAGGTACAAATACCACAACCTGCTTTCCGTAGAGGATGTCAGGAAGGATCCATATCGATCAGTAGTATCAGTAGAAGGTGCCCTGATAGAGCGCATTCCGTGGGACTAGGAAAGCGGATTGGACAAAGCTTGATTGCTTGGGAATATGTCGCAATTTGGGTGGCCTATTAAGGAAAATGCATGTGTGAAACAACTTTTGGTGTGTTTCCATGGTGGGTACTTATGGTTAGATGAGCCAGTTGAAGTCATAGTGGAGTTGATTTCATCAATAACGGGGCTACCCTAGGATAGGACAAACCCCTCACAGTATATCCGTGGAAAAGACAATTATAGAAAGTTAGCAATGAATCTGAAGAAGCGCTATGCTCTAGAGCACGATGGATTGGCATACCATATTGATAGCATTAATGATCACACAGTACATATTGGTGCCAAGATCTTGGCTAGTAAAGTTGTAAGGAAGAATCGACTGGTCCAATGTAGTTGTAGGGTGAATGCATGTGCTGAGTTATGTGTGCAAGGAACACAAATGAATTGGTCCCTTTCTCTACTGAACTAGTTAGTGGAGGATGCAACGGTTGTAGAGGCGGGTGTCAAATCATTTACTTCTAGTTGGCTCCTCATTTTGATTGCACTGGTAGCTTGGATGGAACTCAATGATTACTAGGGGATGGATGTCAAAGAAGTAGAGGCATGCAAGGGTGCCAGATATCAGAACTTATGGTGGGTTAAGGAAGCAGAGAGAGAAGTATATTATTCAATCCAATTTTGGATCTAGTGGGAAGTGTTGTAGGAAACAGTGGTAAAAGTTCCAATATTGATGGAGGAAGCAACAACAAAGTATCGACGGTTGCACATTTTGCAATTGAATCCCACATTGTTTACATTCATGCGTGGTGAGACCTCACCAAGAAATGGATACCAATGAGGTACAAGGTGTTTGATGCATATTTTGAAGCAATGATTAATGGATGGCCCATGGAGTGGCGAGAACCGATCAGTACAGCTGAACTTTTAATAGAAAAACTGGCAGATGCACCTGAGAATCCAATGCACAAAGATGACCAACAATCGGATGATGACTTGTCGATAGAGACACTTGCTGACCCAGAAGTGCAATGCATACTCCAGGAAATAAAATAAAAGAGGCGCATGGATTAGGCTACAAGCAACAACACCATATCAGCAATGGAAGCACAACTGTGCAAACTTGTCAAGGTTGTTAACGATGCAACTGATGCAGCCGCAAAATAAATGGAGAAATAAGCACAGGAAGGGTTTGCCGATGTAAGAGATAAATTATATTCTATTTACAATGTCTTGTTGAATTAAGCACCAGAGAGCATAGTTGTGTAGGAGTACACATTAATCAACACCGAGCCATGGGCCAAGAATGTTCAAATTCCCCTAACTGTGATTGATGTTGTATGGGAGGACTTGAATATCTCCCTACAGCAACTGT
This sequence comes from Pseudotsuga menziesii, assembly GCA_001517045.1. Taxonomy (NCBI): domain Eukaryota; kingdom Viridiplantae; phylum Streptophyta; class Pinopsida; order Pinales; family Pinaceae; genus Pseudotsuga; species Pseudotsuga menziesii. The sequence continues at coordinate 1,352,747 of LPNX010763360.1, forward strand.
AGAATGTTTCATTGGATATCAATAGGTTTTCCACCTAGAACGTAGTGCACATGCAGAAGGTCTCCAACCAGGAGTTAGCCGATAGGGAGAAGAATATCAATGACCAATAATTACGGTCTATTAAGGCCTGGAAAATCATAGGTAACAAGAGTTAGGGATTCTCCCTAATAAACGTTCCCAATTATCCCGTTACTATTTGGTATGGGGAATCCATCTGGTTTACATTCCGACTACCATAGGTCAAGTAACAATTAAAATGTTTTACCGGTTACGGCCCGATCCACTGTGTATATTTTTAGTTTTTTGTGTTTAAGGTATGATGTGCAAGTGCCTAACTAAAATGAAGATGGTAGAGATAACGAAGAGGGTCACAATGTGATGAGCAGGTTCTTACCTCTCGTCTTACCTCTCTCACATCTAAATCACAAAAAACAAGAAACTAACTAAGACTTATTAACCTATCCCTAGGGAGAAAAACTATCATTAATGGTGAGTAATGTACTATAGTGCATGCATAAATAAAATTGCAGATAGATGTTAATATTTCAGAACACATGAACATTGATAGAAATATAAACAACAAGATAGCTTATTGTTAATTAAAACCTTCATTACTCAATGTAGAAATTTCACAGAATAAAGCAGAGTACATTTGTAACATGAAAACAAATTCAATGAGTTAGAACGATCTCACAGTTAATGCAAATAAGCTGAAAACGAAATAGTTCATATTCAACTAGTCCATAGAAAACATTTGAAACATTCCACAAAACTTCATCCAGTAGAAACATGTGAATCTTTATTGTAAAAGGAAATAGTTCTTCTTACAATACTCTCTCAATATAGTGTGGAAAAAGGTCCTTTTACATCTAAAATTCTCCTATATTTATACAAAAACAAAACTCTTGGGATGCCCCTCAATGGATTTTGAGCTTCCCAAACCTTTCATTTCCAAAAATTTGTCTCGTAGCATGTGCACATAATTAATACAATATATTACATTTTAAATCAAAATTTTCAAAACACTTTATGAAGAAGGGTCAGCTTGGTCGTTGATGAACTTATTCCATGCATGGGCCTCTACTACTATGCCTTCAAATATGGAAGGCTCAAGAAATCGAATATTAATCTCATATTTAGCATCCTAGTTTTTTACCCCCTCTATCCTGGTAGGACTCAGGCGCAGCTGATCTTCTAGTAGATGTATGGTTACTGCTACATGTGCCACTGCATTCTTCAAGATCCATTCATGTAGGTCCTTGACTTGCTGGATTTCTTGCTCATCTTCCTGATACCTGTTTTGTAGATGTTTTAGAAACAATTCATGTTCTGGTATCACATCCAATGTTTTCTCCACAGAAGTCTGGCATCTATTGTATGTAGCAAGCACTCTCCTCCAATATTCAGCACATGCTCCCTTTGTCTTCTTCACGGTTTTCTTAAACTCTTCTGCTACATTAATCATAAATTCCAATAAATCATACTCCTGTTTTAAACTCTGCTGACCCTGAACTGCTAACTTCGCAGGAGATTCCTTATTTGTTTCTACCCAGACAATCCTTCCTATTAGAATCTCCAAAATATCTTGAGATCTGTTCAAAAAGTATGAAGTAGTGTCTAAAATTTCCCCTAATATGTTGTCTATCTATAAATTTTTACACCTTTCGTCCTCTATGCATATCTGTAATTGGTGAATCTTCTTTCTTTGATTTTGAACGTGTTCTTTCAAAGGTTGAATGTCTGTTTTCTGTTCCATAGCCTCTTTCAGTGATGCGGCCAATGAAGTGTTTTACTCTTCTAAGGTTGCTGCCTACATTTGATACTACTTCTCTTTGTCTTTTGTGATAGTGTTTCCTCCTTTCACACACTTGGGTTAAGCGGAAAAAATATTCAAGCCACTCAGTGTGTCCCTGGGGGCAAGTCTCGAGTCAAGGTTGTCACCTTGTTCTTGACTCCTTTGTTTAGGCTCAACTCCTAATGAAGCCAAAGGGGGTAGACCCTATTAAGTTACTAAGGCTAATTACTTAGTGTGATGGTGTTATATTGATTAAGTTGTTTAGGAGAATTGAAATTAACCAGTGGAAACAAAAGATAATGAGATGCAAGATTTAAAACATATAAGCACGTAAATGACACTCAATATATATATATATATATATATATATATATATAATCGAAAGAAATAAATCACTAGTGCCTTAAATGGAGTCAACAGAGAAAATAATGTGGTTGCATGCACTTGAAATAATGTTTTGCAAATGTCTCTTGGTAGATTTTAAATTAATGTGGAATGTGAATGAATTAAATTAGGTGAAAAGGGGACTCTAGATATACCCGAGGGGTACTTGGAGTATGTCCAAAAGTGAACTTTCACGGCTACTTGCAAGGTGTATGTGGGTTGGAACAGAGTCTCTAGGACTATTGTTCATAACACACCCATCAGGGTGTGACAGAGATTGGTTCCTCGAGGTCACTTTCCAGTTGTTCCCTCTCCTTTGGGTATTTTACCACCGCTTACAGTTTGTTCAAGGTGTTGGATTTTCGCCTGATGGTTTGTCAATTTGGGAGATGAAGACTAATTAATCTAGTCACTCAAGTGCTTTTGATGCATCCTGACTGATCATAGGAACTGTAGCTAGATATAGAGCATACACACTGGAGTCTTCATTATTTTTAGTAGATTTTAAGATAGGTGTTCTTGTTAAAAAGAAAACCCTCCAGGAACCTCTTTCAATACAAGTGGATATCAATTGGGGAATCAAGGAGAGGTTAATTTTATTATGGATAATGAAACAATTGATGAAAAAGAAAATAAATATAGACAACACCGATTTTCTAATTAGTTCTACTATGAATCTCTTTCCCCTTGCGGGTCAATCGGGAAGTTAGTATGATTACTTTTGAAATTACAGTATGGAATAGTGCAAAATTATATCAATTTATACAATCCTACATTTTAGTACTAAACTAGATCATAAAAAAAGGGAAAAAAACACAAAAGTGAAACGGAGGCAGATCCCCCCTGGGGGGATGGGGAGCGGGCTCGAAAGAGCCTACTCAAAAAATATTTTCTTTTATTATTATTGGTTACAATATCAGAAATATTAAATATCAGAAACCTCTTGTTCCTTATATGGGATGAAACCAATATCTTACAACTCTGCAAAATTTTTAAATTTTAGTGAAAGGGGAGACCCCTTGGGGGATTTGAACGCTCCTAGGGCCACTTTCGAAGAGAAAATTCTTTTAGTTTCTGTTAAAACTGATAAAAAACAGAAATAATGTTATAATAACATATGCCCAAAATCAGTTTAAGAGTACCTTTGGATCAGCCTACCTTAACTCAAAAAAGATTAAGTTAAAACTAGATAAACAGGTGAAAAAGGAACCAAGGAAAGCAAGCTTTCCTTCGGATCTTGGCTTGATGTTTGTGTAGACAATGAAATATGCACTGATTACTGAATTTAATCTTTTTAAAACATAAAAGGAAATCTATAGCATGCAACCTACTGATTTTCTTTAAATTGCCATGCAAAACGGATGATTTCATTATGCTAGATCTAGAATGCTTAATGGTACTTTTATGAATTGAGATCTAGACTATGAGATTTAAAATAGAATATCTATGTATATTTCACTTCAATATAACAGATCCAAATGATAAAAAAGCTTTAGAACATAGTAACCAAGAAGAAAATTGACTTTTTTAAAGAAAAGAGAAGAAGAGGAGAGAAGGTCGGCTTGTTGTGTGAATGGAACAAGCTGAAAGGAGGCCCTTTTGTGGATTGCTGAGGGACAAAGTATTGAGATTATTGGATAAGGAATGGCGTCAATCTTGATCCACACCTTTGTCCAATCGAGAACCTGCAACTAGATAACACAAGCCTGCACAACACCTCGTGAGATCTGGATATAGATGTATAAAGCAACAAAAATGAAAGATCATGCAAAAATATTCTTATTTAAGCATGTAACTAAAATTATTGAGCAAACATAATATGGATAAACAAGATAAAGTAATCTAAGTTTCCTAGTTTACACCCTTACTTGATTCAATCGAATCCTTGAATCTATAAAACAAAAGCAGCACATAAATTGGAAAGAAATTGCAGCTACCAGATTAGCAGCATGAAGCTAGGAATCCACATAAACACATGCACTACATGGTATATCCTCCAAAGCTTCTTTGTTCACAATAAAAATATAGCAGTATTACAATGGCAACAACTCCTCAATCCAAATCTAACTAGCTTGGAAGAGGCAGCTTGACCTTTACTTATACACAAAATAGGAGATCCAACTTAGGGGGGGCGCAAATCCCAAGGAGACCGACCACTGCAGCTAAGGGATATTCCATCAATGCTGAACTGAAGCTGAAATGAGCCTACTTCTTAATCATGGAGCTGATTGAGCTGACAAATCAACCCATAGACTAACACATCAATCCACAGAGCTTCTAGGAGAGCCCATACATGTGGAGGAGAGAGAGACGGTGCAATTCCCCATAAAGCATGCTGAAGATCAACTCTGGATCTGTCCATATCACTTCCTTCAGTCAAGGATTTGTCAGATCCAGTCAATTTGGTCCATATTTTATTGATTTCAATCAAATCAGATGAGAATCCACTAATCTAGGATTTTGGATTTGCTCCATTATTCCTCAATTAATTAATTAAAATTATCAATAATTGTTTTTTTGAGTTTTTCTGACCTGAGTGATGAGAAATCACTCAAAACCTAAAAAAAGTGGGTCCATGGGTTTACATGGGGCTCTTAGCTTGAAAATGAGCACCTACATGACTGAAACTGATTATTTTTCCCATTTTTATTACAAAACCAATTTTTCCAATTAAACTATTAAAAAATAGCCTAGGTTTTGGAAAAATTAAATTTTAATAAAAAACACTGAAAAAATAAAAAATTTAAAAAGTTGAAAAAACCTAGGGGGACTTAGAAATGTTCATAGGACTCAAACATAATTCCCAGCATATTTGTACATTGACACATAAACTCTAATAACCTCAATAGGCCTAAATTCCAAGCCGACCACCCCAACTTTGGAGGTATGGAGTGAAAAACTCAAAAATTATCAGTTGTTTATTCAACAACCAATAATAACCAAGGAAAAAAACACCCTCGGCTGCTCAAATTGACAAATAAAGTCTAAGAGACCAAGTCTTTTACAGACACTATCATGCTAGGACATTTATTACAATTCCCCCATGGGGTATGAACATGTGATATAATACAACAAGCACTTCCTAGAAGTACTTTTGAAGGTATTATGAAGTCCGAACAAAGAATATTTATCCGGTTCACCAATCTCACTTGATAAAAAACCACTAAGTACAACTTAGGTGGTAACATGGTAGCCTTCTCCATTTCTAACTCAATGACCTTGCTTTGCAACCTGCTCTTCTCTGCACTTAGATTCTCATATGATACCTAAAGATCATCTCTCTTAGTTTTCAACATTTGATGTTCTAGCTGTAGCTTTTGTAATTCAGCTAAGCTATCCTAAGCATTCTTTTATGTTTTCTCTGCAGATATTTCTAAATCATTCTTATCTGCTTGCAGAGTCTAGAATTCCATTCTTGAAGTCTTGACCTCATTCATCATGTCTTCAAACATCCTTTTCATCTTTTTACCTTCATCTCTTCCCTTCTTCAAAATTTCTTTCAATTGAGTTGCATTCTTTCTTGACTGCTCTAGGTCCATCATAAGCCTGTCCACGTTGTCCTCAGTTGATGTGGTTAATGCTACCCCAGCTCTTGCTATCAAATGTGGGTCTTTATGTGTCCCATGCACTAATGTTTTATATGTTATCATTTGTCCTAACTATCCTCCAATCTCAATATTCTTACCATTTCTTTTTACAATTCTTTTCTTTTCCTTATCCTAAAAAAATGAACTAAAATCGGGAACCTACTCCTCCTCTGTAGGAAAGAAAGGGATCAAATTTATCTTATAAAATGAAGTTTTTCCTAGTATGCTGCCAGAAGATGCAGCAGGTTCTGAGGGATCAGGATCAGATTGTCCTTGTTCCTGATCTACTTGATCTTGCACTCCTTCTGTATCCACTTGCTCTGTAGTTTGCTGATCCTTTTGAGATCCTGTTAGTCTCAAACCTTCACTTTCTTCTTGCTTTTTATTGATTTCAGCTTCTTCTTTTTTCTTTCTCTCTTCCTCTTCCTTCCTTTGTGTTTCCTCTGTAACTCGCTTCTTTTCTTCTTCTTCATTCTTCAACCAACTTTTTGCTTCCTGTGCTAGCCTTCTAGCATCTTCTTCTCTCTTTTTTTCCTCTTCCTCTTCCAATGTCTTAGCCTTTTCCAAAGTTTTTCCCTTTCCACCCATAGTAGTTATTTTTTGTTTGAACCTCTTCTTAAGGGAGGTTATGTTCTTCAAACTTTTGAATGTCACCTCGTTCTTGTCCCAAAAATTAGTATATTCAAAATTAATTCCAACTTCCTTGTAGTAGTCTACTACTTTATTGCAGGAGTCATTTCTGTGAAACTTCATTTCGCCAAAATGAAAATGCTCCAGCTCCTTAAAAAATTCTGCAGCCTACTTTACTCTTTAAACTTGTAGCTGCCAAGCAAGAAAGGTACTACATGATATGTTTCCTTTTTATGCTCAAACATAAAGTTTCCTACACCATCAATATACACATGCCTAACCGCCTCCTTATAGAATACATAATATGTGGCATACTTTGGTAGTAGGGAAGGAGCTCTGGAACCACCGTACATTCTTTTATACAACCTATCTTCGGTCAAATAGTAATATCCAAACTCCTTGATAACTTTGAATGCTTCTTCAGACATGAAATTGCATTCAATTAAAAAAATGAGGGTATACAAGGGCATGATGAAGTGCTCATAGATTTCCCTATAACAGCTATAATACTTATGGGCCCATAACAATTTATATGTCGTGTACACTGGGGTTCTGTCCCTCTCCTAGTTAGATCTCAAAGCTAGAAAAGACTGAGTGCATAGTATGCAGAAAATCAGGATAGAGCTCATACAAAACTATGATATATTTTGTGATACCCCTCTTAAGGCTGTTGATATGCATGCAGAGAGGTTGTTTGACACAATATTTTCCCAGTTGAATATGGTTCCTTGGGTAGCTACAAAGAAAATAACTGGTATCCATCCTATCTTGAAGCTCTTCCCATGAGCTCTGCCGAAGATCCTATTTAGCATTAATGCAATGAACTTGTAGGGAGCTCGGAGAGTGGAGGTGTGATACTCTCTGGAAGATCTAGTTCAGAAATTTTTACTGGGTATCATCATTCTTTTCACTTTCTCCACCAGGTCCATAGTTGTTTCCTTCAACCAACCTTCTCTCAAATAAAAATGGGGTGAGGGTAGATGATAAGCCATAGATACATATGCAGGGCTATATGCAGCATAGCTTTTATTGGGAGTGTTCTCCAGAATCATTGTTGTTATATCTTCCCTAGGAAGAATCCATCCTATTACTTCCAAATAAGGAAATAAATCAGGTCTGGTAGCTACTTTCATTAGGGATGATTTCTCAATGTTGGCATATATAGTCAGCTCCTCAAAACTGGCATCGGGTACATTCTGGTTGGCAATCATTCTATAGATCTCTCTCCCACTTGTAGTCCAGTTCAACCCAAGTGGAGGCTTTGGTATTCATAAATATACTCTACCTTGGTGATGATCTCTACTTCAGGTTCTCCTTCAAAAATAGGAGCTTTCTTCTTTTGTCTCTTTGACATGTTTTCGTTATAACAATCACCCTGTCATAGTCAAACATGTTCTTAGATCAACCGAGACATTAGCAATTGTTTTAAACATTAAATAGGAAAATATATCAATTTATTTACCTCCTCAATATTCATGCTGAAAGATAAGTTGAATACAGTACTCAATGAATGAAAGAATCAAGGAGAAAGAAAATTCCTTTAGGCTACTTCTTAAAAATTCCTAAGCCCTACTGTCTGTAAACTTCAAAACATCAAAAAATCCTTTATCTTAGCTCAGGCCGTATCAAACTAATCCTCAGTAAAAAATAGGAATGGATCAGATTAATCCTATCGCTCATTTTCAACACCAAACATACAATACCAAACCCCACGCAACGCCCATCTTCAAGAAAAACTCAAAAATAATAATATTTACGTAATGCTCGTCCTGGAGAAAAACCCTAAATCGACCATGGAAAAATCCCCTGCAGTCCCACAAGATAAAGTAAATGCACAAGAAATGGTTTAAAACCCCCTGTCGACCGTGGAAAAACCAAGAAAAGCGTATTGCAGACAACGAAATGCTTGTCTGCAACCCTGCCCTAACCACCCGCGCTGGAGAAAGTGCATCCATAATGGAAAAAGAGATCACACACACTTTGGTTTTTTCTACTAAGAGTATGTAAGCAGCTACAAACTTAAGACTCTGTATCTTCTAAGTAAAAACATACATGGAAAAGAATAAGGGCTAGAGATCTCTTTATACGGACAACCCTAACCAATGGAAAAACCTAACCAATGAAATAAAACCTAACGGTTCCCAAATTACCAATAAAACCAAAGATAGCAAATCCATGGTTGACCTACTATAAGTAGGAATATTTCATCTTCTGTGGACAGAAGCTGTTCCTCTGGTCTGAATGGTTCAGATCCAGAACAAATGAGTGAACGACAAAGGATGAAAACCCTCCCTGGATGTCGTAGACACCTGGAATGTTGCTTCGATAGTGAACCTGTGTACCTGCAACTAGATCAAACATGCAAACACATCAAAGCTAGCAGAACATCATCTACTTATCCATGTTAGTGACTAAGGAATCCAACAACATTTACATGTGAAATTGAAACAACAGTAATGTGGGATGGAAATCAACTTTGCATTAAGATGAATGGAGAAGTTTACAACCAATTAAGCCTTAGTGTCGACATGCATCTCCATGCAACCAACACTTCATCCCCATAAGCTCCAACTTTTCTCTTTATGCTCTCAAATGGCTTGGGCCAAGTGGTCAATCCAATAGCATAACAATACCTCTATCGTTCTCCCCTCAACCATGGACATGAGATTGTATTTATAAGGCTCAATGGATAGGAATGGTTGATATATTTGTGGATAAGGTGGCCTCTAAGATCCTATGATGGGGGATATCGAGCTCAACTGACCCATAATGTTAGAGATAAGGGAGGACATGAGGCTCATGATCTAAAAGCATTGAGAAACTTCTCTTTTTCCCATTTTACCTAGGGTACTACTTTTCTCCTCTTGTGATAGAGCGGTTTAGGTTAGAACCGCTTATGTACCAAAGGCCATAGGTGGTGGCATCACTTATGGTAAACAAGATACATGCAGTGCGATCAAGGTACCGCTCATGGTTAATGAGGAAAGTGTAATGCTGAGTATTTTTATGTAAGATTGAAAAACAACATGGCTTTCCACTCGAAGTGCTGGGATTAAGGGTAAATATGTAAGTTAAGGGTCTTATCACATGGTGGTGATAGGATTTGGGTATAATAGGATGCCCCCCAAAGCATGAGTCTTAGAGGGATACAATAAATGATAGCTTTGAGAGAACTAGTTGTCACTTAGAGGTGAATATGTCAGCTTGATCAGAGCATGTCATCCAGTAGGCATGTGTAGTACATTAATAATTTGACTCATAGGCACAAGTAACCAACTCATGGATGTAGACCAATACAAGGTAGATCCATGAGAGGAATAAACAAGTATGGCTACTAGAATATAGTGTAGATCCATTTCATAGAGGACTCAAACTTGGACATAGCTACCAGACATACAACATAGATCTATGTCATACAAATGCAAATTTGAGCATAGCCATGACCATACAAATGTGGATCCATGCTAGATATAAAAAGTCCATCGCAACCTGGGGAAAAGCAATGATCACTTTAATTAAATACCCAGGGTCTTCATATTGTCTTTCATAAAGTATGATTCTATCCATGTGATTACAATGATCTGAAGTCGAACATGGTAGAAACCACCTTATTACCAGCTAATGATGTGAACCATTAACAAGTACGAGGGAGATCACCATTGATGTCAATGATTCCCAAGGTACCCAAGTACAATCTACTAAGTGTGCATAGATGTCCTGATGTTGAACACCCAGTCAATTCTATCAATCAAAGGTCAGTGATGTGAACATATGTCGAGAGCAAGAGAATCTGTCATTAAGGCATACAGATCTCAAGGTACTAAGTTTTTGTTTCTAAGAATATTTCCTGGATGATGAGCTGATGTCGACAGGAATAGTCTCATCAAAGTAGGGCCATGATGAGCCCCACATCAATGACACGAAACTCAGAACATAGTTCTAGAATGATGTGAATGTAGTAACCATAGTACTGACTCAAAAGTACTAACACAAAGACTATTTTGACTGCATAGGTAAAACTTCTTCAAAATCCGTTTGAACATCGGGTGGCACGATTAAAGACTTGGTAGCATGACTGAACGAGACCAACACACAATGCAACAACAGACAATGCATTATTTTGGAAGACTCAAAGGAGTGGCATGACTTATGAGAGTGGATCATCACAGAGATCAGTTGAATACCCAATTGACTGAAATGATATGCAGACAAGTGCCATGTTCAAAGGTAACGACAAACTACTTCCATTTGCTTGCAAAATGATTCCCTTCCCATTATCCCCAACATGATCGATGAGTGCCTCTTTTCAGTTTTACGAGTTCAAAGAGGGTAACAAACACTCAGTATAGCTTGTTAGAAGACAATTCCAAACTCATATGTTTTACAAACCTAAGAGAGGAGGGGTTCATTCTCAAAGTGGGTCTCTCAATGTTTAATTTAACGAGTCCAATGAAAGAAAACTTGGTGTCATTCATGTTTAGAGAGTCTGAACGATTACAGAAGAAGACTCCAAAGGGGGTCCTTTTTCATATGATTTAGTCCCTAAGGCTTGAAAAAGTGTAAAATCATACCTTAGAGAACTCTTCCAGTCATGATTGGTTGGAGTGTTCCTTTTTCGTAAATAGTCTATCCGAACCGAAAAAGACATAACCTACCATTGAAAAGATGACCCTTCAAATGATTTAACATGCGTGAAGAAGAAAATATCACTCGACAATATTTTTGTATTTAGGGAGCCTAAAAGGAGTTTAAAGAGCACTCCATGAGGTATCTTTACACAATGTCAATTTTTACGAACCTAGAAAGAAACAGAAACGGACTCAACAATCTTTTCATGTTTAAGGAGCCTAAAAAGAGGTGAAAGAATATTCCATGGAGTTTCTTTACACAATGTCAATTTTTACGCGCCCGGAAAGAATAAAAAATGGACTCGGACCTTTGATACTATTTTTAAAGAGCGTGACCAAAGTGTCGTAACAAATTCTCATCGACTTTTTCCATTTTATGGAAGTATGAAAAAGTCATAAACAAACTCCCAAAGCTTTACTACTATGGTTTTTCTATCCTGAAATCAACTCAAAACAAGTGTTAAATGCCCTCATAACTAACATTAAGGGATTACGATTGATAAATTTTGAGCAAAAAGCGATTTTAAATCAAAACTATAACATGCCAAACCCAAAAATGTATATATAAGTCATGTAAATAGTAAAAAGTCAAGTCATTTTACTATTTACCTATAGTGGAGAGCGTTTGGAGCACTTTCCTAGTTAGATATTCAGCTAGTGATATCGGGAGTTTCCACTATCGTATTCAAGCACCGTCAATTCCAGGTAACAGTTAAAACCCTACTCTTCCTTTTCATAGTCTTAATTTTGAGTTTTGATGGGGTTTTGGGCTTGTATGGCAAGCCCTAAAACCATGGAAATGGGCACCAAGATTATCCCTTGTGGGATACGCGGTACCTCACTAGAATCATGCCTAAAACAAGGCTCATAGGTGGTGCCATTTCCTATCTTCAACAGCACAGGTGAAGACGTCCGTGAAGATTTAAAAATGATAACACAAGTAAAAATAAACCATTTCTTTGGATTTGAATTATTAAGGATGATTTTAATATGTGTTATGATTGTTTTTGGTAGCTATTTGTTGATCAATCATGGTGATATGGAAAGAAAGACAACATGACAATGATGATTCTTTCACCGAAAGGAATGCAGGTTGTATAGCCGCATTACAAGACTATGGGATCCTGAAATTCTTATGAACTGCAAGCATAGTATCACATGAGCAGTTGCTAGAGCACATACTTCGGATGTGGAATCCATAGCAGCAACACTTTGAGGTTGGGGCTCATATTCTGACAGTAGAGGTAGAGGACATCTACTTATTCACTGGACTCTCGAGACGAGGTACCCCCATATCGCTGATAGGTTCCCAAGGAGGGGATATTACCACACAAGAGTTGATAGACTGTCACTGTATCCCAAGGATGAGGAGATCGGGGAAGAAAATCCCCATCAAGGCAATGATGGACGGGCCTCTACGGATTGTCTTATTTACTATGCAGAGAGTGGCCAGGAGTCAGGGTGTGCACCAGGATTCTAGGGCACACATGTTATATGTCATAGAGGCCATGGAACCTACAGTATTCAACTGGGCGGAAGCTCTGCTTCTGATATTCAAAGATTAGCTGACTAAGTGTCAGCAGGGAGAACTAAAGCAGTTTGGATTTGGTTCCATTCTAGCCTACTTCTTCTTTGAGCGGGTACCATAGATGAGACCTCAGGTGGTCTTCACAGAGCTGAGAGCACGGGACCCCTGTATGTTGAGGTGGGTCCAGATTATGGCACGTACTGGAGCAGGCAGGGGGAAGGTGAAGTTTGGTGACCCATTCTTTAGATGGATTCAAGATCACATCCTCATGGTTGAGGATTATTCTTATGTAGGTACAGACTTCAGCGGAGACCCTGCTCTACCACTCCCACCTGGCGGACAGTGTGGTGACATCGGTAAGAAGCAAGAAACCCTAAAATGGATAAAATGTTTTTTATGTTTTTTGATGTTTTATATTTTTTATGTTAAGTAACGAGACCTGAATATTTTCATGCAGAAGTTGGAGCACCACAACCTGGGGGAGCTTCCCCATTGGATAGATGATCTAGAGCTTGCTTTGTACCGCAGGGTGATGATATCACTGAGGAGTTAGAGGAAAACCCGGAGAGGTTGACCTTAGACATCCCAGACACTTCCATTGATGACTTCCCTCTAAGGTATCAGAGACCTACAGTGGGAGTACCGGGTCAATTTAGTAGGCTAATATGTATAGTAGCCCGAGCAGTGATGTGCTACCATGAGCATCACTAGGCATTATGTGCATGAGATATCTACTAGAAGTTGATAGCTTCAGGATTTGGTATGGTGACTTTTTCCTGAAATCCTACATGCTTCGGATGAGGTCTTGGGACCTATTTTTTGTAAACTTGTTCATATATATATATATATATATATATATATATATATATATATATATATATCTATATACAGAATTTTACCTGGTGTTTATATGTNGGTAAATGTATTTTACATCACTTTTATGTGTCTTTAATTGTTTATTTACAATGAACCATATTTGATTTAACGTCATGAATGGGAAATATGTCAATCTAGGATGTAATTAGCTATCGAGTCAGCAACTACATTATGTTCCCTAGGGATATGCCTATAAGTGATGATATCAAATTACCTTTATAACAAATGTACCCTCCAAAAAAGGCATAGAAGCACGGGATTTCTAATGGTGTAGACATGGTTTAGATGACAAACCACAAGTTATGAGTCCATCAAGACTACCATAATGTGAACATCTTGGGAGGCATCTTTAATCAGAAGACCGATGATTGCTTGATACTCGGTGTTTTTATTGGTAGTAGGATCAATACAAACCGCTCCTAAACTGACCAAATATTTAGCTGGGTAATAGAGAACCCCAGCAGCTGAGGCAAGATTCAAGGTGTTGAGGAAAGCACCATCAACAAAGCCGTAGAAAGCCATTTTCTTTGCATGACCAAAACATGGTATAAACAAATGCGGACACTAAACTCAAAACCATATTGAAAATACTAAAAGCACACTGAAAGTCAAGAAATATACATATAGACAAGATACTATCCAAGAATGACCTAGGAATAGTACCTCTTTAGGTACAACCCATTGCGAGGTTTCCCCAAAGGGATTCCATCATAGTCAACGAGCTCGCAGGATCCTTTGTTTAAAACTTTCGAAATGACGAAAGGACCGTACCACATGGACTCTAACTTTTCTTTCCCTAGTTTGTTGTATCTCTGGTCATAAGTCAAAACTAGGTCACCCTCATTAAAGGCATGAGGTTCGACTGATTTATCATACTGTGCCTTAATGCATTTATTATGTGCCTCATTAGCCAAGGAAAAATCTCTCTGAGTCTTGTAAAGGTTATTCAAATACAAAAATATTTCTTCCTCTGTCGAAGTGTCTAGGAGAAGTTCGATGGCAAGTTGTAAAGATGGAATTTGACATTGAATTGGTAAGAGAGCTTTGAGTCCATAGACAAGATGGAAAGGCATGAAACCAGTAGTTGTTTTCACTAAAGTCCTATAAGCCCAAAGAGTAGAGAAAAGAATGTGGTGCTAGTTGGATTTATGATCTCCAACCATCCGATAAAGCATAGTTTTCAAAACTTTGTTAATGGCCTCTACCTGACCATTAGCTTGTGGATAATATGCAATAGAGTTTTCATGGCGAAAACCTAGCTTGGAACTTAGCTCCTCCATCATTTGATTACATAAATGTGATCCATAATCAATAACAATGGAATGAGGAACTCCAAATCTAGCTATGATATGATTGAGAAAGAAGAGAGCAGCACTCTTACCATCTTTCACATATGTAGGCATGGCCTCAGCCCATTTTGTAAAATAGTCAATGGCTACAATTATGTAACCATGCCCCCCAGCTGAGGTAGTCGTACAATGCATAAATTCAATCCCCCATTTGGAAAATGGGCCAACAACAATGATGGGGTGCAGCAGAGCAAGATGGGTGCACTTTTTGGGATAAAAATGTTGACAAGGTGGGCATTTCTTAACAGCCTCATGACATTATTTGAAGACATAAGACCAAAAATAGCTAGCGTGAAGGATTTTCTAGGTTGTAGCCATCCTAGATAAATAACTACCACATGCTCCAAAGTGGGAATCATTCAACACATGTTCAGCCTCCTCATGGGTGAAGCATCATTGAAGAATAGAATCAACCCCATGTCTATACAAGGTATCATTCAGGATGAGGTAGTATTTTACGTGGTGACAGATACGGCGGTGATCATCACAGGATAAATGCGGCTGAAATCATTGTGTTTAGAGATAAATAAGCAAATATCCATACCATGTATCGACAGTGCTAATCAAGAACAGGAATTCATCTGAAAATGAATCACTAGGCTCAGATTCCATCGAAGCACAGGGAAGATCACACATGAGCTCGGCAAAAACAAGGTTTTCTTTGATGTGGCTTTGGCAAATTCCAAATCAAACTTTTGTAGTATGACTATCTATCAGGATTACTTGCCCCCGAGCACCTGACGATTCAGGATGTAATACATACGGTTCTGGTCTTCCAATACAGTGGTTGTGCAGAGCAAAATGTAGTGACAAAATTTTTGTACGGCAATGACCATGGCCAATGCTAACTTCTCCATGTGTGAATATCAAGTTTCATAATCCATAATATTCTTACTGGCATAGTAAATCATGCACCTCTGACCGTTGGGATTTTCCTGCACCAAAACCATAGCGATGGTAGTAGCGGAGGTAGCAAGATACAAGAGAAATTCCTTTGAATAATCTAGGGGGTGTATCATGGGTGAATGAGTCAGAGCGTGTTTAATATTATCAAAGGCATGTTGGGCTTGGTCATCCCAGAAGAATGGGGTGTTCTTCTTGAGGAGACACATATAACTGTGCATTTTCTCTGTGAAATTGCACATGAAACGACGGAGAAAATTCTCCTTCCCTTCAAAAATTTGGACTTCAAGGAGATTAGTTGGGGCTGGTAGAGCTAAAATGGTGGCAATTTTAAGAGGATCAATCTGGATAACATTTTTAAAGACCACAAAACCTAGCAGACGTCCCGTTTCAACGCAAAAAACACATTTATGTGGGTTGAGCCGTATATTATAATGACAACATCTTAGGAATATCTCTCTAAGATTACTAGGGTAGTCCTCCCATTGTTGTGAATGAGCAGGGAGGTCATCAAGGTACGGTTCAACAATATGTTTAATATCGTGAAATGCATAGGACATTACACACTGGAATGTGGCTCCAGCATTTTTCAAGCCAAAAGGTAACTTCTTATATGCAAAGGTTCCCCATGGGCAAATGAATGCTATCTTGTGATGATCAGTGGGTAATATCTCAATCTGATTGTAGCCAAAGAAGCCATCCATAAATGAGAAGATGACACTTCCAGCATAGTTGTCGATAATCTGATCGATGTGCACAATAGGAAAGTTGTCCTTTGGACAATATTTATTCAAATCCCTAAATTCGATGCAGACTCTAATGGTGCCATGATTTTTATTGACAGGGACAATGTTCGATACCAATTCCGTCAGGGGTACGAGATAAATAAACCCATCGTTGAGAAGTTTCTCTATTTCATCTTTAATAGCTGCAGCCTTTCGTGGATGGACTTGCCTTAGTTTTTGCCTGACAGGTTTGGCCGTGGGATAGGTTTTAATATCATGGACCACAATAGATGGGTCAATCCCCAGCATCTCTTCATAGGACCAGGAAAACATATCATGGAATTCTTTGAAAAGTGCCTTATATGCTTCAGATTCATCTACTTAGCAGTTCTTCCCAACATGAACATGCTCGATGGTACCAAGATTGGCTGATATGTCAATCAGATTCGTCTGAGTAATGTTGGAAAGGTTTCCTTCAGAATCTATGTCTTGCAACAATATGGGACTTTGGGGTATGTTGACAATAACTGTAGGAAACAGGAATGCATAATCATGGTTAACCAAACTGGTGTTGGGGAGGAACATGGATCTATGATGGTGATCCTCCCAAATGGATTCATTTTTATTCATGATCTCCATAATGGACTCGTTAAAATGAAAAGTCTCAGAGAGATAATCTAGAACAGGAAGAGAAGGTTCTAACCACTAAGGTAAATGGTAAGGATCCGAAGCCACTAGATGAAGGTCATCAGTGTGATCATCAGAGAAGGTTTGATTGGTGTCATACATTGCTTTGTGTGAACTCAACGAGGTGGACTCAACAACTTGTTTTCCCTTAGGCTCACAATCAAATGAGGCAATCATACGGACTATCGCGATATCTGTGTTAGGAGGAGTGGATGGAAAAATCCCCATAAGGGTTGAATCCTTCAACATGCCTACCCCAATCAACTGGTAAGGAGGAGGGGACTTTCCTAACATGGGGATGTTATTATCCATAGAGGTAGTAACATCCGGTGTATATAAATCAAGCTGGTAAATGGTAACAATTCTAGTCTAGATGCGTAAATTGGACTGTTCAGAATACTGTTGAAGCGACAACAATCATGGCATAAAACCAATTTTTTCCTAGGAGGTTGTAATCTAACGGAGCATCTACCACTTCTACTTGAATGGAAATGGTTTTTCCCCCAAGCTCGATGAAAAGGGCTGATATGAGACCATGGGGCTGGAAACCTTTTTTGTCAAAGGCCTTCAGATTCGTAGGGGATGTTACAAGCTCGGGACATCTGAGAGCTTTCTGTCAAGACAGAGACAAAACCAAGGTTGAATCTCCTTCATTTAGTACCATTATAAAAAAATTATTTCCAACTACTTTCATAATGATATGAAAATCAATTTTATGAGGTAACCTATACTTATAGTTCTCAACATTGAAATGAATCAAATTAGTATTATCCGGGTCTAAAGCTCCTAAAGCCGTTAACAAGTTTTTGTGTTGTGTAGGACAACTTTGGAGTACTTCTAAGGTAGACATTGCACAAGGCACCTGAGCAAGATCTTCAACTACATTATAAAATTGAGCATCTTGGGAATTAGGGTTAAATGCAACCTTCCAAAGAGTACTCTTGGGTTGACACAAAATCATGTTGAGATTAGGTTTCTTGATGGTTAGGGGAGATGAGGATTCAGGAGAACCAGTAGAGGGAGCTTTCCCTGAAGAAGAATGATCTTCTTTCTTGTCTACAAGTTTGTCATAATTATGACTTCGAGTTTTCAAATTAATGGTATCTCCAAGGACATCATACAAATTTCCTCTGATGAACTAGAGTTACCTTGATTAGACATGTGGTCTATCAGTTGTTGTTGAGAGGGAAAATGATTCGTGAGTACTGTGGGTGCGGGATTTGATTTAAAAAATTGGGAGATTTTTTTTTGAAGGGGACACTCTTTTGTGAAATGATCACCTCCACATAGGAGACATGGATATTTTTCCTTTCTTTTCCCTTTATCATTATCATTGTTGGTTGGTCTTGGATTCTCCTATTGGTTTCCAGGTTTTTTGTTCTAACTTTTACCCTTCTTTTTATTATTGCCCAAGGTTTGAGTACTTTGAATAGAATTGACCTCAACGGAAACCTTAGGAGTCGAAGGAGTAGGGGTGGAAGTCTGGGGTTTCTTTTCTAGTTATTCTGTTGATGGGGATTGGATTGAACCAACAATCCCATCAATACGTACTTCTACTGGTGGCTTTCTGAGTTCGGTGCCTGGGAGAGGAGCTTGAGGATTCAAGTCATAAAGAGTTCCAGACTGGGAATAAACCAAGTCTAGATACTGGGCTTGACTAATAGCCTACTCTTCAGTAAAAACACCACCCATAGCCACATATTAGGTGATTGGAGGCAGCAAAGATTCGGTGAACCAATCAGCTAATAATTGATCTAGAATAGGGGCCTTAATAATCCTTCTCCGCCTTCTCCATTCATGTATATGATCAGATATGTGGATGGATGTGTTCTGTCATAGAGAAGTTAAGAGAATAGTACCCATTTCATAATGAATAGGGAGCTAAAAGTGTGTAATAAACACAGTTGCCAAGGAGCAAAAATACACAAACTAATGTTGTGGAATTTCAATGTACCACCTCGTGGCTATATCGATCAAAGTTCGCTGAAAAAGTATTAACCGAATTGAATCATCCATGAGGTAGTTTGAAGAACACAATAGATGGAATGTCATGAAATGGTTTTCTAGATCGTCTCCCTACTTCCCATCGAACTTCGGGATGTCCGATGGTAACTTTACCGGAATGGGAGGCCACAAGGGATTGTGTCAAATGGGGTCATTAATCAACTTGGACAAGTTAGGTAAGTCCAAAGTTTCTAGGAAAGGTAATTGATGGTTAGGTTGCACATACTGGTAATATTGATATGGCATATAATTACCTATAGGACCGTAAGTGGACTGATAGACAGGTTGTTGTGATGAAGAACTAACGAAAAATCTGTTTGCAGGGGGTTGATTTCTAGGATCAGGACCGTTAGGGCCACCAAGGCCTCTAGGAGGAGGACTGCTAGGGCCTTTAGGACAACCGAGACCATTGGGACCACCATGACCACCGGGACCACTAGGAGACAGACCACTAGACCATACAGGGCTGTTGGGGTGTAAACTTCTAGAGCCTTCAAAACCAGTAGGAGGAGGGCCACCAAACCCTCTAGGGCCATTAGGGGGGAAGCCACCAGGCCTCCTAGGACCACTAGGACCATTAGGACCATAAGGAGGAAATCCGCCAGGTCCTCTGGGACCATTGGACCCCCCAAGGGGAGGACCTCCATGAGGTTGTCCTCCGGCACCTCCTGCAGTATGTATAGGTATCCCCCCCATAGCTTGCATGTAAGACTAGTTAGGCTACCCCCATGGCATAAAATTATTACTAAGGTATCAAATTACAACATAAGGAATTCTTGTGGGATTGAGTGGATAATTAAAGTTCCCTACAAGTGTTTGATAACCATAACCTCCAGAATATTGAATGGGCACAGGTTGTGCCCCCAAGGGTTGACCTGAACTAGATGGGGGATTAATCACATTAGTATGGGTGGTAGGGACATAAATTGTATATTGTTCTATATTAGAGGTATTTCCTTAACTAGGTACAATTCCGGTGCCAGATAATGTAGGTTGTGTCGGGGGTTTCCCCACGACACTAGAAGGTAATGACGAAATGGGAATTGAAGGTTGGGCGCTAGGTTCAGAAGACCTGGGAGGATTGCGAACAAAAATAACACGGGAGGTGGTGGGGTTGGTAGTTTGACCTGGGTTTTGTGGTGTTACTATGTGATCTATAACCGGTTCAATGGGTCTCATAGAATTGGCAAGTGAATGGTATACCACAGGAACAGCTGTGGAACGTGATGGTGGGGTGCCCAATATGTCATCTATTTTTCTTTCAATCTCATGTGCATGGAGAATGGCTGCATGGTATTGTATACATTCTTCTTC
Organism: Pseudotsuga menziesii; assembly: GCA_001517045.1. Classification (NCBI taxonomy): domain Eukaryota; kingdom Viridiplantae; phylum Streptophyta; class Pinopsida; order Pinales; family Pinaceae; genus Pseudotsuga; species Pseudotsuga menziesii. The sequence continues at coordinate 1,373,157 of LPNX010763360.1, forward strand.
ATCTAGATAAAATTCTCCAAAAGAGTTTAAACAAGTGCCAAATGAGGCAATGGCCTGTCCTATAGAGGTATCCCAAAATGGAGCATTGGGACCATAATCTGGACGAGTAGTATCATCAACATGACCTTGAATGGGAGAATGGAATAAGGTATTTCCCCAAGAAGTGTGTTGGACCAAGGGAGGCAAGTGTGAATAATATGTTCCTCCACTTTCTATAACCACATTATCTCCCACTTGGGAGGTGGTAGTAGCTCCTTGGTCTATAGCTTCCATTGGATTTTCTCTTGAACTAGGAATAAAATCGGGTGGCAAGCCCCGTACTCTTCTGTACTATCTTAACTCAGCCAGTTTATATAGTTCCTATCTAACCTAGGGTCTAAAAAACTAGAAAGAACACCAAAACATTTCCCTACACAAGCTATAGGTCAAACAAGCACACTTAAAATGATAGGAGGAGTTCAAATAGTCAGGGTTCTCACTAGGATTGTCAAGAAGGTGACACTCATGATATACCTCTAGGGTACCTGTGTAGTAATCTCCCCGAATGTTTTTTTTGGTGTATGGCTCCAAGAAAGATGGCCAAAGGGATTTTCTTAGATGGATAAGGTATCTTAGTGGGGTCTCTCGATATACTCAAGGTACGTGGGAGCTCGAATCGGTAGTAGTGTTGTGTAATGCATAATCATACACAAGGGTCCTTCCGATATATAAAGAGTACGTGAAGTACCTTTCTATATACCTTAGGAGTACATGAAAGGTCGTTCGATATACCAATGGTACGTGGAAGAACCGCATGAGTCCCGGGATGTAATGTGGACAAAAAACGACAGTTCCTATGCTTAACAACACCCAAACACGTCTCTAACATATCACTCCAATTGCTATGTAAATTTTAACCTATAACTACAATTAATTTTAAAGTGGACAGTTAGGTGAATGCATGGTATTTTGACAGAAAAAGTAAAACCATGCAATATGCGTATGCAAATATTTCACTTTACCATTCAATATGCCTACCTATAGGAGGGAAAGAGAGTATTTTCTTTTGTTTCAAAACAAAAAATATTTCCAAACAACAATATTGAACACAAAGTCAAAGACAAGCATCACTTTCCAAACTGATTTCTCTTTTATGAAAGCAATAAGAAGGGGAAGAGTCTCTTTTCCTAAAACAAAAACAAGAAGCACACTACATGCATATGCACTCTATTTTTCAATTTTTCTTAAAACATAGATAAATCTAACTTAAAACTACCATTTTTTATTTTGATGAGATAGTACTAAATGCATAAGAGGCAAAAGAACTTAAAGAGCCTGAAATCTTGTAAGGCCAATCAGAGATCCAATGTCTAATGCTCAATGATGACAACCTAATCTTAGTCAAAAAATTTCTTTTTTAAAGGAGAAAAAAGAAGTTCTCTATGGAAACAAGAAATAAAACTAAGATGCTAATCAAATTTTTTCCTTCCAGTCTATGTAACAGAAATGAAAAGAGATCTTACTAATACCCTAAGATTTTCAAAAAATGAGAAGTCCTTCCACAATCACAACCAACAAGTACAGAAGTGAATGAACAATCAATAAACCTAATCTAGTGTTTCAATTTTCCAATCAAACCAATATTTAACCATAAAATTTCAAACCACAAGCATCAAATTCTAACACACAAGCCTGACAGTGTAGGGCTGAAAGCAAATCAACTCAAATCTTTTGCAAAAAATGAGAAAAAGAGGTCTTGGAACGATGCCTACTTGGCACCACGTTGCAGGGGTCTTGAGAGAGTGGTTCTAGGCCAGCATTGCTTCTCACCAATAGGACTCAAGCAGTGGCACCGCATGCTGCTAATTAGGTTCAGGCGGTGGCACCACTTCTCTCTAACTGCATAAGAGAGATTCCCTGTATAAATCCAAAACACAAAGGAGAATGACAGATCAAGTTAGAAAAAATATCAGATCAAGGTAAAAACTGATAGATTGACAATAAAAAAGAGCATAAAAGGTCAAAATAATTTAGATTTAGACAGATTTGGAAGTTTCAAACCAAAATTTACTGAGTCAGATAGCAGATCTGACTGGAGAGAGTTGGAGATGGAGCCTGGATTAGGACAAGAGTTAAAGAAATGAGGAAGGTCATATCAACTGATATGTATATCAAATCCCCAATGGAGTCGCCATATTTGTAAGTAGGAATATTTCACCTTCTATGGACAAAAGTTGTTCCTCTGGTCTGAATGGTTCAGATCTAGAACAAATGAGTGAACGTCAAATGATGAAGACCCTCCCTGGATGTCGTAGACACCTGGAATGCTGATTCGATAGTGAACCTATGTACCTGCAACTAGATTAAAAACATGAACACGTCAAAGCTACCAGAACATCATTTACTTATCCATGTTAGTGACTAAGGAATCCAACAACATTTACATGTGAAATCGAAACAACAGTAATGTGGGACGGAAATAAATTTTGCATTAAGATGAATGGAGAAGTTTACAACCACTTAAGCATTAGTGTTGACATGCATCTCCATGAAACCAACACTTCATCCCCATAAGCTCCAACTTTGCTCGCTATGCTCTCAAATGGCTTGGGCCAAGTGGTCAATCCAACAGCATAACAATACCTCTATCGTTCTCCCCTCAACCATGGACATAAGCTTGTATTTATAAGGCTCAATGGATAGGAATGGTTGAGATATTTGTGGATAAGGTGGCTTCTAAGATCCTATGATGGGGGATCTCGAGCTCAACTAACCCACAATGTTAGGGGTAAGGGAGGACACGAGGCTCATGATCTAGAAGCCTCGAGAAACTTCTCTTTTTCCCATTTTACCTAGGGTACCACTCTTCTCCTCTTGTGACAGATCGGTTTAGGTTAGAACTACTTATGGACCAAAGGCCATAGGCGGTGGCACGTCTTATGGAAAAAATGATACGGGTAGTACGAGCAAGGTACCGCTCATGGTTAATGGGGAAAGCGCGATGCTGAGTATTTTTATGTAAGATTGACAAACAACATGGGTTTCTACTCCAATTGCTGGGATTAAGGGAAAATATGTAAGTCAAGGGTCTTATCACATGGTGGTGAAAAGATTTACGTATAACACCTACCTAGAAAACAACAGTGCAGTCGATGGGATGGACAAACCTTCATGGTAGTAATGCAAGTGAATCAAGTTCGAATAGCTAGGTGCACAAGAATCGGTGCAGTCAATAAGGACCAGTGAAAACGACAAGTTAGAATGGATGAACAATAAAATAACACACCCCCCATATATATAACCCTTGGCAAAATCAAGGTACTTAAAAACCCTATCGGAAATCACAACTTATGTTAATCAGAAGAATAGTTTGGAGGACACCTGTAATAATGGGCGCAAAACCAACTACGAACCTGGGATATTTTAACATTATCAGTCATCAAAATCACTAGACTCTAAGTGCGGAACCTCTAGACAGAGCTTTCTCCACAACGTCAGCGCTGTAAAGCACTATCATCACGACTCCACTTTTTCTAAGGGGTGTCGGATATCCGAACGCCTAAACTCTAGAGAGTCGGTGAGGAAAAGTACTAACTTTCAAAAAGTTTCAACACTAGGTTCCTGCAATGTCGGAAATTATAGGGACTAAGACTCTGGCTCACTCTTGTAAAACATTCCAACAATGATAAAAAAAAATCAAAAATCAAAACCGCTAAGTGTTAAGCATGAAAAACAAAATGAAGATGAAAAGGTAGGAAAATGAGGTTTCGACGTATCGACGAGGGATTCAGAAGTACTTTCGACATGCTTGATCATTTTGCTTCTGCAAAGTCAGAAAGATAGTCTACTATGCTTCTGATATTGGAAGGATAGTTGACTAGTTTTCTGATACAGAAAATGAAAAATATCAAGTTTTTAAGGAAAATATCTGAACTTCAGGGTGGCTTTAGTGAAAACCAAATAATCCTAGGCTAGAACTAATACAAGCAAATAAAAAGGAGGGCCCTAAAATTGAAAATTTTTGGGACAATAGTTGCAGCTACAACAATTGGCGACTACCTAGTGAACACAGATCTCTAAATAATTTTACTCTTTGATCAACAGACTATTTTGATAATACTAACATGTTGAATTCTTCAAGATATATGGATTTCCCAAATGGCAGATGTATGTACTTTAATCATTGATTATATCCAAGTTAAGGAACAAGGGAACTAATATTTCAGAGTCTAGATAACTCTTTTGAGGCCAAGAATATGAGTTTCATTTTTAGCTCTGTCTTTGAGTAGTTTCCAGCTTAGACACCACAGGATTGTAACATATGGTAAACATATATATCCATTTGTTCCTCATTCCCATGCCATTTTGCACTTTTGGCGCTTTTGGACTTTTGTCCTCTTTTGAGTCCTCTTGCATGCCTTCTTTCTTAAATTTTTAATTCAGGCTCCTTTGTCGATAGTGTCCTTTTGTGTGAGAGATATATTTATTTTTAGCTCATGGACGGGGAAGAACTTTGGTAATCTTATATGTACTAATATGGTTTATTACTTTGCTTTGATACATGTTTCTTTTTCGAGGATATTTTGAATCTTATTTTCCTTTTCATTTTCAATTCATGGCGTGGAATCATTTAAATATAATATACTATTTACCTTGATTCCTTTCCATGGGTCTTTTGCTATGAGCCCCTAAGACATTTTTTTAGTGTGAGATGAATGGAGCCTCGAAATAGTATTCTAGACCTTTTGATCCTGAGTTATTTCACAAGGATTAAGCAGGACTTCAATGTGTTCATAATCATTTAAGAAAACTGCTAAACTTGAAGAAGTTGCTTCAAATATCAAATGAATTATAGTACACAGTATTGTAATCAAAGCTTTTAGTTAACCCAAAACTCTATTGAACTCCATGCAACCAAAAGTTGTGCTTCTTTATTAAAAAAAAATACAATCAATCAAACTCAAACCAAAAAACCTTAAAAAAAAACCAAATGTTTTATTTATGTACAAGACAAACAAGATAAAAGATCAAGAAAAATAAGGTTTCAAAACTAAACCATTTACTGGTACGTTCTCTTCCCACCCCTGTAAATCTTGCAACTTGTAAGTTGAGGGGCCTATCTTTGCTACAATTTGAAAAGGGCCTACCCATAACTGTTGAAACTTAGTGTGCTTTCCCTTTTCATCGTGCGGGTGATCCCACTTAAGAACCAGATCTCCTACTTCAAATTCTTTGTTCCCAGCTTTATGTTTATCAAACCAATGCTTCACTATTTCCTGTTGACGCTTAAATATTTCTTTGGCTTTGGACCTAGAATCTTCTGACTTCAACAAATTATAGATTCTGATTTGTAGAATTTCATTATCGGTACCCCTAGATTCATGAGATATTATGGAAGACGGCAATATAATGTTGGGAAGAAGGATAGCTTCTTATCCATAAACAAGAGTGTATGGTGACACACCTAAGAAATTCTTGGGTGTGACTCTATCAGCCCAGAGAGAATTAGGTAATGCCAAATGCCAACTTTTTTGATTTTCTAATACAGTTTTCTTTAGAATCCTAATCAGATTTTTGTTTGTGGATTCTACCAAACCATTTCCTTGTGGGTAATAATTTGCAAAATAATGCAACTTGATTCCTCTTTCATTAGCAAATCTAGTTAATATAATAGAAGAAAAGTAAGTAGCATTATAAAAAACCAGGGAAATTGGAACCCCAAACCCAGTCATAATGTGATCCTGTAAGAAATCCATGACTACATCTTCATTTACTTTTCATAATGCAATAGCCTCAACCCATCTGGTGAAGTAATTAGTTGCTGTCAGAATATACTTGTGCTACAAGGAAGAATTTTGGTTTATTTCTCCAATAATATCGATTCCCCATTGTTTGAATGGTTCTGATATAATTATTGGTTTTAACGATATTGCTACTTTATCTTGTCTTCCAATACACATATGACAAGCATCACATTTTCTAACATGAGCATGAGCATCCTTAAATAGTCTAGGCCAGTAATATCCATCTTTGAGAATCTTATGTGTTGTTGTGTCTCCGAAAAAATGACCTCCAGTAGGCCCATCATGCAATTCTGCTATTATCTTCTTTGCATCTTCCTATTCTAAGCACCAAATAAAAATCCCATCGTAGTTCTTTCTGAACAGTACTCCATCAATCATCTGATATGAAGCTGATTTTAGACATAATGTTCTTCTTTGCTTGGGACTCCAATGCTCCGACAAATATCCTTCTTGGAGGTAATGGACTAGGTCCTGATACCAAGAATTTGGAGCTGTAAACAAAGCACATACATCTACCATATGTATCTCGGCTTCATTATCCCAGATGTTTTCTTCATTGCTTTGACTGTCAATCATTATTTTACACAATCCTTGTCCTTTTACTATGGATGCTAGTTTGAAATCAAGAATGTATTCTTGTAAATCCTTCACCCGGTTTCCTCTTCTTTCTCCTAATTCCTTTTGTACAAAAAGAGATCGTACAGCTAGGTGTGGAACTATTGCTTTGTTGCGATTATTAAGTATATACGGCCTGAATTGTTTTACCGCTTTAAAAACTGCATAAGCTTTTTTTTCAACTGTTGCATAATTCAATTCAGCTCCCTGTAGACCAGTGCTCATAAATCATATGGGGTACTCATCTCCCCCATCTTCCTTCTATATAAGCACAACTACTAATGAATCATCGGATGCAAAAGTGTACAGAATAAAATCCTTTTCGAAATTAGGACTTTTGAGTGATGGTGCATGAGCAACAGATGTTTTTATCTTGATGAAAGTGTTCTTCTCCAAATCAATCCATTTGAATTGTACACTCTGTTTAACCCTTTGCTACAAAGGTTTGACAAATTGAGAAAAGTTTGGTACAAACCTTCGCACAAAATTGATTGTCCCCATAAATGATTGCATACCCTTTTTATTATGGGGTAAAGGGATATTTTCTATGGCTTTAATCCTCTCTGTGTTTATGGAGATCCCTTTCTTAGAAATAACATGACCCAGTATCTTTCCTTTTGTGACTGCAAACACGCATTTCTTAGGATTTAGTGAAATACCATACTTCTGACAATGCTTGAAAATTTCGTTCAAATGAAATGCATGTTCCTCTCTCTTTTTTGAAAATATTGTGACATCATCTAGACAAACCACAACACTACAACCAATCAGACCACGGAAAGCTATATCCATGGCCCTCTGGAAAGCATCTCTAGCATTAATAAGTCCAAAGGGCATTCTCCTACATGAAAATGTTCCCCACTTGCTTCTAAATGTGGTTTTAATCTTGTCTTCATCAGCTACTAATACTTGATTATAACCAGAGAATCCATCTAATAGTGAAAACAATTCAGAACCTGAAACCATCTGTAATATTTGTTCCATGGGTGGGACCGGATAATTATCTTTATCGCATGCATGATTAATATTTATGAAATCTACACAGAGCCTGATTTCTCTTGAATTTTTCCGTACCAGCACCAAATTAGAAACCCATTCTGAATGTCTGAATTTAAATATGATTTTAGCATCCAACAATTTTTTTACCTCACCTTGAATTAAAGGTTCTAGCTTAGGATGCATCTTCCTTAAAGGTTGTTGGTAAGGATTGATTCTACCTTTAATTGGGATAACATTCTGTATGACCTTCTTGTCATAAGTTTTAAGCTCTTCATAGGTCCAAGCAAACAAATATTTGTACTGCTTGAAAAGACTGATGAACTTACTTTTTTCACCAGGAGAACAATAGTTCCCCAAATTTACATATTTCGGTTCAGCTTTAGTCCCTAAATTTATCAGTTCAAATTGTAAGGACGAACTATGGGTCTTGACATTTGTTGGCTTTCTGAATTTGCTATCCAAATCAAACATTTGTTCCAAGGTCCTTACTCACTTAGGAATAAAGCTCCCAAAATTTAATTATGATTGATGTTCTTCATAATCTATTAATGCTCCTTTAAAAGTATCATCATTCATCAAACACTCCAAAATTTGCTGATCATCGTCAAAAAACCATAAATTTGTGATAATATATGGAACAGAAGGCATGAAAAGTAATTCAATAGAGCATCTATTATTTGAAGGTACTAGCCTTGCAGCTGAGGTAGCTAGTAAATCAGCTGCTGCATCCTTTAATCTAGGAATGGACGTAATATTGAATGTATGAAAATTTATAAGCAAATCCCAAACTTCATTTTGGTAAGCTTTCAAATGTGGTGAAAAATAGTGTATCTTGTTCTGACTTTGCTTAACAATGATCTCAGAATATCCATATACTTTCAGTTCTATTTCTTTTTTAATTCCCTGAACTAGTTCTTTGTATTCGGCTGCTTTTTTTGTGCATTCAAATTCTAACCTACAAGAAATAAAATGTTTATTTTTTCTTGGATCAATCAGGACACAGCTAGCCCCTGATCCTTCCAATGTTTTAGAACCATCAAAATAAGGAGTCCAAAAACTATCTACCTCTACTAACTTTGAATTACAGACTACATCTGAAACTAGATCTACTATATTACATTCAATTTCATCAGCCCATGAAAATAAAAGGAGATCGGGCTGGGTATCAGGTATACTGCTGGCTTCTTCAGCTTGGTAATTTCCCAGTTGCAATTCAATGAAATAATTTCCCAATACAGAGTTTACTGGTTCATTTTTTCCCTCTAACTGAGTGACATTGTATTTCATTTGAGGCTCTCTTAGTACTTTTATCTGATTTGAACTTTCCTTGTGAGGCAACCATAGATGTGACCAATCTGATGTAAAATATCCTTCTAACCTTGCCAACCAGTCTCGACTCAAAACCAGTCCATAAGCGTCTGGTATGTATGCTACTAGAATGTCGATGTACTAACATACCCTCTCATATACAGATAACTGAATCAAGACATCCTCCATTTCTCCTATTACTTTTATAGTTGTCATGTCTAATTGAAGAACTTTCCAAGTAGATGGTTTAGGTTGACCATTGATTTTCTTACAGATTGAAAGTAGCATAATGTTGACTGATGCTCCCGAGTCTGCTAAACAGTTGTGCACATTATAGTTGAAAATTTCAAAAGTTAGGAGAAATGTTGGAGTTTTATACTTATACTTCACTCCTAAACTTGCCTCACCAATTTCTTCCTCAGGTTGGTTGTCACTGGGAGCCTCTTTTTCTAGTATCTCAAGTGCTTTTAAAAGATTCTCTTTTTTCTGAGGTAAATTACACATTTCAAAGAATGAGATATTAGCTTTAGATTTTTTAATGTCTTCCACAATATCATAACCCATCTTAGGTTATTTGAGATTCTTTTTGAAATTATCAATATTATCTTCAACAGGCTTAAAAGGTGTGTTGATTTTCTTCGGATCTTGACTTGAAATGGTAAATTCAGGTATTTTAATAGCTGTAGTGTTTTTCTAAATATTCTTCATGTTTTCTTGAAGTTTCTTAATCCGAGGAAGTATTGACTTGTCTTCTTTTAATAGACTCTGACTTCTTGTTGTTACATTGGTTTCTGTTGTTTCCCCTTGTGTCAAAAAACATTCTTCTTCAATATCAAACATAGAGACACAGTCCCATAAAACTAAAGTATCTTTCTCTTTTTTTCCGTAGGTTCATTATCCTTTTCTTCCTCACCAATTTCTGTCAGTTTGGAGTCCAATAATTGATTCATTACTAACGTAATATAATTAATCCATTGCGGGCAATTCTTTTCAAAATGAGGCTATTGATGAAAGGTATAAAAATTATCCATGCCTACCTCAGTTAAATTCATCGCTACAGGGCTGTGTGGAGGAGGTTTAGGTTGACTGTTGTCTTCCCTTTTTTTATTATAGGGATTATATGGTTTGTGAGGCTCCTTTTTCTTTTCTAAATCTATCACTCTGTTAGATAAATTTTGCATCATTTTCACCATGCCTTCAAAATTTTGTGACCGCTCATCCTTAGGTTTAGTCAGTAATAAAGGTTTCTTGTTTCCAAAATTCTTTTCTTCTGACTGCACAAGGTAATTTTCTATACTCTCCATCTCAGCCTCTACCTTCTCAGCTTCTTCATAGGTTTCTACTAATGTATGTCTAACTGATCTCTTGGAAAACATGGCTAGATCAGGCCCAAGGGCTCAGGTATAGTATTCAATTAGAGCATTTTCAGATGGCTTATCAGCTACAATGAAATTGTTTAGGTAACTTAGCAAATCTCTGATTAAAATTATGCACTCTTTGTTTCCTTCTTTCTTTAGAGCACATAACCATTTAATTAAAGATGCATTAGTTTTATGAACTGCATATTTACTTCTAAACATTCTCTCAAAGGTGTTCCAATCCATGATTGAATTTGCAAGAAGGGACAAATACCATGAGTCTGCTTTTCCTTTCAGGGTGTCGGGAAACAATCTACATACCACATCGTCATTCTCTATAGCTCACAGTCCTTCTACAGCCAAGTAAAAACAATGCAAATGATCATCTACCAGAACTCCTTCACTTGGTTCAAACTTAGGAAACATCTTGTCAAAATCCTAAGGAAAATCATGCAGGGGAGGTGTCAAATTTAAAGGTGACCTAGCCCTCCAAGAACGTTGTGGAGGTGGTTTGTTTGCATTTACATTAACCATACTTCTGAGTGGAGTATGAGGTTGTGACTGAAGAGGGGTCTGGAAAGGTGAACAGTAAGCTGAATCCAGATCCAATTTATATAAAGGTTGGTCAACTTCTTGTAAGGTTGCTTCTACCAGACCCCTTATTCTTAAATCATCAACCACTTTGTTATCGACAGGATACAGATACCCTTTCTCTTTATCTTCGGGAGTGGGTTTGTGAATCAAACTAATTTCAGAACTGTCACTGGTGGAGTGATTTTGAGGAAGCGGGATTCCTTGGCCATCCATGCACTAGTGGCCCTCTTTCTAGCACCAAAACCTATTGAGGCCCAGAAAATCGTAGGTAACAATAGTTAGGGATTCTCCCCAATAAACATTCCCAATTATCTTGTTACTATTTGGTATGGGGAATCCGTCCAGCTTTTGGTCCGGCTACCGTAGGTCAAGTAACAATTAAAATGTTTTACCGGTTACGGCCCAGTCCACTGTGTATATTTTTAGTTTTTTGTGTTTAAGGTATGATGTGCAAGTGCCTAACTAAAATGCAGATGATAGAGATAACGAGGAGGGTCACAATGTGATGTGTAGGTTCTTACCTCTCATCTTACCTCTCTCGCATCTAAATCACAAACAACAAGAAACTAACTAAGACATATTAACCTATCCCTAAGGAGAAAAACTATCATTAATGGTGAGTAATGTACTATAGTACATGCATAAAGAAAATCACAGATAGCTATTAATATTTCAGAACACATGAACATTGATAGAAATAAAAACAACAAGATAGCTTATTGTTAATTAAAACCTTCATTATTCAATGTGGAAATTTCACAGAATAAACCAGAGTACATTCATAACATGAAAAGAAATTCAATGAGTTAGAACAATCTCATAATTAATGGAAATAAGATGAAAACAAAATATTTCATATTCCATTGGTCCATAGCAAACATTTGAAACATTCCACAAAAATTTCTCTAGCAGAAACATGTGAATCTTTATTGTAAAAGCAAATAGTTCTTCTTACAATACTCTCTCAAGATAGTCTGGAGAAAAGGTCCTTTTACATATAAAACTCTCCTATATTTATACAAAATAAAACTCTTGGGCTGCCCCGCAATGTCTTTCGAGCTTCCCCAACCTTTCATTTCCAAAATTTTGTCTCGTAGCATGTGCACATAATTAATACAATATATTACATTTTAAATCAAAATTTTCAAAACACTTTATGAAGAAGGGCCAACTTGGTCATTGATGAAATTATTCCATGCATGGGCCTCTATTTCTATGCCTTCAAATCCGAAAGGCTCAAGAAATCGAATATTAATCTCATATTTAGAAGCCTAGTTTTTTACCCCCTCTATCCTGGCAGGACTCAAGCACAGCTGATCTTCTAGTAGATGTATGCTTACTGCTGCATGTGCCACTGCATTCTTCAATATCCATTCATCTAGGTCCTTGACCTACTGGATTTCTGGCTCATCTTCCTTATACCTATTATGTAGATGTTCTAGAAACAATTCATGTTCTGATATCACATCCAATCTTTTCTACACAGAATTCTGGCATCTATTGTATGTATAAAGCACTCTCCTGCAATATTCAACACATGCTCCCTTTGTCTTCTTCATGCTTTTCTTGAACTCTTATGCTACATTAATCACAAATTTCGATAAATCATACTCCTATTTTAAACTTTGCTGATCCTTAACTGCTAACTCCACAAGAGATTCCTTATTTGTTTCTTCCCAGACCATCCCTCCTGTTAGAATCTCCAAAATATCTTGATATCTATCCAAAAAGTATGAAGTAGTGTCTAAAATGTCCCCTAATCTGGTGTCTATCTGTAAAATTTTACACCTTTCATCCTATATGCATATCTGTAATTGGTGAATCTTCTTTCTTTGAGTTTGAACGTGTTCTTTCAAAGGATGAATGTCTGTTTTATGTTCCATAGTGTCTTTCAGTGATGTGGTCAATGAAGTGTTTTTGTTTTTCTCTTCTAAGGCTGCCACCTAAATTTGATACTGCTTCTCTTTTTCTTTTGTGGTATCCTTCTCCATTTCTAACTCAGTGACCTTGCTTTGCAACCTGTTTGTCTCTGCACTTAGATTCTCATATGATACCTGGAGATCATCCCTCTTAGTTTTCAACATTTGATGTTTTAGCTATAGCTTTTGTAATTCATCTAAGCTATTGTGAGCATTCTTTTCCGATTTCTCTATGGATATTTATAAAGAATTCTTATCCACTTGCAGAGTCTAGAATTTCGTTCTTGAAGTCTTGACCTCATTCATCATGTCTTCATACTTCCTTTTCAGCTTTTGATCTTCATCTCTTTCATTATTCAAATTTTCTTTCAATTGAGCTACATTCTTTCTTGACTACTCTAGGTCCGTCATAAGCCTGTCCACGTTGTCCTCAGTTGTTGCGGTTAATGCTACCCCAGCTCTTGATATCAAATGTGGGTCTCTATTTGTCCCATGCACCAATGTTTTATCTATTATCTTTTTTCCTGACTCTCCTCTAGCATCGATCTTCTTCTCAGTTATTTTTACAATTCTTTTATTTTCCTTATCATTAAAAATGGTACTAAAATCGGGAACCTCCTCCCCCTCCGCAGGCATGAAAGGGATAAAATTTATCTCAGAAAATGAAGTTTGTCCTAATATGCTGTTAGAAGTTGTAGCAAAATCTAGGGGATCAGGATCAAATTGTCCTTGTTCTTGATCTACTTGATCTTGCACTCCTTGTGTATCCACTTGCTCTGTAGCCTACTGATCCTTTTGAGATCCTGTTCGTCTCAAACCTTCACTTTCTTCTTGCTTTTTCTTGATTTCAACTTCTTCTTTTTTCTTTCTCTCTTCCTCTTCCTTCCTTGTTTTTTCCTCTGCAACTCACTTTTTTTCTTCATCTTCATTCTTCAACCAACTTTTTGCTTCATGTGCTAGCCTTCTAGAATCTTCTTCTCTCTTTTTTGCCTCTTCCCCTTCCAATGTCTTAGCCTTTTCCAAAGTTTTTCCCTTTCCACCCATAGTATTTATTTTCTGTTTGAACCTCTTCTTAAGGGTGGTTATGTTCTTCTCACTTCTGAATGTCCCCTTGTCCTTGTCCCAAAAATCAGTATATTCAAAATTAATTCCCACTTCCTTGCAGTAGTCTGCTACTTTATTGCTGGAGTCATTCCTTTGAAAATTAATTTCGCAAAAATAAAAATGCTAGAGCTCCTTAACAAATTATGCCACCAACTTTACTCTTGAAAACTTGTAGCTACCAAGCAAGAAAGGTACTGTAGGATATGTTTCCTTTTTATGCTCAAACAGAAAGTTTCATACACCATAAATATACACCTGCCTAACTGCCTCATTATGGAGTACATAATCTGTGGCATACTTTGGTAGTAGGGAAGGAGCTCTGGAACCACCGTACATTTTTATATACAACCCATCCTTGATCAAATAGTAATCTCCAAACTCCTCAATGACTTTGAATGCTTCTTCAGACATGTGTTATACCCAAATCCTGTCACCACCATGTGATAAGACCCTTAACTCCCATGTTTTCCCTTAATCCCAGCACTTAGAGTGTAAACCTACTCTGTTTGTCAACACTACATGAAAAAACTCAGCACCACGCTTTCCTTGTGGCCCATGAGCGGTACCTTGCTCGCACCACCTGTATCTTGTTTTCCATAAGCAGTGCCACTGCTTGTGGTCTTTGTTCCATAAGCGTTTCTCATCTAAAGCGCCCTGTCATAAGAGAAGAAAAGTGGTACCCTCAATAAAATGGGAAAAAGATAAGTTTCTCGAGGCTTCTATAACATGAGCCTCATGTCCTCCCTTATCCCTATCATTGTGGGTTAGTTGATATCAATATCCCCCATCATAGGATCTTGGAGCCACCTCATCCACAAATCTTTCAACTATTTGTATCCATTGAGTCTTATAAATACAAGCTCATGTCCATAGTTGGGGGGTAGAACTATAGAGGTATTGTTATGTTGTTAGATTGACCACTTAGCCGAATCCATTGGAGAGCATAGAGAGCAAAGTTGGAGCTTATGGGGATGAAGTTTTTTTTGGGTGGAGATGTTTGTCGACACTAAGGCATTGGTTGTAAGTTTCTCCATAAATATTTTTGTCCCACATTACTGTTGTTTTGATTTCACATGTACATGTTGTTAGATTCCTTAGTCACTAACATGGATAGGTAGATGATTTTCTGGTAGCTTTGATGTGTTTGTATGTTTAATCTATTTGCAGGTACACAGGTTCACTATCAAAGCAATATTCCAGGTGTCTACGACATCCAAGGAAGATATTCATTCTTTGTCATTCATGCATTTGTTCTGGATCTGAACCATTCAGACCAGAGGAACAACTTCTATCGACAGAAGGTGAAATATTCCTGGTTACAAATCTGGTGACTCCACTGGGGAATAGTGAAAATATCAGTTGATATGATCTTCCTCAGTTCTTGAACTCTTGTTCAAATCTAGGATGCATCTCCAACTCTCTTCAGTCAGATCTACCATCTGACTTAGTGAATCTTGGTTTGAAAGTTTTAGAGTTGTTCAGATCTGAACTATTTCAACTTTATATGCTCTTTTTTGCTGTCAATCCATCAATTTTTTCCTTGATATGATCAATTTTTAACTTGAATTCTCGTTCTCCTTCTATTTTGGATCTATTCAAGGAACCGCACATGTGCTATTGGGAACAAGTGGTGCCATTGCCTAAACTCTTTTAGCCATACTCGGTGCCACTCCCTGAAGCTCGTTAGCTAGAAGCTGTGCTCATCCAGAACCACTTTGTCAAGACCCCTCCAGTGCAGTTCCAGGTAGGCCCTGTTCCAAACTTTGTATTTTGATTTTTGTGTGTTTTTGGCTTACCTTTTGATGAAAATGAAGTGTCTTTTTGAAGTTAATTGTATATTACGCAGTTGCTTTGATTGTTATATTCCTTCTGCATTCAAAGAGAGTTTATGTTTCTTGCAATGGAGTTTACATTCTTTTCTTTGCTTCAAACCTCTTGCTCCTTTTTGTAGATATTATTTGTTGGAATTGGAAAATATACATTTCATTTTCATGAGTAGGTTTTGGTTTGTTTTCTACTTGGAATGCGTGAGTGATCCATGTTGTTTTGAGTCTTTTTTTGCTTGGGTGATTCTTGTTTCCTTTTGCATGCTGATTTTTTTCAGTGCTTGGTAAGAAAGATTGGTTCTTTGTTTCCTTGTCTATTTCAAAGAGAAGTTTTAGTTTTCTCTCTCCTTTTCTTTATTCAAAAGCATTGATGAACAATTTTCTTCTTGTTTTGTGCATGATTGTTTGAAATTCTAGATCTTACTTTCATTAAGAAGAAATATATGTTTTTAGCTTTGCGTCCATTAGAGTTAGTTTTGTTTGGAAACATTAGTGAAATCATCTTTCCATTAATTTTTTATGCATCTTTTTCAAGCATGAAAAGATATGAAACATTTTTGGTTCATTTATGTTTGATTTTCTCTAGATCTGTTTCTTATTTTCTTTGAAGATTGTTTGGGGTGCATTGATATTTCACTTTTCATTTGAAAAGATAGAATGGCATTTGCATTTGGGTGTGCATTTTTGGGAAGAAAATTAGATCTCTCTCCCTCTCTTAGGTAGATTTCATTGAAGAGGAAAACTTGCATTATCATATAGATCAGTGTGCATCTTAGTTAATTTCAAGTTTTCACTCCATGGTTCCACCTAAACACACAAGATAAAATTAACGGTAGTACTAGGTTAAAACTTTTAGAAATTTGAGTGATAATTTAGAGACGTGTTCAAGCATCGTTAAGCGTAGGAGTTGTCGTTACTTGTCTGCATTACATCTCGGGACTCGCACAGTTCTTCCACGTATCATCGGTATATCGAACAGCCTTTCACATACCCTTGAGGTATATAGAAAGGTACTTCACATACTCAATTGTATATAGGAAGGCCCCTTGTGAACGGTTGTGCATTAGACAACACTACTACTTATTTGAACTCCCACATACCTAGCATATATCGAGAGACCCTTTTTAGGAATCCTCAAACCATCTGAGTTAACCTTTTAGCCATCTTGGATTTACGGGTGAAGCTTGTAAAGTATTGATAATCCTGTGAGATTCCTGACTCTTATCCACTCCTTTCACATGTTTTTTTATTGCTTTTAGTTTGAGTATTAATTGCTTGTGCATGGTAGTTAGGAGTTTTTTAGATATTTTAGAGATGGCATTGCCATCTGGGATTACCAATCAAGAGATCCCTTTCCAAGGTGTACCTTTTATATTCCCTCCAAGTGAAGGTATCGGTCCTCCCTTTATTTCCACTCTAAATCTTCCTGGGTTAACTATAGTATTACCGGTCTGGATGTTTAATCCGGTAATTCTTGTTACACCTAATGTCTAAAATGTCACCTCTCCTCTGGGAGAGGATCGACCTCAACCTAATCCCTCTCCTTATTCACCGATTTTGGCTTCATCTCTTTCTTCTTCTTCGCTTGACAAAAGATCTATGGTTAGTAGTCATGGTGATAAGAAGAAGAAAGGGAAGGGTAAAAAGAGGAAGGATAAAAAAGGGAAAAAGAAGCAACTATCTACTCTTGATGGTTCACATTCTAAGAGAACACTTGGAAAACCAAAGTTCCCTTGTAAGCTTTGCAAGGGGGACCACCTTCTTAAGGAGTGTCCTGGTCTCTCCCATGTACAAAAAGAGTGGTATAAAAAGTCCAAACCATCTATGTCATCAACCTCTGATCATCATGTTGACAATACTCCCTCAACCAGTGACCCATTGGTAAAAGGTTGTAAGGGTAAATTCTTGTATCCTTGTTTGATATGCATGGATATGCATCATAATTTTCTTTGTCTAAGCATGGATGAAGCTTCACATTGGTTGGAAAATAATACTGATCATCAACAGGTGATTCCAACAAGCGATAGTAATTTATCCCTCAATTCCTTGCTGGTTGACCAAGTGATCAATTCAGTTTCATCTATAATTGATCCCACTCTTCCTTCAGAGAGTGAAGTGGTCGAGTTGATGTTATTTCCACCCAATCCCATTGACCAAACCTTCATCTTGTTCTTCTCTTCCAATAGAGAATGAACCAAAACCTACCGAAGTTTTTATGCTTCATTCTGATTGTTCTTGACAAGAGGAGATTTTGTCTCTTTTGACAGAACCCTCTCCAAGTATTGAGGTTATTTCCTTTGACTGGAGTAACCTAACAGAGTCTCATCTTCATTCAAGTGTTCCTTTCTAGATAGTTGTGAATGTTACTGCTAGGTGGATACTTCACACTATTGTTGATGAGGGGGGTTCTGTTAGTATTCTATCCTTAACTACTTGGAAAGATTTAGGTTCTCCTCAGCTTGTGCCAGCCACCGATCAGATACTAGCTTTTAATCGAATACCCACTGTACCTTTAGGGACCCTTCCTTATTTTCCTATTACATTAGGAGGGAGAACTATCTGTATTGATGTTATGGTGGTCCAAGATCTTTTAGATTTTAATCTAATCCTTGGACGTGATTATGTTTATGCCATGAAGGCTGTTGTGTCCACACTCTTTAGAGTTATGCATTTTCCCCATGATGGGAAGATTGTGACCATTGATCAGCTTTCTTGTGTTACACCTAACCATCGTGTGACTCCTAGTAATCAGAATTCCCTAAATGTGCCACATGTTCTTGTGGTTCCTTTCCCTTCTTCTAGTTATATTCTTACCACCATAGGTAAAATGGGGGTCATGGCTCTAGCCTATGGACATCATACTAGAGTTAAGTCGCTAGCTTTTAGGTAATGGGGGTAACCTACCAACCTTTGGACATGATGTTGGGTAGGGGCAGGTTAGAGAGCATAGTTTACTTTTGATTTCAAGCTCGTTAAAAAATAAAACCACTCGTTAAGCATAGTTTACGTTTTGGTTTCAAGTTTTCATAAAAATAAAACCATGTGGTGAGCATAGTTCCAATTCTGTGTCAAGCTCGTTAAAAAATGAAATAGATGCCTTTGAGCAAAGTTCCCATTATATGTAAAGCTCATTAAAAAATGAAATGGATCTCCTCAAGCATAGTTTATCTTTTGGTTTCAATCTTGCATAAAAATGAAATCATTCCTTGGCATGGTTCGTTTTCTATGTCAAGCGTGTTAAACAATGAAATAGATCTCCTAAAGCATAGTTTACCTTTTGGTTTCAAGCTTGCATAAAAATGAAACCATTCTTGAGCATAGTTCATTTTCTATTTCAAGCTCATTAAAAAATGAAGTAGGTTTCCTTAAGAATAGTTTACCTTTTCGTTTCAAGCATGCATAAAAATGAAACCATGTTCCAAGCATAGTTACCTTTCATTTCAAGCTTGTGTAAAAATGAAACAGATCCCCTTCCCTTGAGTCGAGTCTTCACTTTAGTGTTAGAACTTGAACCTTCTTTTCACCGACCTGATTCTCATTCTTCCTACACCCCTAGTGAACATTTTCACATTAGTAACCAGGTTTTTAGGTTGGGTATGGAAGAAGAATCGTCAAATTAAATGAATCTTGGGGGCATGTCGAGTCACTAGCAACCATGCTTGGGGTAATCTTCGCTAGCAATCATGCTAGGGGAAAGCTTCCAACCTCTATATATCATGTTAATGGGATTTTTTCAAGCATAGTTTACCCATTGGTTTCAAGCTTGCGTAAAAATGAAACCAATCTTCGAGCATTCTTTCAACTGATCTTTGAGCTCATTAAAAATAGTGAGATGGTGTTGAGATTACTTTTCATTTTTCGCACTCTGGTTAAAACATGAAAAGTGGTTTGAGCTTAGTTTATTAATTTTTAATGCTCTAGATTCAAACATGAAAAATGTTAATGGATTTTTCCTTAAACTCTTTTCGGGCTCCTTAAATATGAAAAGATTGTCAAGTGATCTTGTCTTCTTCATGCTCGTTAAAGAATTTGAAGAGGTGTCTCTCCAATGGTAGGTTATCTCTTTTTCGGTTCAGATACACTATTTATGAAAAAAGAACACTCCAGCCAATCATGACTGGAAGAGTTATCTAAGGTATTATTTATACTTTTTTGGGCCTTAGGGACTAAATCATAAAAAAAAGGACCCTTTGGAGTCTTCTTCCATGGTCATTTAGAATCTCTAAACATGAACGATATCGATTTTTATTTCATTGGACTCCTAAAATTAAACATTGAGAGACCCGTTTTTGGGAACGAACCCCTCCTCTCTCAGGTTCGTAAAACATATGAGTTTGGACTTATCTTCGGATGAGCTATACCGAGTGTTTGTTACCCTCTTTGAACTCGTAAAACCAAAAAGAGGCACTCATCAATCATGATGGGGGAAATGGGAAGGGAATCATTTTGCAAATAAATGACAGTTATTTATCGTTACCTTTGAACATGGCACTTGTCTGCATAGCATCTTAGTCAATTGGGTATTCAGCTGATCTATATGATGATCCATTTTCATGAGTCATGCCACTCCTTTCAGTCTTTCAAAAGAATGCATTTTCCACTTTCGCATTGTGTGTTTGTCCCGTTTAGTCATGCTGCCAAGTCTTTGGTCGTGCTGCCTAATGCTCAAAGTGAGGTTGAACAAGTTTTTAACTCTACAGTCAAAACAGTCTCTGCGTCAATAATTTTTAGCCATTCCTATGGTTACTACATTCACATCATTCCAGAACTATGTTCTGAGTTTCGTGTCGTCGATGTGGGACTCATCCTGGCCCTCCTTCGATGAGACTATTCTTGTCGACATCAGCTCATCATTTGGGAAATGGTCTTAGAAACAAAACTCAGTACCTTGAGATCTGTATGCCTTAATGATAGATTCTCTCACTCTCAACATAGGTTCACATCATTGACCTTTGATCGATAGAATCCATTGGGTGTTCGACATCATGACATCTATTCACACTCAATAGATTGTACTAGGGTACCTTGGGAATCATTGACATCAATGGTGATCCCCATCGCACTTGTTAATGGTTCACATCATTGGTCGGTAATCAAGTGGTTTATACCATGTTCGACTTTAGATCATTTTAATCACATGGATAGAATCGTACATTGTGGAAGACGAGATGAATACCCTGGGTATTTGTGTAGCGCTCATTGCTTTCCCCAGGTTCTGATGGAGTTTTGTATATCTAGCATGGATCCACATTTGTATGGTCGTGTCTATGCTCAAATTTGCATTTGTATGACATAGATCTACATTGTATGTTTGGTAGCTATGTCTAAGTTTGAGTGCTCTATCACATGGATCTACGCTGTATTCTAGTAGCCATGCTTGTTTATTCCTCCCATGGATCTACATTGTATTGGTCTACAGCCATGACTTGGTTACATGTGTTTATGAGTCAAAAATATTGATGTACTACAGATGCCTACTTGATGACATGCTCCGATCAAGCTGACATTTTCACCTTGAAGTGACAACTTGTTCTCTCAAAGCTCTCATTTATCGTATCCATCTAAGTATCATGCTTTGGGGGGCATTCTATTGTACCTAAATATTGTCACCACAATGTGATAAGACCCTTAACTCCCATGTTTTCCCTTAATCCTAGCACTTAGAGTGGAAACCTACTATGTTTGTCAATTCTACATGAAAAAACTCAGCACCGTGATTTCATTGTGGCCCATGAGAGGTACCTTGCTCGCACCGCCTATATCCTATTTTCCATAAGCTGTGCCACCACTTGTTGTCTTTGGTCCAAAATCATTCCTCATATAAACCGCTCTGTCATAAGAGAAAAAATGCGGTACCCTAGGTAAAATGGGAAAAAGAGAAGTTTCTTGAGGCTTCTAGATCATGCACCTCATGTCCTCCCTTATACCTATAATTGTGGGTCAGTTGAGCTCGAGATCCCCCATCATGGGATCTTGGAGCCACCTCATCCACAAATCTCTCAACTATTCCTATCCATTGAGCCTTATAAATACAAGCTCATGTCCATAGTTGGGGGTAGAACTATAGAGGTATTGTTTTGTTGTTAGATTGACCACTTAGCCCAAGCCATTGGAGAGCATAGAGAGAAAAGTTGGAGCTTATGGGGATGAAGTGCTTGTTTCATGGAGATGCGTGTCGACACTAAGGAATTGCTTGTAAGCTTCTCCATACATCTTTAATGCAAAGCTGATTTCCATCCCACATTACTCTTGTTTTGATTTCACATTTACATGTTGTTAGATTCCTTAGTCACTAACATGGATAAGTAGATGATTTTCTAGTAGCTTTGATGTGTTTGCTTTGTCCTCTTCCGCTCTGCTTCTTCTCCAAAGCCTTCAGGGATGCTTCTCCTTCACCTATCAAAAACAAATCCTCCAAGTGAAAGATGATACATGTATATAAAATAGGTTAGATAAATCATACACATAGTGCTTAATCATAAGTATTCATCAAACCATAATACATGAAAGATATTCTGGACACATATGGAAGAAGGATTCTCTTTATTAACAATAGTGAATGAGTTCAGATTACAACCCAACGCCTGAGACAAGGACTCCTCTACAACCAAACAATTTTGAGTTCCACTGCTCCAAAGACTTCTGAATAGACTCCACCCGCATAACTTTGCTCTCCAAGTATGATTCATTAATACCCTCCCCAAGGCCTTTATTTATACTTAGTGAAATAAGGTAGTTTCGAGGGTTGAGGAGGTTGAGACAGTTAAGATAGTTATAGTTAAGGGCTTAGAAAATCTCAGATAATCGTGATTTATTATTTTTAATGTCAAACGAAGGTGTACGCGGGTATTAATACTGGAAACTCGCGTATGAAACACGAGTTTCTCTAAGGGGAACCCGCGTACAAATATGTACGCAATATGCAATTACCGATACTCACGTACAACACGTGATATGCTTTAATAAAAGGCACGTATGTATGTGAGTTGCATATAGGAAGAGGCGCATACAACACTTGACATATTTAAAGGTAAAAATAACCAGCTGGATGGATGATAAATGTAGTTCATATTAGGCCCATCTATAGTGTTTTAGGAAACCTTCAATTTATAAATTTTCTTTTGTGTGCCAACATAGGGAGTGTCAGCACTCGGATGGAGAAGTGCCATTCAGGTGGATAACAGATGCCCCCTAATGTGTGAGGTCAGAGGGAAGCGGTGGCCGAAATACATTATAATCTTTATCTTTGGAGAACTCAGAAATCCAATGGAGAAAAGATAGTACCTGAAACAAATACATAATAATGTCATATACAAAGTCATATCTGAGGATTCTATGTTCAATATACTGGAACACTAGCTCCTTTACAATATTTGAGTACATCATATGATACGGGTATTAAACCATGTATATTACAAAGGTGGATCGAAGCCACAATATACAATAATGATGAGTCTTCAAATATCTAGAAGCTGTGTACATGAATAGAACATGGTCATGTCCTATGTCATCTGAACACATAAAAAAAATTCAAAAAAATATTTTTCGAATAGTGAAAAATTATTTTTTAATTTTTAATTACTTTTCCTAAGTTTTTTGGGTTAATTTTTCCATAAATTAAATGGAAAAAACCCGTTCGTGATCCGGACTTAGAATTCAGTGATTGAAGGCTCTAACCTTAAGCCAAAATTTATTTTTGATCAGCCAACCAGTCAGAACCAACTTTCAGATCAGCAATCAGATACATAATGCCTTTTTACTCAAAAAAGTCAGTTTTGAGTAAAAAAATGATTTTTATTAAGAAAATGATTATTTTGGAAAAAACTAAAACTCTCCAAATTAATCCAAATTCAGTAAAATAAAAGTCTAAATTACATCTCATGGAACACTTATGATGATTGGAGTTATCATAACTCAGCTTCAGTCATCATTAAGAGAGCAATTAATTTATTATCAGTTATCAGACATGTCATCTCCAGCTAAAGATGAGATGGAGAGCTCTCATTGGTCCATTGATTTGATTGAGGTGAATATTGAATCTTACACCATCAGTAGGCTTCCCAAACCTAACAAAGTAGGTTTCCAAACCTAGCAGACAACTTTCCCATGCAGCAGGGTTGGTTTTTTGGTTTTAGGATTTTAGCACTCTCTCATTTGTTAAATAGAGGCTCTTTCAGCTCTATAGAGGGTGGATGATTGATGTAAAGAACCTCTAGTAAAATATTGTAATGCTTTTTTCTCTCATGCAACCTATTTTGTAATAAATAAAGGCTTTGCAGGCTCATGCTGTGTGGATCCTGGGTGCATACGTTCCTGCTAATGAGGTGAAATTGTGCTAGTTTATTTACTTTTGATAATGTGTGGGTATTAATACATGCTTTAGAGGGCTTATATAAGCACGTAGGAATAGGTATTTGTAGCTTCAAGTTACCTATTTATTTCATTTACTTTCAAAAGACTCAAAGAGCATTGTTTTATTCAGCTGTATTTCATGCTTTTGAGATTTGATTAGTAAATAATACATGTTTAAACCCCCATGTTGCCAATTGTATAAGATTGTTTTGCATATCACTTCATTGTAGAAAGTAAGAGGCTGAGCTAAGTTGAATCTACTCTTCTTGGAGCAAAGCATATGTACCTAGAAGTTGCATGCCATTGGAATCCAAAGTGATTTAAAGGATTCAAGATCCAAGTGGTTCATCTTTTCCATTCACCCTAAGGTCAAATTTTCTCATTATTTTACTTTAGGTTACAAGTAATATATTGATCTATAAAGTAAATATTTTTCATCTACTTGCTTCCATTTCTATATCTAGGAAGTGTTCTTTCTCTTAGATCTAGTTGGTATTTGAAGCAGCACAAGGTTCATATATTTTTCTCAAATGATAGGTGTATTTTTGTAGTATTATCCAATTTTTAACCCATCATTTTGCGGGTAAATAGCTGCAAAACAAATCCCATTCATCCTCTTCTTAATCCCTTTTCTTTCAGTTGCTTTGTTTTGTTTCTTTTACCTCTTCTTCATTGCTTCCCTGTTAGTACCTTTTTATCAGCCATCTTTCTCTTTTTGGACAGCCCTAGTGTGCCCTAGATTTATTCCCTTGTTTGCCTCTTTTTTCCCTAGTTTTTGGGATTCATTTAACCTTGTTTTTGGCCATTTCTTTTACTTTTTGTTCACTTTCCTGTTTTGTACCTTTTATGACAGCCACTTATTTCATTGTTCGTTGTCATGTTTTGCACTTTTTATGACAGCCACTTATTTCATTGTTCATTGTCCCATTTTCTTCAATTTTGTTCATCCCTTAGCTTCTTAGTTGGCTGCCCTGTTCTCCCCTTTCTTTCATTTTGATCCTTGATTAGTTTGTTTGCCTTCCTTCTCTCATCTTCTATTGTTTCAGCCCCCTTTCCTTTTGTTCTTTTTACTCTCTTCAAACTTCTTCCCATTACCCTTTTCAAAGTTTAATAAAAGATCTCAAAACTAAAAATACAAGACGCTCTCCTTTTTACAGGTTATAATTTTTGTAGAGTTACTTTTCCTTTATCTGAAAAGTCCTTTCAAGGATCAGGTTCCTTAAGGCACATTGTAAAGTTTAATAAAATATCTCTATTTGAGTGGGATTTTTAAGTCCCCACTCTCTTCCTCCCCCATTTAGGGAGGCTTTTGTTGTGTGTATGCTTTGAGTAGTGCTAGTTTTCATCATTCGTTACATCTCATGCTTATATCACTAATTGTTAATTCATCACTTTTAAGTTGATTATTCAATTTAAATTGTTTATCTTTCTAATATTAATCAACTACTTAAATCTCTTGAATCTCACCATAAGATGGATCAAGAGTGCTCTCTATCGGAGAGTTTAAGCAACTAATATCATCTTGTGCTTGTTTAATCAATTAATAATCCATAAGTAAGACTCTTGAACTTACAAGAACACAAGTCAAGAGCACTCTCTATCGAAGAGCATTTTAGATTTGCATAATTCTTGCATTAGCTTCATATAGATTAGCTAAGTCTCTTGAACCACGGTCATAAGATGAGGTCAAGAGCGCTCTCTATCAGACAATTTCAATTAATTAACTTGATAAAATTCCCAACTCACACCCCTTTTAATTAATTAACCCCATTTCCTCCTTACCGGAGTATGCTCTGACTGATCCTAGATTAGAATACCCAGAAACAACATTAGATCTCTAAACCCCACAAGAGGAACTTAACTAAAACTTTTCCCCATAACCAACACATCAACGTTGTTCGATAAATACTGAGGCATGTGGGAAAATTCCAAGTGTGGGTGTCGGGCTACCTAATTTGGACACTGGTAGTTAAGTTATTGAACACTTACCTTTGACCCTAGACAGGTCCGTCATGTCTTCGAATGGAGCCACTGAAGGTATTATCGGTTAGGACATCCAACTACCATAAGCGAACATCACAAGTAAAAAATATTAAAACTTACCAAGAGCACTTGCAAAACCTCACATTCACTGGCATCTTTTGGGATTCACATCATATTTACATTTGAAGCATCTCTGATAAGTTGACTCCATAGGCATTGGTCCTATCTTATACGCATTGTTGATAATCTGGGCCATTTGTCCATCGAATGTTTGATTATAGATCATATCTGTGAATGCTTTATCTATTTTGTGAAGTTCTCAAATATTTGTCTATCTTTCAATTCCAGTGATAGCAATGTGGATTTCTTTGTCTTGTGCTCAATTCATCACATTAATCATTTTAAATCACAATAACTCCTAAAAAACACCCATCCACATCCGAAACATCTAAAAATTAACTTAAAACATTGAGCCATAGAAAACTCTTTGTTAGGGACTACCCCCCTTGGCTTCATTAGGAGTTAGACTAAATAGAGGAGCTAGGAGTAGGTGATAGTACCCAGCTCTATGCTTGCCCCCAAGGTCACACCTCTCCCACTTTCTCAAGTGAGGAGACAGCTTTTGGAAGATTTCTGCTGCTGGTGTGCAATCGGCGGACAACAAGACACAAAAGGACAAACATGATTGAAGTAGCTAAAAATATAGATGGGAATGACTATTCATACATCATCTCCTGACCAACTGAATATATTTTCATTTGGATATTAGGGTTTCACATGCAACTATTTTCACAGCAACTCGCATGTCAAACACAAGTATGTGCATTGAAACTCGTGTGTACATTGCATACCCAAGCTTCCTTAAAGAAAGGAGTGTGTCATACATGACTTTTTTATATAAATACTCATGTGTATCTTGATTCGATGCTAAAAAATATAAAAGATGATTAGTCCATATTAGTTGATCCCTTAATCATAACTATCTCAACTCTATCAACCATCCTAACCTTTCAAACCTCTCTATTTCCCCATGTATAAATAGAGGGATTGGGATGGGGCTAATCAATGATTCATAGAAGAGAAAAGTTATACCGGTGGCATGCCTTCAGACATATTGGAGCAACAAAACTTAGTGTCTTTCAGAAGTTGGGTTGTAATCTCACCATTCTTTGTTTGTCAATAAAGAAAGTTCTTCTTCCAATATTGTGCACTCTTGTATATGTTGATTACTAAATGATCTTATAATATCATTATGAATATGTTTCTTCATTAACCATTGATATTTATATATAATATATTCACATGAAGAACTTGTTCTTTGTAGGTAATTAGAGACAACCCTTGAAGCTTTGGAAGAAATTGGAAGAAGAGAAGAAAATGCTTGGATCAACTGTCATAAACCAGGTTTGAAAATTTTTCTTCCTATTCCTATTTCATTTTCTACATAACTGATTGTTTTCAAGTGTATCTTATTAATTTGGTAACCCTAGATACCCTAGGTTATAAGGGTGTGTTTTCCTGAACAACAGGTAGGCGGTAATTTAACCTTTTTCGGACCTTCGTGACTAAGTACGAAAAAGGCTCCCCTTACTTCTTCAGAAGCTAAGAGAGTTCTTCTATGGTTTTTTTTATACTTTTCTGGCCTTAGGAGACTAAATTGTACAAAAAATCAATACCCTAAAGTATTCTTCATAGTTTTCAGACTCTCAAAATATGAAAACACGAACGCACATGTACTAGTTCAGGTTTGTAAAATCCAGGAATCAGTAACCTTATCAAGCAGTATTCTCTTCCCTCTTCAAGCTTGTCAAAAATGAAGAGAGATTTAAGTTGACTTTCTTGGAATCATTAAAATTAAACAAGAAAGATAAGGAAGAATTACTCTCTTTGAGTTATAAATAGTAGCAGCATGTCCTCCTTGAACATAGCACTCTTTGAACTTTCCCATACTCATGTATCAATTTAAACTTTCAGCTCAACTATTAATTTGAGTTTTTACTCCTCCACTTGTCCTTTATACATGGGGAATCTGATCATGTCTCCTACATGACAGATAAGTCTAGTTGTACTATCTACAAGTTAAAAGTTTCCTTGGTCATCTCTGTGTCGTGCTCACTGTTCAAGTATTTTTCCCTTCATTTGCTTATTATCTTGATTCCCATCATTATCCTATATGAGTATTACTTGTTTCTACCTTCCCATATCTACTTCCTAGTCATTCTTGTGATCTGTTGGAGGATTCATTGCATTCCTCTACACATTATGGTTTCTCATAAGCACTTCCTAAAGACAAAGACCTAGATTTTTGACGATGGTACCTTAGGATTCACTACCATTATTGGATAATTCCTTCGCTTCAGTTGCCAATCTCACTTATTGTATGACATTCTGTTGAGTTCCTTCCATGTTCAACTTCAACCCATCTATTCACATGGTAGGGATTGTACTGTTTCCTTTTTATTTTGATGAATACCTTAGGTTTACATTTATAACCTAAGTTGCACAAGATTGTGTAATGATCAGTTACACAGCTTCCAAATTTTAAAGACTCATCATTAAATATTGTCGCTTTGATAATCCTTTGTAATATACGTGGTCTTGTTACCCATATCATATGATGTAATCAAATATTGTAAAGGAGCTAGTGTTCCATTATATTGAACATGGCATCCTAGGATATGATTTTGTATATGAATTTGATAAGTATATGTTTCAGGTATCTCCTTTGCTTCCTTGGACACTTGATTTATCCAAGATTAAAGACTATAATGTATTTCATCCATATTTTCCCTCTGACCTCACACATTAGGGGGAATCTGTTATCATGTAAAATGGCATTTCTCCGTTTGAGTACCGACATCCAATATGTCGAGACATAAAACGACAAACTGAATTAAAGTATCCAAAACACTATAGATGGGCATGGCAGTTGATACATCACCTCCTGACCAGCCGAATATATTTTTATTTGGACAGTAGTGTTGCACACGCAACTATTTGCATAGCAACCTGTTACCACCTAAGTTGTACTTAGTGGTTTTTTATCAAGTGAGCCTGGTGAACCGGACAAGGATAACTTGTTCGGACTTCAGAAGACCTTTGGAAGTACTTCTAGGAAGTGCTTGTTGTACTATATCACATGTTCATACCCCATGGGGGAATTGTAATAAATTCTCTAGCATGACAGTGTCTGTAAAAGACTCGGTCTCTTAGACTTTATTTGTCAATCCGATCAGCCCAGGGTTTTTTTCCCTTGGTTATTATTTGTTGTTGAATAAACGACTGATAATTTCTGAGTTTTTCACTCCATACCTCCAAAGTTGGGGTGGTCGGCTTGGAATTTAGGCCTATTGAGGTTATTACAGTCTATGTGTCAATTTATAAGCATGTTAGACATCATGGTTGAGTCATATGAACATGTCTAAGTCCCCCTAGGTTTTTTCATTTTTTCAATTTTTTTAGTTTTTCTAGTGTTTTTTATTAAAATTAATTTTTCCAAAACTTAGGCTATTTTTTAATAGTTTAATTGGAAAAAATGATTTTGTAATAAAAGTGGGCCAAATAATCAATTTCAGTCATGAAAGTGCTCATTTTCAAGCTAAGACCACCATGTAAACCCATGGACCCACTATTTCCTAGTTTTGAGTGATTTTCCATCACTCAAGTCAGAAAGCCCCAAAAAATAATTTATTGATTATTTTAATTAATAAATTGATGAATAATGGAGCAAATCCAAAATCATAGATCGGTGGATTCTCAGCTGATTTGATTGAAATCAGTCAGATCTGAACCAGATTGACTGGATCTAACAAATCCTTGACTGAATGAGGTTATCAAATCAGATTCAAAGTTGATCTTCAGCATCCTTTATGGGGAATTTCACCCTCCCTCTCTCCTCAACATGTTTTGGCTCATCTGGATGAGTTTTGGTGGATGCTTCAGTCAACAGGTTGAGGTGTCAGTCAGATCAACTCTCCAATTGACAATTGCACTCAGTGAGACTCAGATCTGGCTCAGTTAGAAACAGATCAAGCATTGATGGACTCTCCATCAGCATATTTGGTCTATCTCCTTGGGATTTACGTCCCCCCTGGGCTAGATCTCCTGGTTTTTGTATATATCCAAGCACAATAGCCTCTTCCAAGCTAGTTAGAGTTGGATTGAAGGGTTTGCTATTGTAATATTGTTGTAATATTTTTATTGTTGGAATAAAGAAGATTTGGAGGCTAAATGGTGTAATTCTCTCATGTGTGTGGATTAAGCATTGTCTTATGGCTATTGATGTTGTCGGCTTTTCTCTCAATTTCTGCATCTGAACCCTGTCTAGCTTGAACGATTCAGTTGAATCAATAGGATTATAGTTGGGAAAGTAATGTTACTTGTTTTTTCTATATCTCATAGAATATATGTTTGAAGATCTAGATTATACATGTTTAATAAGTTTATTTGCATGTAAATTTTGTCTCTTTTTCATATATATATCCATATCTCATGAGGTTTCATGCAAGATTGTGTGTTTAGCTTTCAGATAGTAAGGATTGGATGAGCTATGGATCTAGTTTGACTCCACTCTACATCCAAAAACTTTGTGAAGGCATTGCCCCTTTGTATTCCACTAACAATTTTTCATTGTAGATCCATCCAATAACGGGCCTTTCCCCTTCTCTTCCTCCTTTCTTTAAAAAATCAATCTTCCGGTTACCTATCTCTTCCTCTTATGATCAGATCTAGTTCTAAGAACTGAATATATATTGTTAGATATAGTTTATAAGAATATTTCTTCTTATATCTATAATTTTATAAAGAAGATCATTTCATAAAGATAGATTTAGGTGTAGGAATTTCCTTTTTTGCAAGTAGCTAAAGCATAGATCTAAAGATTGCTCATAAGGTAGTTTCTTTTCTCGTTATTCAAAGATTTAAATTCTGCAAGAAAAGTGCATATCTCATTGGCTTCCCAAACATCAAGCCAATATCCCAAGGAAATCTTGCTTTCCTTGGTTCCTTTTTTGTAAAACTAGATTACCCCCTTTTAACAATTTTTTACTTAGTTTTTTTTTTGATAACTAGCATGGTGACCCAAAAAAATTTTAAAGTGTGTTTGGGCACATTTGATTCTAATTAATTGCTCTTTTTTATCAGGTCTAACAAAAAAGAGAAGGATACTCTGCCCATTTTCCAACTATTGGACGAATCGGAGCTTCCTGGAAGCTTCCCCTACCATCTTGTTTAATTCTAGCTTGTTACAAGCTTGTTGTAAGGCTTTGAATCCTAGATAAAAAGGAACAAAGTGCATCAATTTTAATTTTTTTATATTGTAAATCACTTCTAATAAAAGGAAAAGGTCTTTTCGAATAGGCTCTTTCGAGCCTATTCACCATCCCCCTTCGGGGGATTTGCGTCGGTGCCAATTTTTACTTTTTGCTCATATCTTATCAAATTAGTGTAGCTATAATCTGCAGGTTAGTATACCTTGATTCATTATCAATTTCATATTACATATTTGGTATTTCAAATTAATCTTAATACTTACCCCATGACTTCCGGATTGACCCGAAAGTGGAAAGAGATGCGTGGTAGGACTAATTAGAAAATCGGAATTGTGTATCTATGTTTTCCTTTATATCATTTGTTTCTTTAGCTATTATAAAATTAACCCTTCCTTGATTCCCCAATTTAGATCCACTTGGATCGAAAGAGGTTCCTAGAGGGGTTTCTTTTTAACAAGAACGCCCAATTTTAAAAATTTACTAAAATTGACAAGACTCTGGTGTGTATGCTCTGCACTTGGTTGCGGTTCATATGATTATTAAAGCTATATCGAAATCACTTGAGTGAATAGTATAATTAGGATTCACTCTCCCAAATTGACAAACCATTAAGTGAAAATCCAACACCCGGATCAAACCATTACGATGGAAAAATACCCAAAGGAAGCGAGAACTTCTGAAAAGTGACCTTGGGCGCCGATCTCTGTCACACCCTAATGGGTGCATTATCAACAATAGACCCAGATACTCCATTCAGCCCACATATTCCTTGTGAGTAGCCGTGAAGGTTTAGTTTTGGACATACTCCAAGTACTCTCGAGTATATCTGGATTCCACCCCTTCGCCGAATTTTAATCAACTCACACCTCACATTAACTTAAAATGTACCAAGAGGCAATTGCAAAACATTCACTCCAAGAACATGCAAGTACATTGGTTTCTTTTTTGACTCCATTTTCAAGGCATTGGTTATTTTCTTGCTATATATTTATATTGT
Source organism: Pseudotsuga menziesii (assembly GCA_001517045.1). Taxonomy (NCBI): domain Eukaryota; kingdom Viridiplantae; phylum Streptophyta; class Pinopsida; order Pinales; family Pinaceae; genus Pseudotsuga; species Pseudotsuga menziesii. The sequence continues at coordinate 1,405,265 of LPNX010763360.1, forward strand.
GTCTCAGCATTGTGCTTTCATGCGCTCATTTTTGTATCTTGTCATCTTTGATTGTTTATGGTTAAATTCCAAAATCCTAAGTAACTCATTCATTTTAACATCACCATACTAAGTAATTCAGCCTTAGTAACTTAATAGGGTCTACCCCCCTTGGCTTCACTAGGAGTTGAGCCTAAACAGAGGAGTCAAGAACAATGTGACAGGCTTGACTCGAGACTTGCCCCCAAGGACACACCGAGTGGCTTGAAGATTTCTACCACGTGACCCAGGTGTGTGAAAGGTGGCAACACAACCAGTGTGTCGTACGTGACTATGTGCATTGCAACTCGCGTGTACATTGAACATACATATTTCCTTAAAGCAAGGATCGTGTCATATATGAATTTCCTATATCAATACTCACATGTACCTTAATTTGAAGTTAAAAACTATAAAACATGATTAGTTGAGATCATTTGAGTCCCTAATCATAACTATCTCGACTGTCTCAACCATCCTAACCTTCGAAACCTCTCTTTTACCTCATGTATAAATAAAGGGCATGGGATGGGGATAATAAATCATTATTAGAATATCAAAGTTATGCTGGTGGTATGCCTTCAAACATCTTTGAGCAACAGAACTCAGTGTCCTTGGTTTGCAGAGGAGCACTTGTTTCAGAAGTTGGGTTGTAATCTCACCATTTTCTGTTTATCAATAAAGAAAGTTCTTCTTCCAATATTGTGCACTCTTGTATATGTTGATTATTGAATTAGCTTAGAATTTCATTAGCCGTGAAGGTTTAGTTTTGGACATACTCCAAGTACTCTCGGGTATATCTGGATTCCACCCCTTCGCCTAATTTTAATCAACTCACACCTCACATTAACTTAAAATGTACCAAGAGGCAATTGCAAAACATTCACTCCAAGAACATGCAAGTACATTGATTTCTTTTTTGACTCCATTTTCAAGGCACTGGTTATTTTCTTGCTATATATTTATATTGTGTCTCAGCATTGTGCTTTCATGCACTCATTTTTGTATCTTGTCATCTTTGATTGTTTATGGTTAAATTCCAAAATTCTAAGTAACTCATTCATTTTAACATCACCGTACTAAGTAATTCAGCCTTAGTAACTTAATAGGGTCTACCCCCCTTAGCTTCACTAGGAGTTGAGCCTAAACAGAGGAGTCAAGAACAAGGTGACAGGATTGACTCGAGACTTGCCCCCAAGGACACACCGAGTGGCTTGAATATTTCTGCCACATGACCCAGGTGTGTGAACGGTGGCAACACAACGTCCAGTGTGACGCACGCGACTATGTGCATTGAAACTCGCGTGTACATTGAACATACATATTTCCTTAAAGAAAGGATCGTGTCATACATTAATTGCCTATATCAATACTCACATGTACCTTAATTTGAAGTTAAAAACTATAAAACATGATTATTTGAGATCATTTGAGTCCCTAATCATAACTATCTCAACTGTCTCAACCATCCTAACCTTCGAAATCTCTCTTTTACCTCATGTATAAATAAAGGGCATGGGATGGGGATAATAAATCATTCTTAGAATATCAAAGTTATGCTGGTGGTATGCCTTCAAACATCTTGGAGCAACAAAACTCAGTGTCCTTGGTTTGCAGAGGAGCACTTGTTTCAGAAGTTGGGTTGTAATCTCACCATTTTCTGTTTATCAATAAATAAAGTTCTTCTTCCAATATTGTGCACTCTTGTATATGTTGATTATTGAATTATCTTAGCATTTCATTATGAATATGTTTTTCATTAACCATTGATACATATATAAGATATTTGCTGGAAGAGCTTGTTCTTTGCAGGTGATTGGAGATACCCTGGAAGCTGTGGAAGCAATTGGAATAGGAGAAGAGAGGGTTGGATCAACCATTATAAACCAGGTTTACTAAGTTTTCTTCCTATTCCTATTTCAATTTCTACATGGTTGATTGTCTGTAAGTACATCTTAGTAAGTTGGTAACCCCAAATACCCTAGGTTATAATAGTGTGTTTTCCTGAACAACACCAGCTATATTTTCATCATGATGTAATGAGCTAACACACATAAGCTTTCACTCATCGTGCATGTTTTTAGAAGTAAAGTTAAGTATAGGTAGATTTGCATCATGGTGTAATGTATCTGATGACAATGTGGTTGTGTTCGATGGAAAACTACCTTACGAAATCTAACACACACTAGCTATTACTCATCATACAACGTTTTAAAAACAAACACTAACTCTAGCTATATTTCCAATATGGTGCATTTTGATTGATGACAATGTGGTTGTACTCAATAGAAAAATACATTATGAAAGCTAACACACATTAGATTTCACTCACCGTGCAACGATTTAAGGTTGAAAGCTAACTCCAGCTAGATTTCCATCACGGTGCAATGTGATAATGTGGTTGTGTTAGATAAAAAAATACATTATGAAAGGTTACACACATTAGATTTCACTCACAGTGCAACAATTTAAGGATGAAAGCTAAATCCAGTTATATTTCCATCATCATGTGATGTGATTGATGACAATGTGGTTGTGTAATATGGAAAACTACCTTATGAAATCTAACACACATTAAATTTCACTCATCGTGAAATGTTGTTAAAAGGGAAGCTTACTCCGACTATATTTCCATCATGGTGTAATGAGTTAACACACATAAGCTTTCCCTCATAGTGTTGTTGCACCTGGAAATTCCACATTGCCTATAAGCCTTCCTGGAAATTCGACATTGTCCATTTTCCTTCTGGAGAACCTGACCTGAACATGACCTGAGATGTTTTGGGATTCTTTTTCCCATATCCTTGAGGGTCGGTGCCTTTCTCCCTTTTGCATGGAGCATTGATGGTGCTTCCCACTGAGGAGTAAAGAGCGCCAATGCCTCCTTTATTTGAGATAAAATTAGTTCGACACACGTGTCCTTTTTGCTAGGAGCGTCAATAGTCCAAAAAAGGAAAAAAGAAGGTTCTAGAAGCTTCCATTTGGAAATCTCCATGGAGTCAGTTCCTACACACTTGGGAGAGGTGCAATTCACTTCCCTCACCTGTTGGAATCACATCTTATCCATTTTCAAAGTCATCCCATGAGTTCTAGGCCTATAAATTAAGCCTTCATGATATGAGTGGGAGAGGCCACAAAAAGTACCCTTATGCTATTAGTTTGAATTCTGAATTAGAGGCAAAGTAGATTTGGCTTGTGTATGGAGAGATCTTCATAGTTATAGAGGATTGTAGATGTTCTTGTTGATATTGAAGCCATCAACATCAAGAATTGTTTGTACTTCTCTCTCTTTCATAATTAATACGAAAGTGTTCCCCTTTCCTATATTTGATGTATTGATTTCAATTGACTATTATCAAACTCCTTGATCACTGATATAAGTAATTTATTTATCATGATACTCTCATCTTGTTTGTTTGTCTTTTTATATGTTTTGCAAGTGTTGAACCATTGCAAGGTCTTTTGGAAAAAAGACAAAGAGATCTAGGTCTAAGGTATATTTTATTTCATGTTATTTAATTTGATTGCTTAAGGAAAGGATATCCTGATGTGTCTTTTTGTTTTGTGCTTCTGACTTACAGTGTAGAGGAACAAACAATGTCCACAATTATTGAGAATTTCTTATAAAAAAATTGGCAACTCCACTAGGGATAGTAATCTGGTCAGATCTAGGGTAGATCCTTCCAGATCTGGTGCATATCCAATCAAGTCTACAATATTTGGTAACCATTTCACCTATGAAGGTTATTTTCTCTCATTTTAGTCATTTCAGTTGATAAGGTAAGCCATTCATCTTACTTTTATGATTTATTGCCTCTATTTTGGGAGTGGTATTCACTCTTTTACACTTCAACGCAGTACACTTTCTGGTTTCTCTGGAATATCCTTGACTTTTTCAGTCTATTGACAGACCGACACACCTCTCTTTGATTGACAAAGCATCGAACTTTCCACAATGCATTTTCTTCTTCACCAGGAGCACCAACAGTTCCTTTCTCTAAAGTTGACAGAGTGCCGACAGTGCCTTACATCATAAGCATAAGTGCACCGACCAGCCTGACAGTGCTCTGGTGCAGTTCCCTTCAGTGCGCCGAGGTAGGCCTTCAAACTACCTGTAAAAACTATTTTGACTTCTTGTGAAAATTTTTCCTTTAATCTTTTCAAACTGTTTCTTTCTCTGAAATTTCTTGTGTGTTTTGCTTGTTTATTTGTTGTCTGAGTTTGGTGGTTTTTGTAGGTCTGATTATCTTTTTGAGATCAGTTCAAAAAACCTTTATCTTCTTCATTGTTAAAAAAGAAAAGTGGAAAAATTTCAGTCTTGGACATTAGTAAAGTGGTCATTCTGTGAAAATTTTATTCTTGAAAAGAAAAATATAGCCGCTTTCTGAATTAGTCTTTCTTTCAAGCTTGTGTGCCTTTCATTTTCTGAAAAATACAAAAATAAGTTTATTATTTTGTCTTGTTTATGCTTGAGACCATTTCATTTTCCTTTGCATGAGTGATTTAGATAGATAGGTATTTTTGCATTATAGAGAAATTTAGTTTTGTATGCACGTTAGAGGCTTTGATTTCTTTCCTCTTTCATAGATTTAGAGTGCTTGTTGAAAAATATTTGTGTTTGAGAGAAATCTCTTTGCATTTCCTATTAGATCTTATTTTGATCACTGAAAGTGGCTTTTGATTTAGTGTGTTGTTGAGAGAAAAAGAAAAAGGTTTCTACCTTACCCTAGCTATTTCTCATCGAAGTCAAAAAGTGCATTTTCATTTAGATTCATTTGCATTATTGGAGACAACACCTCACACACATTCACTAACCAATCAGATAAAATTAACAGTAGTTGTTAACCCAAAAATTCCCTCACCCAGCTCTACATGGCCTACACCACCCAAGGACACCCATGCACAACCCTCATTTCACCCCATTTGACCCCCACACCCTCAAGAAGGCTTAAAAACCCCTAAAAAGAACCTAAATAGCTCTCATAGGGGCTAAAAATTCCACAAATGGGCTAAAACCCCTCAAAGGAGCCTAAAACCCTAAAAGGAGCTAAAATTTGAGTAAAAGGCACTAAAAGTCCAAAAAAGGGGCTAAAGCCCTGATTAGGGGCTTAGAACCCTAAAAAAGCTATAAATAGAGGGGTGGGGGTCACTCTCAAAACACTTCTCCCTTGCATACTGTTATGCTTCCCGAGTGGATGCCTTGGGACCATTTGTCTCTCAAGCCACCCACACTCCCTCTCATCCATCCTCCCATTGAGCCATAGCTCCCCCATTACCAAGAGAGAGAGGTGCTTCTCCTAGCTATGGCATGGTGGCCCATTCCACCAAATGAAGGTATAATGTTTATTTTGTCTTGTTTACTTAGTTTTATCTAACCCATCTTTGCTTCCAGGTTTTCTAACATGTTCTTGTAGGGTATTGGAGCTAAACCCTAACCTTTTTTGCAGAGGGGTTCTTTCTTTGTTGTTCTTCATTTCTATTCTCTTGCTTTTTTGTTTTATTTTTTGCATCCACCACCAGGAACCTATCCTTCCATCCTATAGATGGAAGGTAGCCATTCCTGCCCTGTAGCAAGGGAGAAATCCCTGCTATAGTAGCTTTAGGTCTAAAATTTTATAGAAATTTGAGTGATAGGTTAGTGACATGTTCGGGTGTCATAAAATGTAGGAGCTGTCGTTAATTTGTCTCCACTACAACCTGAGACTCGCACGGTTATTCCACGTACCGTCAGAATATCGAATGGCCTTTCACGTACCCTTAAGGTACATAGAAAGGTACTTCACATACTCTATTGTATATCAAAAGGCCCCTTGTGGACGGTTGTGCATTAGACAACATTACTAGCGATTTGAGCTGTCACGTACCTTGTGTATATCGAGAGAGCCCACTAGGATTCCTTGTCCAACCATTAGAGGAAATTTCAACTCAAAATGGGAATTTTAACTTTAACTCAAATTCCATGTCATCATCTATTAGCCAATGAAAATGCTTTAAATTTGAAATACCGTATAGGTATTAAACACTTTTTTAATATAAATTTGGGGATAGGTATCATAAAAAAAACTACTTTTTTTGTTTGTATTTTNAAGAGAGCTCGTTGGATGCGGAATTAAATTTCGCATCCAACGAGTACCCACTTGGCATACTTTTGATGGACCCTGCTACCCCAAAAACAAGAAATACTTGAAAAAAATGTGATGATGATGTCCATCAAAAGTATGACAAGTGGGTACTCGTTGGATGTGAAATTTAATTCCACATCCAACGAGCTCTCCCGATCGAAATTTGAGTAAAAAACAAGGAGATATGTCGAAAATACAAACCAAAAAACAAATTTTTCTTTTCTTCTTCCAAAATTAATAAATATTATTTTATTATTTTAACTATTATTTTGTTAATTTTTTTAGGAGGCCCATTTTGAGTTAAAATTTCCTCTAATGTGAGAAAAATCATTTGGCCGTCTTGTTTGGATAAATACACCGAAAACAACATTTGTGGAGACTTCTACGCACATACCCCTGTGGTATATCCTGAGTTGCACCTACTTGACAATCCTGGTGAGAAACTGACTATTTTGAGCCCATCCTATCACTTGAGACTGCTTGCGACCTTTAGCTCTATGTAGGTTTATTTGTGTGTTTTTCCCTCTTTTTGACTTAGAGTAGACAACTTCTGCCACCACCATGGCTGAGAAACTTACGAGGCGCCATTCTCATAGATTGCAGGGTTTACCTCCTAACTCTCCTCTAGCCATGGAAGGATAAGAAGGGGTAAACATGGAACAGCCAGCCTCTGCTAATGTTCCTGTAGGAACTATCTCAACTATCTAAACCAGAGATGATTTCACTATTTATACAAATCCTTTGGTCCAATTTCCCTAAGCGATTGATGTTTTTGTTCATTTGCCAATGGAAGGCCATGTGAATAGTCCTAATGAAGCATATTTTGTCCCTGATGCTCCTTTCTGGAGGACTTCTATGGGCCAATCCATTTTTGAGTTCAGGGTTATTAGACCTTTGCCTAGGAACCCTCCTCTAGGGGAGGATTAATATAGGAGAATTCAAGTATCCCTTGATTGAGCTCATAATTTTTCAAAAAGAGTAGAAAGAATTATTACCACACATGTGTCTTATAGAGAACCTGTTTCATCTCTTTTACCCCATCTGTCAGACCCATGGCATTCTGGATATCATACCCTTACCGATATTTTAGCTCCTATTCCATAAATTCCAGTTAGTGGTGAGACTTCTAATAATCCAGGTCAAACTTGCCACCCTATAGTTTCAAATCATGAGTTGGTTACTCATCCTCCCATACCCATTGTATTTGGGGGGGAATTCGCAACTCAAGTGGTGGTAGCACATTCTAACATCGAGGGTAACCTTCGGTACGATTTATGTCACCTGTTAGTAGGATTGTTACAAGTTCTAGACAATTTTTTGCTATAAAACAACCTACAGTAGTCATTCCTCCTACCAATACCAACATGGTAAATCTCCCATATAGTTCACGCTAACCCTTAGAGGTTCAACCTGTCATTAATCCAATTTCTTGGGGATGTACTTATCCTAGGAAACAACCACCCCCGATTCAATCAACTTATCAACCCATACCATCGGGGGCTATCTATCTTCGAATGCCTTACCCTAGGAATTCTTTCGTGCCTTGGGGACAACCAAATTGGTCTAATTTCTCATCTTATGGAGGAGCTTATGTCCCTACTTCTAGAGGATATGGACCTCCACCTCAGGACCCTTTCCCTAGAGGACCTCCTAGAGGACCTGGAGGACCCAGTGGACCATCTGGAGGACCTCCTCCTGGAGTACCTAGAGGACCTAAAGGAATTGGAGGGTCTGGAGGACCCCCACCTAGAGGACATGGAGGACCTCCACCTGGAGGACCTAGAGGATCTGGAGGACCCTCGCCTGGAGGACCTGGAGGATCTGGAGGATCTAGAGAACACTCAGGACCACCACTTGGAGGCACACCACCAAATGTACCACCTCTGTTAGGTGGCCCTTTGTTTGGAGGACCTTCGAATAACCAACAACCTAATAAATAAGCCTCGGGGCCATCATCTATGCTTATTTATCAATCTTCCTATGGTCCCACTGGTCAGCAAAAGTCATATTAGTACTATTTGTACCTGCATCCCAACCAACAATTACCATTTTCTGCAACTTTGGACTTGCAAGATCTGTCTAGATTGATAAATGATCCAATCCATCATGGCCTCTCTTAGCTAGCCATTCCGGTCAAGCTACCTTCTGATATACCCAAATTTGATGGTAAACTTGTTGAGGACCCCAAAAACCATGTGATGACCTTTCATTTTTGGTGTTCATCGAATTCATTGATGGAAAACTCGATTCGTCTATGACTATTCCAATGAACCCTCACAGGTGTTGCCCCCAAATGGTATATCGAGCTAGTGCAACACTCTTTTTGGGACTTCAATGCTTTAGCTATGGATTTTTTAACACACTTTTAGTTACCCATATGGTAATAAATAGGTATAGAACTATTGACCTCACTTCAACAAATGATGTCATCCCATATCTCTGATCATATTCATGAATGAAGAAGAAGGCGTAGGTTAATCAAGGCTCCCATTCCTGATCAGTTACTGGATGATTGGTTTACAAAGTCTTTACTTCCACCCATTTCTAGATATGTTTCCATGGGAGGCACTATTACCGAAGAGAAATTTATTAGCTGCACACAGTACCTAGACTTAATGTATTCTCAATCAGGTACTTTGTATGGTCTGATTTCTCATGCTCCTTGGCCCACAACAGATCCATCAAGACCTGTAGCTCAACCACTTGTAGATGGTATACTTAGTTCAATTCAAACATAAACAGTGGAAAATTATTCTAAAAATAAAAATCAAACTGCCTCACCAACAAACCCACCCTCCAAAATGACTTCCTCTCCGATTGCTTCTACCGAAGTAAATGCAGTTCAATCCACTGAATCTTCGAGCCAAAAGAAAAAGGGAAAGAATAAATTAAAAAAATTGATAATTAATAGGAAAGTAACAAACCATAGAACCCTGATACTGATTCTAAAAAAAAAAAGAAAGGTGAAATATCCTTTTTTAATCTATGGAGGTGACCATTTCACTAAAAAATGTCCTCGTCATGTGGAAGTCAGTAAATTTTTGAAAACTTCACCCACCCCAGCAATTCTTGTTAGATTTTTATCATTTAAGCTATCATTAGATTAGGATCTTTAACTGAGAGAATAACAAGCACAACAATCAAACACAAGAGACAATGAACACAATGTTTTTCCTTGGGGAAACCATAAATGGAGAAAACTCCACAACTTCCTCAGAGATAGAATAAACAGCAAAAGTAAAACCCCAAAATAGTAAGATGATCTCCCGACAGTAGTAGCCTCTTTCTTTCTAGCCCCAACAACTTCTTCTCTCTCAGCTATGCACTACAACTAAGTGTGAGTTAGTGTGTGATAAATAGAGAGGCTCACTCTCTATTTATACTAATTACTGACTTGACAATAACTCACTAGGGACGGCTTCTCTAGGAGAGTCTAATAACCCTAGGGCCCTAAAACTATGGGTACTTTAATCCTTGAACAATAGGAGGGTTACCCACAATGAATTGACATGACTTGTTTACATTATTGAATCTCCCAATAGGAACATCAAGGCATGACATGACTCAAATAAATTATAGACACTTCCCGGAATAAACATTGGGGGTACAAGACATAAGATATACAAGTGAATACATTCCGAAGTTACAAATACATCAACACTCCCTCTTAATTAGGAAGGTATTCTCTCGACACAATTTATCAGCATGGGTCATTTTCTCTGTATCATCCGGATCATCAATGATTTCTCATCATCTTCATCTTCAAATCATCTTCATATTCAAGTCATCTTCATCTTCAAGTCATATTCATCTTAAATTCATTTTCATCTTCAAGTCATCTTCATCTTCAAGTTATCTTCATCTTCAATTCATCTTCATCTTGATCTGGATCATCACTCAGTCTACATCATCACTGCTGGAACTGTTGATGAAATTGCCATTGATGCCAACAAGGACTTGCAGTGGCCACTCTTTTAGGGGTGATGTAAAATCCCTATCAGGATCAAGCCATGTGTTCCAGTTTCCTTTATTTATGGAAGATATTTGCTGCCTGCAATTGCAAAATGGCTGCTCAAGTTGTGGACAAATGGACACAGATTGCCCACTTATTAACTGAAGAATATTTTTTTATAGTATGTCGGCCAAGAAATAAAATATTTTTTATGTCAGCCCAGAAATAAAATATTTTTTTTAAGTTGGCTCAGTCAAAGTTTTATTAAAAAAATAAAATATTTTTTTTTGTATGTCGGCCCCATTAAAAATAATAATAAAATACAAGTCGGCTCAGCAAAATATGGGTGAAAATTTAGTATTTATACCCCATCAAATCCTTATTTTTGAAGTGGAAATTTTTGGTGGAGCTCTGAGGCAGCCGCAGAACAGCAAAGGAAATTTTTGGGAAACACATGGGCTATTGACTGAGATTTTTAAAGGAGGAATTATGTTGATTATTTTCTTTTTACACTCCTTTTTTTTCAACTTCAGATCTGTATGTGAAGCAGATATTTCATAGGCAAACATAGAGAGAGCAATGGTTTAAAGAGATCATCCATTTTTCCCGTGACTCGAGCTTAGCGGACAAGGAAGAGAGAGGATGAGTTTCCTGGGTTTACACGAGGGCACATTCTCTGCTGGTTAGAAAAATTGTGGGCATCAAATCTATGTTCATCTCTTAGTGTAGCGACTTACCATCTTGAAGAAGAGTTTCCAAGTGAAGGAGATTCATGTGTGTGACAACCATTAGAGGATAAATCTGCATGAAATGAAGGGAACACCTGTAGCATCCTGCCAAAGGAAGTTATGGTCATCTACAACAACCTTCAAACTTGTTTTGAGTGCTTAAAAATATTAACAAAAGATCAAGTTACTCTTGGGTAATGGTAGCCACAAATATAGCAGCAGTTCTGGTTCGTTGAGGGTGTCTTTATGGATTAGTAGTGGAAGCTGAGACACCAATCAAGGAGGACACACTCTATATTCTTCAATCTTCAAAAAGGGCGCACTTGTGGCCACTATTGAATGCATTTTTTTAAGAGTTCACAGCTATCAGCACTTGTGAGAAGAAGATGCTCATTGTGGGAAAATGCAGAAGTAAACTTGCTGAGATAAATCTCCATTTAGAGCTCGATATAAGAGGGATTCACCCATACCACTGTTGCTGAACATAGTCTTAAGGGTTTTCCCTCTTATGAAGGTTGTTCAAAACAATTTTGGAGTTCAAAGAGGCCACTACAGCGAAAGGAAAAGGGTGCATCATGACTGTCTTCTAAAGTGTCAAAATCAGCCAAGTCATGGTGCTTGAAGGAGAGCACTTCCTTTGAGAGTAGTAAGGGGCATTTGTGAAGAAAGATACACTTGTGGAGGGTGTATTCTACCCTTAGAGGAGACAGATCTTATTTCCGGTACAAACAATTGCTAAGGGTCGCAATTTACAGAGGTTATAACAGTCATTTCAGTGAGGATGAAATCCATATTGGCAGCCAAGCACTCTCAAGGAGTGGATCTACAGTGTAGTCTGGAGATTTTACTCTGAAGTATGAAAGGTCAAGTTCATAATTTTCAAAGTCATCTACAGCACATACAATATACAGTTCAGGGTTGAACTGAGGTACGTTTAGATGTTTATATATATATACATATATCCTCTTGATATGAGTTTGATGGTATAAGTCTGAAGTATACAACCCAGTGCATGAGGACTGATACGTAAGTGTTCAAGTTCGTGAAAAAAAATCATCCAAAGTCTTGTTTGGATTCTTCTATGCTGTTAACTAGAAGTATACTTGCTTAGATTTGTGATAGTACGTCATTTGGCACAAGAGCATATTATATACAGTCATTGAAGTTGCCTAATTTGAAAGAAGGCTCTTTGGGACAGACTTGTTATATGCTAAAAGGTGAGCATGCTTGTATTGAGGACAGATTGGGGTTGTGATAGGCTGAAAGAGTTGAACATAATTGATTTATTGTTCATAGATGATCTTGACAGAGACTAAGGGTGGTTAAAGGCATAATTGTATTCTATTGAAAGAGCTGATTGAATGAACAGTGACTGAAGACTATTAGCAGACTACTCTGGACAGTTATAAAGAATATTTGCATGTATGAAGAAGAGCTTGAGCAGAGTTGAAATAAGACCTAGAAATGTTCCAAAGAATACTTTGATTGAAGGCTAAGTGCATGCTTCTTGGCAGTGATTGAAGGCTGTAAACATGTTTACACAATGATGATGGTATGATGTATACTTGATGCATACTCCTTGATGATGTATACCTGTTGTTACTACATGATGATGTAATATGCATGTTCAGACCTGGATGCATGTTCAAACCCTGATGTTTGGACTCCATGCTATGGTATATGATGTACATGGTAAGTTCTGATAATATGTTGAAACAATGGTGTGATGCAAACTGTGAAGGATAAAGCAGTGATATATAGTATGATGAAGAATGTTGAGGTAGGAAGAGATCAGTGGAGTATAAACAGTAAGAGAAGTTTGACCAGCAGACTTTTACACCTACATCTATGAAGACCTGAGCAGACCTTGAGAGTAGACTTTGTTGAAGTGATAAGTGATGCAGCAGTTACAGCATCTTTATGTGACAGCTTGACATTGACCTACATTGACTTGACAAGATAGTGACAACCATTCATATGATAGTGACAACAGTATGATATGATATGACAAATGATAGTGATAGGTTGATGACATTGACAGTGCTTATACACTAATATGCTTGACATATTGAATTTGACACAGGGATTGATGAGGTTTCTTGAGTAGAGGTTAATGAGTAGAGATTGACCAGAGATTCATGAGCAGCAGTAAAGAGTGATGATCAAAGATTAAGAAGTACTGACCAGAGGATAATTTGCAGCAGTAGATGACCAACAGTTGTAATGATAAGCAGTGTTACAGTAGAGCTGATGTGATGAGCAGTGTTGATGATGTGACAAAGATGTCTTGTGTATGATGACTGTGAACCTTAATTGTAAATGCAAGCTTGACTTTCTTTTGAAGTTAGGATACCTCAAACCCTTCTTAGCAAGGTCTAAGAAAACCAGGCAGGGTCCTAGATGCAAAGTAGGTGCTCTATGTATCAGTAGGTGCTGATTTTTCCTAACGGTTGTAGCCAAACCAAAACTAATACAAAAAGATTACAAAATTATATGGTGTTGTGTTCTTTTGTGTTCTTTATGAATGAAATTCTTATGCTATGTGAATGATGAAGTGAAATATGTTTAAGAAATGATTATGGTAGAGTAATGGAATGATGATTTGATGGCTAACTGTGATAAGCTAATAAAAGTTTAAAATTGGCTTCACACCGATTCACCCCCCCTCTTAGTGTCTACAATTGGTATCAGAGACAGCCTTCGTAACTAGCCTAGCAAGCTTGAAGGAGATCGTTAGACACAATGGAGGAAAAGAAAGAGTCATCAAGCAATGACGTGCCTGTACTGGATATTGCAGATTATTTCAGTTGGAGGAGCAAAATGAAGGCTTATCTAAAGAAATTTGGTGTTTGGGAAAATGTTATCAATCCACCCGCTCCATCAAGTAAGAAAGGAAAAACAGCTGCATAGAAGGAAGCAAAGAAGAACAACACTACAGCCTTGAAGTTCCTCTTGGATGGTCTTCCCAGCTCAGTGAAGGAAAGTGTAGGAGAGAACACTTCAGCAAAAGACCTATGGTTCAAGTTGGAAAGGGAGTATTAGAAGGCGAGACCAGAACCCGAAAAGACAAATCAGGAATCAGAATACAAGCCCCCAGAAGAGCTCAAACAAGAAGAGGACTCCAGTAAAGGTATGAACTCTTGTGATTATGATAGCTTGTGTGATGAAATTGAGAAGTTTCTTGCAGATGATGATGAAGCAATGTTGAAAGCTAAACAGAGAATTATAAACTATGTATGCAACATAGATCTCAAAGCTGATTGGTTCTTGAACAAAGTTGATCTTAATCAATCTGATTACAAGATGTTTAGGACGACAACCTTTGATTATATGGATAATCTCCAAAAGCAAAATGTTGAACTAAAGGAGTTGCTTAAGAAACTTAAGCATGAAGGAGTAGGTTGGCTGAAATTGCTGAAGGAAAAGGAGGTAGAAAAAGAAAAGCTAAAGATTGATTTGATCGATCTATCCCTAGAACAAAAGAACCATGATAAAGATTCAAAAATACTTGAAGAAGCAAGAGAGGGAAATCTTGATCTGAAAACTCAGCTTGAAGAAGCCAAGAGAATAGAAGAAGCATTAAGAGATCAATTGGAAGAAAAAGAAGTGACAAATCAGAAGCATGAGTTTGAGATTGTCAATCTCAGAAAGAAGATGGAAAAATCAAAGCATCATGAGAAGTTCAATAGCAGCTCTGTCAAGCTCCAGGATAGTTCAATTGTCCTAGATAAGATCTTAGATTTCCAAAGATCTCCACTCGACAAAACTGGTCTTGGTTACAAGAAGAACAAAGAAAAATATGAAGATGACGCTTGGTCTCCGAAGACTCCAAAAGCAGGTCCATCAATGTCCAAAGTTTCTCCCCAAACACCTGCACATGACAACAAGGATTTTGTAAGTTCAAAGATGAAACAAGGAGTTAGGTTGGCTCATCAAAGCATCTTCATAACAGAAACAGCTCCAAGACCCAGGTATGAAACTGGCTTCAATGGTTATTGTTATTGTTGTTCTAACTTTGGTCACAAGGCTATGGATTGTAGATTCTATGGAAGAAGAAGGGTTGGAAGCCCCAATGTCTTAGTTATATGTTGGACATGTAAAAAAGTTGGACATGTTGCTGCCACATGTCACACATTGAGATGATACACCTGTAGTGGGTTTGGACACAAAGCCCATGAATGTGCCAGTCAAAGAAGTCAAGCAAGAAGGAGTACTCCATACACATCAGCAAGAAGATTTGAAGATCAGAAGACAAATGTCTACAGTCAAGGACAATCTTAAGCATGGAGAAATGAAGTTGATCAAAGAAGTGTTGGAAGTTCCAACAGCTCAGTCAGATGTTGGTCATGCAACAATGTCAGTCACATTGCTGCACATTGTTGTACGATGAGGTGCTATAGCTGTAGTGGCCTTGGGCACAAAGCTCAATATTGTTGGAGTACACAAAAACAATCCTTGAAAAGTTACCTAGACAAATCATCAAGGAAAGCCAGTACAATTGAAGGAAGAAATGCTCAAAGAAAATATGTCAAGAAGCAGGTATGGATGAGGAAGACTGAGTAGTTGTAGATAGGAGAAGTTGATCAGAGCAGGGAGGATGGATACCATATGGCAAGCCAAGATTAAGGTCTCTCAAAGGCCTTAGCACACCTTGACTTCATGAGGCTAGAGAATGAACTCAAAGGAGAAAGGATGGTTACTCCAGGCATAGAGACAGGTCCTAGGATTGTGCATATTGACAGGGGGAGCAGTCAGCAGTGATCAATGATTTCAATCACAGGTATGTGGACACCCTTTTTCCATTGATGCCAAAAGGGGAGAGATGAAGACAAAGGGAGAGATGTAGACAAAATGGGAGCATGCTCATAGGGGGAGCATAAGTTGTTGTCATCAATGACAAAGGGGGAGATTGCTGATGAAATTGCCATTGATGCCAACAAGGACTTGCAGTGGCCAATCTTTTAGGGGTGATGTAAAATCCCTATCAGGATCAAGCCGTGTGTTCCAATTTCCTTTATTTATGGAAGATATTTGCTGCCTGCAATTGCAAAATGGTTGCTCAAGTTGTGTACAAATGGATACAGATTGCACACTTATTAACTGAAGAATGTCGGCCCAGAAATAAAATATTTTTTGTGTCGGCCCAGAAATAAAATATTTTTTTTAAGTTGGCTCAGTCAAAGTTTTATTAAAAAAATAAAATATTTTTTTTGTATGTCGGCGCCATTAAAAATAATAATAAAATACAAGTCGGCTCAGCAAAATATGGGTGAAAATTTAGTATTTATACCCCATCAAATCCTTATTTTTGAAGTGGAAATTTTTGGTGGAGCTCTGAGGCAGCCGCAGAATAGCAAAGGAAATTTTTGGGAAACACATGGGCTATTGACTGAGATTTTTAGAGGAGGCATTCTGTTGATTATTTTCTTTTTACACTCCTTTTTTTTCATCTTCATATCTATATGTGAAGTAGAGATTTCATAGGCAAACAGAGAGAGAGCAATGGTTTAAAGAGATAATCCATTTTTCCTGTGACTCAAGCTTAGTGGACAAGGAAGAGAGAGGATGAGTTTCCTGGGTTTACATGAGGGCACACTCTCTACTGGTTAGAAAAATCATGGGCATCAAATCTATGGTCATCTCTTAGTGTAGCGACTTACCATCTTGAAGAAGAGTTGCCAAGTGAAGGGGATTCATGTGTGTGACAGCCATTAGAGGAGAAATCTGCATGAAATGAAGGGAAGACCTACAGCATCCTGCCAAAGGAACTTGTGGTCATCTACAACAGCCTTCAAACTTGTTTTGAGTGCTTAAAAATCTTAACAAAAGGATCGAGTTACTCTTGGGTAATGGCAGCCACAAATATAGCAGCAGTTCTGGTTCGCTGAGGGTGTCTTTATGGATTAGTAGTGGAAGCTGAGACACCAATCAAGGAGGACACACTCTATATTATTCAATATTCAAAAAGGGTGCACTTGTGGCCACTATTGAATGCATTTTTTTAAGAGTTCGCAGCTATCAGCACTTGTGAGAAGAAGATGCTCACTGTGGGAAAATGCAGAAGTAAACTTTCTGAGATAAATCTCCATTCAGAGCTCGATCTAAAAGGGATTCACCCATACCACTATTGTTGAACATAGTCTTAAGGGTTTGCCCTCTTATGAAGGTTGTTCAAACCAATTTTGGAGTTCAAAGAGGCCACTACAGGGAAAGGAAAAGGGTGCATCATGACTATCTTCTAAAGTGTCAAAATCAGCCAAGTCGTGGTGCTTGAAGGAGATCAGTTCCTTTGAGAGTAGTAAGGGGCATTTATGAAGAAAGATACACTTGTGGAGGGTGTATTCTACCCTTAGAGGAGAAATATATTATTTCCGGTACAAACAATTGCCGAGGGTCACAATTTACAGAGGTTATAACAGTCATTTCAGTGAGGACGAAATCCATAGTGGCAGCCAAGCACTCTCAAGGAGCGGATCTACAGTGTATTCTAGAGATTTTACTCTGAAGTATGAAAGGTCAAGTTTAGAATTTTCAAAGTCATCTACAGCACATACAATATACATTTCAGGGTTGAACTGAGGTAAGTTTAGGTGTTTATATATATATATATATATATATATATATATATATATATATACATATATTCCGTTGATCTGAGTTTGATGGTATAAATCTGAAGTATACAACCCAGTGCATGAGGACTGATACGTAAGTGTTCAAGTTCGTGAAAATAAATCATCGAAAGTCTTGCTTGGATTCTTCTATGTTGTTAAATAGAAGTATACTTGCTCATATTTGTGACAGTACATCATTTGGCACAAGAGCAGATTATATACAGTCATTGAAGTTGCCTAATTTGAAAGAAGGCTCTTTGGGACAAACTTGTTATATGATAAAAGGTGAGCATTCTTGTATTGAGGACAGATTGGGGCTGTGACAGGCTGAAATAGTTGAACATAATTGATTTACTGTTCATAGATGATATTGACAGAGACTAAGGGTGGTTAAAGGTAGAATTGTATCCTATTGAAAGAGCTGATTGAATGAACAGTGACTGAAGACTATTAGTAGACTACCCTGGATAGTTATAAAGAAGATTTGCATGTATGAAGAAGAGATTGAGTAGAGTTGAAAGAAGGCCTAGAAATGTTCCGAAGAAGACTTTGATTGAAGGCTAAGTGCATGCTTCTTGACAGTGATTGAAGGCTGTAAACATGTTTACACAATGATGATGGTATGATGTATACTTGATGAATACTCCTTGATGATGTATACCTGTTGTTACTACATGATGATGTAATATGCATGTTCAGACCTGGATGCATGTTCAGACCCTGATGTTTGTACTCCATGCTATGGTATATGATGTACAAGGTAAGTTCTGATAATATGTTGAAACAATGGTGTGATACAAACTGTGAAGGATAAAGTAGTGATATATAGTATGATGAAGAATGTTGAGGTATGAAGAGATCAGTGGAGTATAAATAGTAAGAGAAGTTTCACGAGAAAACTTTTACACCTACATCTATGAATACCTGAGCAGACCTTGAGAGCAAACTTTGTTGAAGTGATAAGTGATGCAACAGTTACAACATCTTTATGTGACAGCTTGATAGTGACCTACATTGACTTGACAAGATAGTGACAGCCATTCATATGACAGTGAAAATAGTCTGATATGATATGACAAATGATAGTGATAGGTTGATGACATTGACAGTGCTTATACAGTAAGATGCTTGACAGATTGAATTTGACATGGGGATTGATGAGGTTTCTTGAGCAGAGGTTAATGAGTAGAGATTGACCAGAGATTCATGAGCAGTAGTAAAGAGTGATGATCAAAGATTAAGAAGTACTGACTAGAGGATAATTTGCAGCAGTAGATGGCCAACAGTTGTAATGATAAGTAGTGTTACAGCAGAGCTGATGTGATGAGCAGTGTTGATGATGTGACAGATATGTCTTGTGTATGATGACAACAAACCTTAATTGTAAATGCAAGCTTGACTTGCTTTTCAGGTTAGGATACCTCAAACCCTTCTTAGCAGGGTCTAAGAAAACCAGGCAGGGTCCTGGATGCAGAGTAGGTGCTCTATGTATCAGTATGTGCTAATTTTGCCTAACGGTTGTAGTCGAACCAAAACTAATACAAAAAGATTACAAAATTATATGGTGTTGTGTTCTTTTGTGTTCTTTATGAATGAAATGCTTATGCTATGTGAATGATGAAGTGAAAGATGTTTAAGAAATGATTATGGTCGAGTAATGGAATGATGATTTGATGGCTAACTATGATAATCTAATAAAATTTTAAAATTGGCTTCACACTGATTCACCCCCCCTCTCAGGATCATCTCCACTGGGTCATCATCACTGGATCTTGATCATCACTGGGTCATCATCACGGGTTCTATCTCTTGATTCTTCTCATCATAGGAAGTTCTATAGAGCCAGCCATTTTTCATGCTGGATGTACATCTACAGAGCCAGTTCTTTTTCATTGGATGTATCATCACAGAGCTAGTACTTTTTCATCTAGATGTGGCATCTACACAGAGCCAGTCCTTTTTCATACTAGATGAGTATTCATAGAGCTAGTCATTTTTAATACTAGATGTGGGATCTACACAAAGCTAGTCTTTTTTCATACTAGATGAGTCTTCATAGAGCTAGTCCTTTTTCATACTAGATGTGGGATCTACATAGAGCTAGTCCTTTTTCATACTAGATGAGTCTTCACAAAGCTAGTCCTATTTCATACTAGATGTGTCTTCATAGAGCCAACCCTTTTTCATGCTAGATTTGGGATCTACACAGAGCTGGTCCTTTTTCATACTAGATGTGTCTTCACAGAGCCAGCCCTTTTTCATGTTGGATGTGGGATCTACACAGAGCTAGTCCTTTTTCATACTATATGTGTCTTCATAGAGCTAGCCCTTTTTAATGCTCGATGTGGGATCTACACATACATTTGACAATGGAAGGAACCAATCCTCTAAACATGTCACAACTCTTACATCCAACCATGGAAGGAACCAATCCTTTCACCATGTCGGAAGGGCACAACACTTACATCTGACCATGGAAGGAACCAATCCTCTCACCATGTCAGAAGGGCTCAGCACAGACACATCACTTCCTCTTGGGAGGAATATCAATATGGATAAAACCAAGATTCTCCCTGACGTACTCAAACTTCACCCTATCCAATGGCTTAGTCAACACATCAGCTATCTGTTCATCTGTCGCAACATACTAGAGCTTCACTGCTCCTCTCTGCACCATATCCCTGATATAGTGATACTTGATCTTGACATGCTTCGACTTGTCATGGAACACTTGGTTCTTCGACAACTTCACACAACTCTAGTTGTCACAATATGTATAAGTAGCATCTAACTGGAGATCAAATAAATCAGAT
Source organism: Pseudotsuga menziesii (assembly GCA_001517045.1). Lineage (NCBI taxonomy): Eukaryota > Viridiplantae > Streptophyta > Pinopsida > Pinales > Pinaceae > Pseudotsuga > Pseudotsuga menziesii. The sequence continues at coordinate 1,425,512 of LPNX010763360.1, forward strand.
AGTAGCTTCCTCAACCATACTACCTCACAACTAGCTGAACAAGCTACGACATACTCTGCTTCAACTGTACTCAGTGCCACATAGGATTGCTTCCTACTAAACCAAGAGATCACACCTGATCCCATACTGAAGCAGCACCCTGAAGTGCTCTTCCTATGGATGGAACTGCCTACCCAATTTGAATCAACATAACCCTCCAGGTTAATCTTCTAATCAGCCTTATACTTGAGGCCATAATCAACTATACCCTTCAAGTACCTCAGAATATGCTTTGCAGCAATCAATTGAACATGTATCAGAACTATTAGGAACTGGCTCAAGGTTTTCATAGCAAAGCAAACATCTAGTCTCATATTTGTTAGGTACATCAAGGATCTAATCATCTGACGATACATTGTGGCATCAACCAACTCAGATGAAACATCACTTAATAGCTTCAGGCTTGATGCCATAGGTGTGGTTAATTCCTTGCAGTCCATCATCCCAAATATCTTTGGGATCTCTACTGCATACTTCCCTTGTCTGAGTAATATTCCACCCGCATTCTGCCACACCTCCATGCCTAAAAAATAATGCATCATACCCAAGTCCTTCATTTCAAACTTGGCAGCAAGCTTTCTCTTCATATCAGCAATCAAACCATCCATACCTATTACAAACAGATCATCTACATATAGTAGGAGTATCACTGGGTTTCCATCTTCAACCTTGTAGTAAAGGTTGGAGTCTGCTTTACTCTTGGTAAATCCCAAATTGGATAGAAAGCTATCAATTATGTCGTACCATGTCCTGGGTGCATGTTTCAAACCATACATGGATTTATTCAATCTACAAACATGAGACTCCCTGTCATGTGTCTCAAAACCAAGTGGATGATCCACATACACTTCCTCTTCTAATACACCATTCAAGAAATCAGTCTTGACATCCATCTGGTGTATCTTTCATTTCATCACTGTAGCCAGAGCAAGTACTGATCAGATGGAAGTGTATCTGGATATAGGTGCAAAAGTTTCTTCATAATCTATTCCTTCTTTCTGGGAGAATCCACGAGCCATGAATATTGCTTTATATTTTTCTATACTTCCATCTGTAGCATGCTTGATTTTGTAGATCCATTTGGAAGTCACCACAGACTTCCCCTTAGGTCTTGGGACAACATCTCGAACATCGTTCTTCATGACCAATTGGTATTCTTCGATCACATCATCCTTCCATTATTTATTTTCTATTTATTCTTCATATTCGGAAGGTTCTTTACCAATGAAATCACATAATAAGGTTACATAACTGGAACAAGACCTGGTTCTTTTCCGTTCTCTGTGTGATTCTTCTGGAGCCCCATATATTTCTGCACCTTGGATAAATTCTCGTACCCAAGCAGGTTTCCTCTTGTGAGGATTCTTCTCCTCAGGTGGATCTATAGGTTCTTGAGGTTATTCTATTTCTCAATCTTCTTATTGATATTATTCGTTCATGGTCATGTCATGAATTCTGGGTGCTTTTGTTTCTTCAAGTTCTTCAGCAAGTCTCTTTCTGGATTTGTTGTAAGCTGAGTCTTTGTCAAATGTCACATCCCTACTGATGTTGATCTTCTTAAATCCTGGGAAGTATATTCTATAAGCCTTCGAGCTTTTAGAGTATCCCACAAATATACCCTTCCTTCCTGAAGGATCTAACTTTGTCCTCCTTTCTTTTGGAATATGTATGTACACTAGAAAGCCGAATATTCTAAGATGGCTGAATTTTGGTTTCTTGGTGGAAAATACTTCTTCAGGTGTCTTATTCTTGAGTACTCTATGTGGAGTATGGTTCTGTTGACGGGCATATGTGACTATGCACGTAACGGGGAAGACAACCCAGACCGAGATCCTTAGAGCAGGTTCCAAGCTGTTTGGGATGGTTGTTTCCGACAGGTTTAAAGGCTCTGTTAGCCTGAAATTCTAACTAAACTAAGTCTAAAAGATAAAACTAAAGCTATTACTTTGGTTAATTAAATCAAATGTACAAATCAAACTAATTAATCTACTTACTAATGAATTAGTAAATTGATTAAATTAATCTATAAATAAAATCTATTCAATTAACTAGGCTTATAAATAATCAAAAATATGTTTAAATGAGTTATAAAATTTACATTATTGACAACTATACATTAATTACCAAGAATCAGAAAATAACCTGAATATGATTCAATGGTTGTTTTTTATAA
>LPNX010763368.1:4530-29436 GCA_001517045.1 Pseudotsuga menziesii
AATCTTGAGAGATGTAAGAATTATAAGGATTATGCACCTAAGAAAAAATAATACATAACTCATAAAACATTAAAAAAAAATCCTACATACCAAGCAAGTTAGCAAAGCTAGCATAATTAGGGTCAGGGCATCAAATGTTTTTGTTCAACACTTATCGTGAAAGAATACATGTATGGGATGGAGGGGCAATGGAATCAATCCTAAGTCAATTGAACCCTTGCAACTCACTACATGTCCGAGTCTCAACAATTTGCCTTTTAAATTGAACCAAAATACCAAAAGAAGTTTATTAATGGCTAGATTTGAGAAAGTTCTAGGTGTGAGTAATTAAGGGCTTGGGGCTCTAATTTTTTGTGTGTTTTGTACCAGTCAAGGATTCAGTGAATTGAAGTCACATGTAGGAATTTAAGTTATTTAATGAAAACAATTAATGTGTATACCTCTATGTAACCATTTTCCATGTTGATGGAGGCCACTACCCTCTTTATTGTCTTACCAAAAGGCATGATAATGAGGAAGAAGACCTAAAATTATGGACCTCACCTTCAAATAATTCCTTGCAATCACATTAGTGAGGAGTGATAAGAAGATCACAACAATACAAATCTCAGTTGATAGTGTTAATTAAATACTTATATGGTAAATTCAATATAAGACTTACTTATAGTTGTCTCTTACTCTTTGCGTCCTCACACATTTAATATTTTAAGGTTGTCTTTGTGCCTTGACCCAATTCATATTATCAGGTGAGGAATTGCATGCATAATAATCCTTAGTTATGACTATGAGATTGAGGATTTAAAGGGAAGAGGATGTAAAGACAAGTAATTTTTATATGTATTTTGGTGGTGATGAGGACAAATGTTGTGAGAAACCACAAATGTTTGGAAGGGCGGAGGGAGATTACATCATGATCATGCCACCCATCAAATTGAAGACTATTCTTGAGCCAACAATTGTTTTTATTTAATTTTATTAATAACCATTGTTTTTCCATATCGTGTGCCCAGTGACACCTCTCTATAGCAATGCATAAATCGACCTCTACACAGTTTGTGATCCTAACTACATGTCGTTATTTGTATTTGCATGACATCGGGTGTTGTTTATAGTTGTCGTGAGTCCATGATATTCATGCAAAAAATAAAGTATTGTAGAGGAGAACCCATCAACCAACCTTTTGAATTTTAGTTTGACGAAAAATGAGTGGACATTGGTAGCGAGGTTCACATATGCAGTAGGAACAAAGTTTTGAGTTCGTTTCAGGCCTAGTAGTAGTCTATTAGTTGTAGTTTTTGACACATTGTCACACTTTAGATTGAAGCCCTAAGTGAATCAAGAATTAGAGTCGCATCTCGATGGCTAGTGCCTCGTAATCATTAATGATTACTAGTCATCTTACACAACTAAGCACTCAGTGCATGACATGAGTGAGTGAGTGATTATAATTTATCATATTTCCAGTAATTTGAATGATGAGTTGAAATTTATAGCATAGGAATTTCAACAACTTGAGAAATTTATATAGATGGATAATTTCAAATATTTCCCTTCTTTTAAAATGTTGATATAAATTATGACCTTCTTATCATACCCTTATTTATATTTTATTATCGTTTCCTTCCTCTTACCCCGGTCCTTCAGATTCTTTGGAAAAAAAACCTATATTCCTAGCCTTTTATTGCTAGCTAACCTCGGTCTCCATATTTGATGAGGACAAAATGCTAGAGGAGCCTCCTTATCCCACAATACACTGGTGAATAGTGTATGAGTTAAATGGGATTTCTTTTCAAATGTGTGGAAGAAGGAAGGTGTTGCTCTAATAGTTTATCTGAGTCAAAGGTAATGATACTATAGCAGGGTAAATAAAAACATGACTTCAAAAAGGCGGTTCAATATATCTACTTAACCTCAAGAGATTGATCGAATAGAAGCCGTGGGAATTTGTCGGGCCATCCATCAAGAAGATCAAGCTCTGAGTCATTATATGGAAGGGTAAAACTCAGATTTTAAAATTTTTTGAAGAACAATTTTAAGGGAAGGGCTAGAACCCTTCCGAAGGGTTCGATTTTGAACGTTGATTGGTAGGTCTTTTCTTTAGCTTCCTATGAAACTGTGCCCATTTCGGCTTTTCAACATATTGAACAAATAACTACGAGGGAGCGAGGAGGAAGGATGCAGAGCAGAAAGCAAGTAGGCTTGTTACAAGGTGAAACTGTGTTGTGTGTGATTGTGATTGGTGTGCTGGGTATCAATAGCAGTTAAGGGGCGGTGGCCATGGGAACTCTTGGTGGATTGCGCGAAGTGAAATATTTTCAGAACTCAATAGAGATGCTCGATCTTGGGTGCTTTTCCGTTGATGAGCACAACAAACAACAGGTATATGACCTGATCTTTTATTATTATTATTTATTTTTATTAGGAGGGATTTCATTTGTTTTTTATTTGTGGGAATTCCATTTGTTAATTGATCTATTCTCTCTGTTTGTATCTATGTCTCCAAAACGGCGATATAGCGTTTCGTCGAGTGGTGGGGACACATGAGTAAGTGGTGGCGGGGACTATGTATTATCTGACGGAGCCTCAAAGGGAAATCCAGGAATGGCGGGAGGCGGAGGGGTCATCATTTGTCCTGAGGGGAAAATAGAAGTGGAATATTTCTGGAATATTGGAATAGATTCCAATAACATGGTGGAAGCCTATGGGCTGTGGCAATGAATCAGGCACTTGAAGGAAAAAGGAGTTGAGGAAGCCATGGTCTTTAGAGATTCCCGTTTAATAATCCAGGCAATGAATTGAGCAAGTCAGTGCCAAAAATTAAGGTTGGCTAGACTGATTAAAAGAATTAAGTCTGTCTCTAAGACCTTTCATCAATTAGAGTTTTTTCATATTCTCTGTGAGCTAAATGACTTGGCGGATCAAGCTACCAATAGGTCAATGGTACTAAGTAAGAATGAGATGTCTATAAATCATCTTTTATCCTCAGTTATTCCTCCTTAGGAAATAATTTTAAATGTCTTTTGGCCATCTGTTTGAGGGAATGTTCGAACATGATTGTAGGAGGAGAGGTAGACCATTAAGATCTCATTTAAAAAAAAATCACATTGTTGTATTTCTTCCCTTTATCTCTATTATGAGTTTAATATAACATAAACATTTTTGTCAATTTTTTTTAAACCATTTTTAAATATATTTTATTAAATTAAAATTATTAAAATGAATAAATACTTCAAAAACTTAATTATTTACTAATTATTCAAGTACATTTCCATTCGAAGATATCAAAGAATTGTATATTTAATTTTATTTATACTTTAATAAACTTCAAAAATAAATAATATAAATAGATTTATATAAATGTAAATAATTTAAAAATAAAATAAAATGATTAAACTACATTTTACTCCATTCAGTTAAAACATCATGATCATTTAAACACACTAAACATAATCATAATAAGTGAACAAATTCCTAGTAACCTTTCATGATAATTTTAATAATGAAATGGAAGTTCTTTGTATTTTATAAAATATTCATTACATTACACATTTATTAAAAAATACCAACATAAGAAGATTTCATTCTAGATTAATATTTTTTTTTAAACTCTCGACATAATCCAATGGTCTTAAATCATCCCCTATTCTCTGCATCCTTAGACCACCGTATCTCTTCAAATGCTTACCCAAATCCATGCCAGTGAAATATGCGAAGAACGGGGTTGGAAAATTCTTTGGGGCGGTGATTGCGGTGAGTGGGGTTGGCTCTGATTCCAACTACAGTTTAAACGCTAAGCATGGTTGGGTTAGATGCTAGTTAAGGAAAAGGTCTCGGTCTCTTTGTCCGTTTCTTTGCGTCCATTGTGAGTTTGTTTTGGGCATCACAGGAGGGAGAGGGAGGTGTTTTTCATCATGAAATACTCAAACAGGTCTCAGGATCAAACCCCGTCGTAGCTTTTTAAACGAGACGATCCAGAGTTTCCTTTGTGTCTGCCTCAAATCCTCTGCCATCCCATGGAATTCGATCCAAGGGTCAGCTTGCACAGGGAGGGAAGGAGGAACGCGACATTTGAATCGGAAATTTCATTTGTTTCTCTACTGCTGCCTTCAAACCGTCTCTGGTTTGTATGCTTGGTTAGGGTTTTCTTAAGGTTCGATATAGCTCTAAATTTGGCTGGCTTAGACAAAAGGATTGAAAAGGTCGGTTGAACGCCTTCTAAACTTGTAGCTCAGGGTCTCAGAAATGGCTTCGGGACCAGCGAGAGGTCAAGCAGATTACGATTATCTCATAAAATTGTTGTTAATCGATGATAGCGGTAAGTTTCTAACTTTTTTCTCTATATGCGCCCTTCATTTACTAAAATTAGAATGTCTCTGCAAAAGGGGTTTCAAAAACTTCTATCTTTCACTGAAATCAAACTGTCCCTGCGATAAGGGTTTAAACATCATATCTCTTTCGCTGAAATTAGACTAAATATAAGCCAAATGCTGATGATCACTGAAATTTAACTTCAATAAATATTTTTTGGAGGGCCCTTAGAAGCCAATGGATCGGAGAACTAGTTTCAGTTTGAGTGGCTTGCATCTAGGTTTAGGAAGCCCGAGTCCATGGAAGTAAAATCAGGGTTAGATCTATTCCAACGCCTAGTTTTGGAATGGCTTAGGACTGTCCATGGCATTTAGATCTACTTTAAACACTTTAATGGTGCAGAAAAGAATTGTGCTAGCTGCTTATTCTGAAATTTCAGCATTCCCACAATATTTGGCTCGTGGAATGCGCATCACATCTTGAACTGACTGAAGCTTGATTTACTATGTTAAAGATAATACGAAAACATGACTATTTTAGAAAACAATCTTGATTCATTCGTACATCAGTACTGGAGCACGCAGGCCGCAGTCTGCATCGAAGCAGGGATCAAATTTGAAGGGTAGGGTCCCATTTCACTTTGAAGTTGTGAGAAATTGAACTCTTCAATGTTGACATGTAAAAATAAATCATTCTTTTGATTTGAAATTGTAAGTGTACAACAAAATTGTATTATTTATTAAAAACAGTGTATAGAAAAAAATGATAATAAGAAGAAATCTTGAGTGATTCAACATTTACATGGAATTAGTGAGGTAAACCATGTACTCTCCCAGTCCCTAGAGCATATAGTTTATTGAAATTAGATAAGGGACAATTCTGTCTGGCCGGTGAAATACTCGGTTGTTAGGTCATTGATAAAACAAAATCCCCAATTTTAAGTAGATTATGGATAGTTCCTCAAATATATATCGAGTTTATCAACCCTATCGAAAAGATTAAGTATTTATTAGTCCACTATAAGGAATAACTTTAAATTCTCCAACAAATATCACTACAAGTTGGGTGTCTAGTTTCTACCAAAGTCAACAAGGAAGACACATCATAAACACACGTTTGGGAGGTTTGTGACAACGAGGATGTTGAAATCATGTTCTTTTTGCTAGATCATTGCACTCCTAGTCCCTCATTCATGAACGTCCGTTGAGGGATTCCCTTGTTTAGATATATTGGTAGAAAATTTGTATTTCTTGTTTCCATTATTAGAAGGCTGACAGGAAAACGAAGGGGTCAGAGGCTACAACATTTATAGTGTTGGTTGTTGAATATTGTATCCTTTCAACTATTGGATTTTATTAAGGAAATTGGAACAATTCAAACACTTATATTCAAATATTGTTCTTTCTTTCAACCTAATGTTTACAATTCACGGTAGATAAATAAAATTGATAGATTTGGAACTCAAATACAAGGCACTTTCTTCTTGCTCCTCCGCCCAAACAAAGTTGTGGTCCTAGACTATGAAAAGTATACATTATTTTGGTTTTGATTTCATTTAAATACTGGGTTTTTTAAGGTTACATCTATTGAGTATTCGAGACTTAGTTTGGTGGAAATGCAATCGCATAATACATTACAAATTTCAAACAACATTTTGGATAGAGAAATTTTAAACCCTTATATTTATAGAACCAAAAGGAACTCTAATAAGAAACACATTTAACTTTTATCCACATATAAAATGTTACACAAGTGTAAAATGCTACACATACCTATAAATTCATGACAACCAAGTCGACAGCTTAGCTTTGCATAATCTTCTGGAGGAAATATAAATTAGGGAGACACTGAAGCATATAATTGGAGATTTGAGAGTCTGAGTCTCGACCTTCGACTGTCCTATACTAGTAAACCCAAAATAATGTTTTTTTCACATACTTCACCAATATCTTTAATTTCGGGGGAGCTCAATCCAGCCTACCCAACATTCTACCTTTGCTTCTCTTGCTCCTACCTGTGAAAAAGGTGGAACCTTCGAGTTTCCCACCACAGAAAATAATGAGGAATTAGAGTGTGCAACCATTTCCTTCTATAGAAAGATGATTGGAAGCAATCCCAGAGTCAATTCCACAATATCTCGACACTCCTAAGTTGTTTTACCTTGCCCGAGGTAGGTGAATACATGTTTGTGTATTTCACATGATTACAAAAAAATAATTTTATCATTGCTTCTACATAACATAGATATATCTATGCAGGTAAGGGAAATATGGGTATTGTTTCTCGAGGTTTCCAGATACTTTCAGAGATCATTCTTCATTATGAGGGTGCTAAGGGCGTAGATCAGAGAGCCCATGGGAGGAAGAAGAAGAGGAATCAAGTTAAAAGGTGAGGTGAGTGAGGAGGGGAGACGTAATAGCGATATTTGCAGGAGAAACCCACTGGTTCTATAATGATGGAAATGAGCCTCTCTAAATCATAGCCATTGCAGACATAGGAAAACCTCATAAATAGCTCGGGCGCAAGAGTTACCATGTAAGCATCCCGACAAATTAAGTAATGATAATATTCAATTAGGTATATGACAAATTATTTCATTTATTTTAGAGATGACTATATGCACCATATTGTACAACCATTCCCTCTAGCTAGCCCTCCTTTCCAGTTACCTTTGTCTTTGCTACCTAACCCCCTTCCTCCAATGAGACAGGTAGACTTAGTGGCCTAGGTGGACCGTGGGAGACTGGGAGTGCTAATTCAAATGATTCTGACCCCAGTAAATGAATGGAAATTTGAATAAATCCTAGAACCCTGGACTAACTAGTATAGGATATGATTCATGAGCACAAACAAAGGGAGGTGTGCTACTAGCTTGCTACCAACAATCCGTCATCCCAATCTTGTGGTGGTCATAATAGAAATGTCTAGCACTGGGTGAAACCTTGGTCTGGAAACTTACATACCCTGCATTGGACTGGGTTAGGTTCAAATCTACCAAAGATTGCTCAATGTATTGTAAATTGCAACTTGCCAAGTTGTAAACCTAGAAACAACACCATTAGTTTTTCCCTTACGGAGCCTTGACAGTGGAGGGTTATCAAATCAATTCACCATCCATAGATATGACTCATATGAGTATTTAATTTCACATCATATACTCAAATAATCTTGTGACTTGTAAGTTGTGAGATCACGTGACTCAGTGAACAATAAGATGACAGATGGAAAATCGAGTTGGCAGGTGGCATCATCTCATACCAAGATTTAATGAAGTTGGTGAATTAGTAATGCATGCTAATGCATGCTAATGCCAATAAATGCTTTGAAAGTGAACATCGAATCGTGAGTCACAATCCTGAGTCATCGACTTGAACTTGGCACTAGGAAGCCTAGTGGCCCACCGCGGTCTATTTCGATTGGGACTAAGATCCACATCCATGATCTGACTATTCAAGGGCACTTGGGAAGACTCTGACTCCCAACTCTCCCATAGTCCACTGAATCCCTAGATAGGCAAATTTTGTAGCTGCCCTTCTGTTTCAAATTTACCGAGGCTTACTCAAATTCATTATTGAAGTGCTGGAAATGAAACTAAATTTTTTTTGCATGGTAAAATTCATTGTGGCCTTATATGGTGTTTAAAATGGCCTTTGAAGGGATTTGAAGGCTTCAAATTTGAAGCCTGCATCAAAGCCCGATGATCCGGGAAATGTTAAAGGAAATAGTGCATCTGGGGGGTCTTTAGAGTTATTAAAGTAACACAATAAATGTCTTGTGCATGTGCAACATAATTTTATGCACACCAAAATGTCCTCCATGGGATGAAGAATGGGCCTCCTTGATAAGCAGAAAGCAACTTGATCTAGCTGGAACACACAATTGATTCAACTTGTAAAGAAAGCCATCTTGATCTTTGTATTCTAGGAAAGGGCTTTGATTGACCACAGTGGGTTGTTGGATGGATTCCATGACCAAACCAAAGTAAAGGTTTATATAATATTGGGATTTCCAATCCTCATAGGCTACACATTTGATATCTAAAATGGAATGGACCTTGGCTAAGGGTCTATTGAGGAGATTAGGCACTTTATTGGAATATTGGAAGGCATCTAATTGGTGACAAGTGGTTTCTACACTGACGATGTTTTGATATTTGTGGTCTATTGTGGGACAAAATAATTAACTAATTCTCTCTCTCTTTCTTGGGGATAATAGTAGTCTCCTTACAAATGGTAAACCTAGCCTTCCCACTTTATTTGTTTTTTCCTTTAAGTAATGTTAAAACACCAATTCGAACTGGTTGGTCATTCTAAACATTTTAATTGGTCATGCGTACATGTCTAGATTCTAGAGGGTCAGAGGTCTTGCACAACATATCAATAACAATCTGACTCTCAGCATTATAAACAGTTAGGAAATGTACCGAAAAAAAAATGTACTAGATTGTTTAAGAAAGGAGGTTAAGATTCAAAATGCTGCATTAAAATGTTGAAATGCACATTGAAATAACCAAAGACAACAATTTAGACAATAGCTTTATGAAGATGAAATGTACCATATGGAAACAATATTAACTAAAAACAATTTTGAGTCCATGTATCTTGCTATGTGCACTTAAATATTTTCAATCCAGATTATGTTTAATAACCTTATTTTTGCTGTAAAAGAGAACATCTATGTATTTAGTTGTTAAAGAGAGTATCTGAACTTCTAAATAAAGTCTACAAGAGGCTGTCAAAATAGGATGCTTAATCAAGTGCACTAACATGATGACACTATAGTTTTCAAACTGTGTTTAATTTATTTCATTGACCAAGATTTTTTTTTAATATTATCGAAAGTTCACCTGTGCATATGAAATTATTGCCTTCATCACAATCAGGGTTTTACTGTTGTCCATGTTAATCCAGAGGTCTCACAAAAACTGAACAGCCTATTCCTAGCATGATGAAAATTGAAACAACAACTAGACTTCAGGTGAGGCTTAAAGAATCTTGAGGTAGGCATCTTCTTTTAATAACCATTCATGAGTGCTTCTCTTACCATCCCATTGCTGAACAAAATCACATAATCAACGAATAGCAACATTTATGTAGCAACACAAAATCCTTAATTGGATTCCACAACTATTTCTTAAACACATCCCTTATTCTCTTTCCTTCTCAAGTTTATGTTATTAGGTATGCATCAATACATTATCTTGTTCTCTAAGACCCTTTTACGAACCACTTTAATAGATTGTGTAATTGTTTAGGATATTTTGTTTCCTGATCACGGTAGATTTTTATGCTTATTAATGTGTTTGGAAAAATAAATTAGATTTTAAGCATGACTGTCTTTGGATCTTATTGTCTTTTATTAGAATTCAAATGATGAAATATGTGTTAATATTGCTCCTCTTCCCAATTCTTAAAAGGTGCTAGCTCAATGGAAGAGCGCCTACCTTACAAGTAGGAGGTTGGTGGTTCGATTTCTCCATGCCCTAATGATATTGCAATGTATTTCTAAAGGTTAAAAGTGTAGTAGTGCAAGATAGATGCAATATTAGATGCAACACTAAATACAAAACAAGATGTAAAAGTGAACGTCACACCAAACACACAAGTGGATGCAAAAGTGGACGTTATGTCAAACACAAATGTGGACACAAAAATGGATGTCATAGTAAAAGCAAAATTGGATGCAAAAGGAGACTCAACACTAGACACGATTAATGACTCAAAACTAGATGCAATACTAAGCCTAATACTAGACGCAACAATAGATGCAAAAGTGGACTCCTAACTAGATGTAAAATTGGACATTAATTTGAGCAAAAAATATGGTGTATCGATGGACATAAAAATAGGCATAACACCAGGTGCAAAATTGGAAGCAAAACTTGACGCAAACAAAAAATTAAAACGAGACACAATATTGGATGCAAGATGGGATGAAACATTGGATGTAAAACTAGACGTAATATTGAAAGCAAGATGGAATGCAACATTGGACACAAAACTAGATGCAATATTAGATACAAACATGGGTGCAAAACTAGGCTCAACACTGGGTGCAACATTGGGCTCAAACATAGATGCAAAAAAGACATCAACCAAGATGCAACACTAGGTGCAAACCTAGATGCAAAATACGACGTAAAACAAGATAAAACATTAGGCACAAACATGGATACAAAAAAATGCATAAAACAAAATGCAAAATTAGATGAAAAAAAGGATGCAACATTATAAGTAACATTGGATGCAAAACTAGACGCAATATTGGGCTCAAATTTGGATGCAAACCTAGATGCAACGCTAGATGCAAAATTGGACACATAATTTGATGCAAAACATGGTGCAAAATTGGGTGCAAGACTCGATGAAAAAAAAGAAGCAAAACAAAACGCAACATTGGATGCAAAACTGAGCGTCAAACTGGGTGCATACAAGGATGTAACAAACGACAAAAAAAAAGATGCAATACAAGATGCAAAATTGGGCGCAAATAAGGGCATAACAAAAGATGCAAAAAATTGGGCACAAAAATGGATGTTAAAAATGACGGAAAAAAGATGCAATAGATGCCGTTTTACGAAATTGTACAATAGCGCCAGGTTTAGCGTTAGATTGTTCACCAAAATTGGGAAAAAATTACTCTAAAATATGGTGCTAAATTCAACACTAAATCCAGTTTTTGTTGTAGTGAGGGAAGCACAAATAATGCTCTTATGAGAGGTGGTATTGGCATTCCATTAATAAGTGTTGCACTTTGTAGGAAAAATCTCCAGGTTTTTGCTTGTTGAAATGCAATAAGTCATCAAAGAACCTATCCTTAAGAACAACCAAAGGAACCTGAGTTCCATTATCCTCGTTCCTCAAAAGCTTTCACTAGTTTTCTAGATAAGCATTATATTGACCATGAGTGAGAAGTTGTCTTCACTCATACTTTCTAGATGAATAAAAAATGTTGTCAACTCATCACGAAAAGTTGTATAGCCAAAAGAACTTGGCTGCTCAACTCTGGGTCGACTTACTCTATCTCCTTATCACACTCTTCACAACCAAATCATCTTGGATGGTTAAAGGAAGGTTCTTTTCACACCTATCACATGTAGGGTTTTTTGTCACCTTTTCAGTTTGACCTTTTATTGATACACTTGATTGTGATGTTACAACACTAGATTGTCGTGACATGTTTCTTGGCAAGCTGTACTAGTTTGATCGAAGTGCAAAGTGATAGATTTTTGAACACGTATAAACTATAAAAATCGAATACGCGTTGACTAGATCCATTGTTGAAGATTGAAAGCACTATTGCCATTGTGTACCAGTTGACAAACAACAATCCCATCAACGAATTTAAAATTCCATCGCCAGCATGAAATCCCGACACTGAAAAAGGAAAGAATTCAATCGGTTGACTCTGGATTGCTAATTATAATCCTCTCAACTAACTCACTTTAAAAGATTTGAATCCTGGTAGCAGTAGTAAGAATACCCACCAGAGAATGATACCCTGTCTGAGCCACACCAACGAGTAATATGGCAAATCAGGAGCTTGCGTCCGACAGATCATCCAAAAACATGGTAAGGAGCTTTGCCGCTAATGGAAATCTGTTTAGTCAGAGCTTCGTCGCCGCCATAATAAAAATGGGGAACATTGAAGTGTTAACGGGCAACAGCGGAGAAATTCGAACTAATTGTAGAGCCATAAATTGAGCAGTGTTTTCCTCATTAATATCACGGGAATAAATTAGGGTTTGCATTTTACACAAACAAAGGATATCCGCGATGTAACCAGAGAATTCGAATGCCATGAACGCTTGTTGATGCCCAAGACATCTGCAGATTCAAAACATGAGAAAGAACCACGACCTTTTTCAAAGCCTTTTATGAATTCTTCTCAATATAAAAGCCCCACTTCAGAAATAAGGGCCTCTTTTGACATCATATCAACATCCTTGTTCAATTCTAGAAAGATATGCTTGAAACTCAAACTTTGAAAAATTCTGGAACACCACTACTAGAGTAAAATAATTTTTAATAGCCAAATTTTGTTTACCAGGTTTATGATACTAAAGAGTCTCCAAAAATACTTAATGAATCAATGCCACCTAATAGGATAATCTTAAAGACACCACAAAGCAATGAGTTCAGCTTTGGTGTTAGAGCCATTTCCACAATTAAGTCGTTTATCCTCAGAATAGCACCCGCTCTACATCTTCCATCTTGCGCAACTCCATAAAAAAACCATAAGCCATAACTACCATAATAATCAAATGAAATTGTCTATGGCAAAGTTTTTTTATCAGACCGAACCTCAAATTCTTTGGATAAGGTAATGGTTCTCATCCCTCACAAAAGGATTTAACTTCTTATCGTAAAAAATGAGTTTATTCCTAGTCCATTTTTCCTAACAATAGAAAGTTGGGAGGAATTTCCACTCCAAATTCTTTTTTATCCAAGAGTAGAAACTAGCATCTAGAGTCAGATTTCCCCAAGTTTGATTTAACTTAAGTTGTCCAACAATTTGTCGCCAAATATTTTGATCAAAGGGACAAGAAACAAATAAATGATTGACAGTCTCCTCAGCCCTCAAATAAAGCACACATACATTTGGCCCACTCCAATTTCTTCGTTGTAAATTGTCCCATGTTAATAAGCAATTTTCAAAATCCAACCAAATAAAACATTTAATTTTTGTTGGTATTTGCCACTTCCATAGTTGCTTGAACCACCACTTGGGAACATCACAATTTTCATCTGCATCAATGTACTTATATGCAACTTTAGGAGTAACTTGTACCGCTTGATTATTACCTATCCATGCTAATTCATCAGGTCCACCCAGTAGCCTTATACCTGCCATATTCAGAGAGATAATATACATGGTCCATTATTTTTCCACAAGATCTTCATTCAATTTGTTGATCCCCCCTTCCAATACATATAAATCTAATTAAGAACACCCTATTTTAACAATATATTCATTATTATTACTAGAAACCCCCTTTTATATCCCCCTAATACCTATAAATCTATAAACCCCCCATACTCTACTCTCCCACCCCTCAATACCTACAATATATTGACCTTATTTTTCACAATTAAAAAACCCCCTTTATGAATGAACGTGATAAGATATTACTCAACAAGGTGAACCCCCCATGTCTTGGATAATGCTAACTCTGTATATCAACCAATGTATTGATACCAAGATTAGAAAGATACTCCCTAAGGTATGTAGAGAGGCAGATATTTTCATATATACCAATTAACTGCTCATTCCCAATGGATATATCCTTCCCATAACCCACCTTCCATGCCATATCCCTCATGATCCATGGAAAAGCTTTCAAGAAACCACGCCAAATATTTGAAGCGTTCCTAAATTTTTCGTTGAGGTTCCTTATCCAATTTAACATATTTTCTTTTAGGTATTTACCTTTGATGAATTCACTCCAAGACATCTGCAGATTCAAAACATGAGAAAGAAATTAAAAAAGCCCATTTATGAGAAGGAAATGTTGGTAATGCTACATTACTTGAAGCAATGTCGCCCCTACCTTATAGGGAGTCATTTCAAGGTTAAAATTGATCATGATATCCTTAAATACTTCTTGGAACAAAGGCTATCTTCAAAAGAGAAACAAAAATGGGTAACAAAGATGTTGGGATATGAATTTGAAATAATCTACAAAAATGGGAAGCAAAATGTTGTCGCAGATGCACTCTCCAGGAAATATGAGGATGTTGAAGCATTACTTATGATATTTCAATCATCCAACCCGATTGGATAGCCGAAGCAATGGACGAATGGAAAAATGACGAAAAAATATGGACATTTATTCAAAAGCTACAGCAATATCTAAGTGCCTCTAATACATTTAGGTGAAAATATGAATTGCTATGGTACAAGGATTGCTTATATCTTGGTAAGAGTTCCCAGCTCAAGTAAAAGGTACTTTCTGAATTCCACTCTTCAACGATAGGAGGGCACTCAAGTTTCTTAAAAACCTACCACACAGTAAAGAAATAATTTTTTTTGGATGGTCTTAAAAATAACGTTAAAAAATTTGTGAGCGAATGTTTGGTTTTCCAACAGAACAAAGTGAAAAAAATTAAGACCCCTGGTCTCCTACAACTACTTTCCATTCCAAGCCAAAGGTGGTCAGAGGTCTTGATGGATTTTATCACAGGTTTACCAAATTCCGAAGGAAAGAGTGTCATCATGGTGGTTCCTGATAGACTTACTAAATATGCACACTTAAATTGTGCATTATCTCGCCCCTTCAAAGCAAGCACGACTGCAATTTTTTTTATAGAGGCAATACAAAAACTACATGGTACTCCAAATATTATAGTAAGTGATAGGGATCCCATTTTCACTTGAAATTTTTGGAACGAATTATTTTCTTGTTTGGGTACTCAACTGGCTCATAGATCATCTTATCACCCTCAATTTGATGGACAAACAGAGATAATAAACAAATGTTTGGAAGGGTATCTTTGATGTTTTGCAGCTGATAAACAAATAGAATGGGTCAAGTGGTTACCCTTGCTAGAATGGTGGTATAACACTTCCTTCATCCATCATCAAAAGTGACCCCATTTATGGCACTTTATGGCTATCATCCACCATCCATCACATCTTCACTAAGAGACTCCTCTAAGGTTCAAGCAATGGAAGACCACATGGAGCATCAACAACAAGTTCTTCAACTCTTAAAGGACAACCTAAATCTATCACAAAATTGAATGAAACAACAAGCAAATCAACACTGTAGTGACTGAAGCTTTAATGTGGGGGATTGAGTTTTTTAAGACTACAACCATACAAACATATGTCCCTGAAGAACACCAAGAGGGATAATAAATTATCACCTAAATACTGCGGTCCCTACAATGTGTTACAAAAGATTGGTAGTATGGCCTACAAATTGGAACTACCTGCATCGTCATGAGTCCATCGAGTTTTCTATGTTTCCTGTTTAAAGAAGGTAATTGTTGACAAGCTACCAGTTCAAACGATATTACCAGAACTTGATGAGGAACTATATTATCGACGTATTCAGACACATTAAATAAAATTAATGTGGTTGTTGCTAGTAATAAGTGGGCACATAGACATATCTGCAAAGTATTAGTAGAAATAATATTATTTAAATACTTGTAATAATATGATACTTAATTAAACAATATTCTCACTTATAAAACAATCTTAATGAAGTGCTTTTATTTCATTAATTAACAATGTAATAATTAATTAATTAATTAATTATAATGTCTTCTAATTATGCTATTATATTTTAATTAATTAATTACATTATGATAAATTACATTGGATTATAGTATTGTATGAATATGTTGTTTAATTAATTTATTATGTTCAAATTAATAATGGTGCATTGCTTCGTTGATTGTATGAGTAATTCCTAGTAGAATTGGAATGATGTTTCTTAAAAATAGAATATATAAAAAAAATATAGAGCCAATGGGACATAAAACAAACATAGATATCAATTTTTACATTTTAACCACACTCATGAATATGTGGAATATTTTATTTTCTCAATAACTATTCAATACAAGATATATATGCATCATTTCCATTACCATAGCAAACCATGGTTGAATTTGGTAAACCATGTTTGACTTTAGTTTTACCATAGTCAACCATGGTTCACTCTAGTGATTCATGTTTGACTTTGGTCAACCATGGTCGACTTTGGTTTCACCATAGTTAAACCATCGTTGATTTTAGTGAACCATCGTTGACTTTAGTTAACGATGGTTGAATTTAGTTTGACCATAGTTGACTTTAGTGAAGCACCTTGCCATAGTTCAGAATGCAACATGAAATTTTCTTAACATTGAATGTCACATTATTAATATGTCACATATTAGACATTGTCGCAATGTAGAATATCCCTTTACAATTGTGGCAATGTGGCATAACCCTTTATTAATGCCAAATGCAACATAATTCTTGATAACCATCAAAATGCGACATAATCCTCGATAAATTCCAAATATAATGTAACACTTGATAAACATCACAAAGTGACATAACCCTAGATGAACATCGAATGTCACATTGTTAATGTGTCACATTTTGAGTTGTGTCGACATATGCACCACACATTGTAGCAATCCATGGTTGACTTCAGATTGACACAATGCAACTAAACCCTTAATGAACATTCAATGTCGCATTGTTAACGTGTCTCAACATCAATTCTGTTGGAATATATTGGATAATGTAATGAACCATGCCTGACTTTAGTAAATACTGTTTGACTCTAGATTGACCATAGTCAACAATGTTGACTTTAGTGAGTAATTTTTTTACTTTAGTTAACCATGGTTGACTTTTGTTAGCAATGCTTAACTTTGGTTTGACTATAGCAATCATGGTTGACTTTAATAAACCACGTGGCCATAGTCCACAGTGCAACATAAAATTTTCTTGACATTGAATGTCACATTATTAATATGTCACATCTTAGGCATTGTTGCAATGTGGCATAACCCTTGACTAATGTTTCGATGTGACATAACCTTTTATGAACGACGAGTGCGATATAATGCATGATAAACATCATAATGCGACACAACCCTTAATGAATGTCGAATGTAGCGTAACCCTTAATGAACACCAAATGTCACATTGTTAATGTGTCACATATTGAGTTATGTCAATATATACCGGACACTATAGCAAACCATGGCTGACTTTGGTAAACCATGTTTGGCTTAAGTTTGACAATAGTCAACCATGGTTAACTTTAGCAAGTCATGTTTGACTTTAGTTAACCATGGTTGAGTTTAGTTAACCATGGTTGACTTTAGTTTGAGTTTAGATTGACACAATGTGACATAACCCTTCATGAATGTCGAATGTCATATTGTTAATGTGTCACATCTTGAGTTGTGTTAGCATATATTGAACAATGTAATGAACCATGACAGACTTTGGTAAACCATGTTTGACTCTAGATTGACCATAGTCAACCATTATTGTCTTTAGTGAGTCATGCTGGACATTACTTAACCATGGTATACTTTGGTTACAATGCAACATAACCCTTCATGAATGTTGAATGAAGTGTAACCCTTGATAAAATTCACAATGGGACATAAACCTTAATGAAAGTCGAATGTAACGCAACCCTTGATAAACATCACAATGTGATATAATCATTGATGAACATCGAATGTCACATTGCTAATGTTTCACATCGTTAGTTGTGTCGACATACAGAAGACATTGTAGCAAACCATGGTTGACTTTGGTAAACCAAGTTTGACTTTAGTTTGAACATACTCAACCATGGTTAAAATTAGCGAGTCATGGTCAACTTTGGTTAATCATGGTCGAATTTGGTTTCACCATAGTTAAACCATCGTTTAGGTTAGTGAACCATGCTTGAGTTTAATGAAGTTTTTTTAATGAATGATGTCACATCATGATCTCAAGAAAAGCATCATAATGTGACATGACCCTTGATGAATGTCACAATCTGACAACACCCTTCATGAATTTCATCTTCATGATACATTTTTGGAAAAAATAAAATTTATGGTAGACGGACCGTTTGAAACCCTAGACACTTATTTATCATTAAAAATTTTGAGTAAAGGATTTTCGACAAAGACGAAAAGGTTTATCATTGAGAAAAACTTGAGAGAAACTTTCTGCTAGAAGTTGTAAAAGAAACCACCTAATGATTTAACCATTACAAACTGGTTGTTGTGAATAGAGAAGCATTCTGCAGTTCTCTCCTTGAGCATCATTATCAATGTTGCTAGGTAACAAATTTTTAATGCTTCATTTTCTCAAACTATTCTTTATACTTCTTAGGTTCCCGCTAAAGTTTAAATATTTAATCCAAGTTCTTCGATGCAGGGCTGACCTCGAGAACAGAGATGAATGATTTGACGTCATAATAGGAGACCTCATCAATCCTATGGAAGGAGGTCCTTGTTATCAATTGTACACAAAATATTTCTATGATCTTGTTCTAAATCCAAAGCTGAGCCAAAGAGGAGTGTTTTTTACTCAGGTATAACATCACAATAAAATCGCTAACGATAACCCTTTAAGATAATCCCACTGTTCTTTTTAGTTCAAAAATTTAGAATTCACTTTCAAAATATCTTAAAATCTAGGGTAGATTATGTTTTCACATTTTGAGATATATTAAACATGTCAATTTTACTTTTACTTGTAAGTTTTTTGCTCAGAGGAGGGATTTTGTAGATAAAGTATTGAATTGTATTGTCCAAACCTCATAACAACATAATGATAATATAATCTGATACATCATCTAGATGATGTTTCAAAATCCAATACACATATAAATCAATGGAATATTCATTGTATAGAAAAGTATATCGGTTTTACCTTTGAATATTTCGAAACTATTTTGAGAACTATTTATCACGCAAAACCTAATTGTTGTGATTCTTTTCTCTTTCTTCCTTATCTAATAGTGGAAATTAAAATTATATTGCAGATACAGTAAAACCAATAGACTTGTGCCTTGATGAAGCTGTGATAATGGAAATAGGGAAACTTAACATCTCCTCATGTTCTAGAACAACTGAAAGAAGAAGGGAACACAGACGTTCAGGATTGGTACATCGATGGACTCCACTCATCGCATATGTCCACATACATAAATGTAACAACTTTTCAATAAATAACCAAATCCAAATTATTGATTCCACTAAATATTTATTGTTCTTCACTTTTCATATCATCGCATCATTCCACTAAATTATGCTCGTCCTTGACTATTCATATGATTGTATGGAAGAAGAAAAATTCTCAAAGGATAAGCAATGATGAGAGAATATATATATATATATATATATATATATATATATATATATATATCTTGGGAACTATTAATCACTTTCAGTTTTTTATAAATATGTGGTTTCATGTGAATAAGNCTTGGCAAAGATTAGTACTAACTGATGGTTTTCTTCCAATCAATTAGATGGTAATATTTTGTTTACCTAAATCAACAGTAATTCCACTCCACGATCATCATGACATGACTGTGCTAAAAAATATTTTGCATGACTCAATGCATGTGAAATCTTATGATTGGCTTGATCCCATATCAGACACGACCATCAATTCCAAACGACAATATTCTCGCTCACCATCATGTAATCTTGCTTCTGCTTTTAGTTCTTAACACTCGGATATCTTAGCTATTGATTATTGTGGTGATATGCATTTCTTTTCAATAGTGAGACTTGCAGAATTAAAGTTGGATGATGTTTTAAAAGATATGTATTGTAAAACATCTATATTATATCCAACAAAAGGGGTAACATACATTCTTTCACTGCAATAATGTCTTGTGCAGTGATGAATGTACTAGCTCTGCCATATAAAGAGGATCCTGCATACCATCTTTATCCTTAGTCCAATAGACTTTTGCATAAAGGTAAGCTCAGTGTGGTTTGTTTTTCCTTCAAAGGCTTTTGTTAAATTAAGATGAAAGTGGTTTATATAAATGTATTTCTATCGATATGTATTTTCTTAAGGAGAAAAAAGAAAGTGGATCTCTATTCTGGAGGCTTTGCGTGGTTGGAAAAAGGGGAAAATCCTGATAACTTCATCCTTAAAGTATGAGCGCATTGAGGCTCAATCATTAATGTTATGTGATGGCATTACCCTCTTTACTAGTTTTCTATGTTTCATACATGGAGCTCTTCCTACATACTCTTTAAATCAATTTGGATCATTAGTCAATTGCTTTGTGTTTGCACTTTGGTAGGTGGTCCCTTTGATTGTATAGTGGACTGAAAAATAACGCTCAATTGTTCATAGGTAATGTGTGCATACAAATATGCAAGTTAAATTTAGTAGTTGAATAAGTGCTTCATGTATGCAACCATGCACTAGTTAAGTTTGGGTAGGCCAATACTTCATTATAAAATACTCATATAATAATTGGAGTTATCCATTCAATCGATTGAGTTGTAACTAGGGTTTTGGGGAGTCTATTTTTATGTGTTTTGCAACTATTTTCTTATGCAAAATCTAAGGTACTACTGCTTTGCTATGTTACTAGAAACAAGAACGGTACGAGAAACGAAGTTTCCAAGTTTAGCACATATAAGAAACAATGAGAGAGAAAAACAAAAAAATTAATTAATTAAAAAAAAATTGAATATTGTGACAATCTACAGATTTTAGGAGTGACCGAACTTAGCTCGACATTTCAAACTCCATGCTGCAACCCCCTACACCTAGTTAATTTTAGCTTCAATGTAGCAAAGTTTAGCTTCAATGTAGCTAGAGACTAACAAACTCGAGGTTCATGGTTTAGAATCCACTCTGCTCCACCTAATTATCCTCACGTCAATGTAGGAAACAAACTATTAGTTCTTTTAAGTGGATGCACAAATCAGTTGCAGGCTACGGTAACAAACTTCATCATCGATCACTGCATTGATTGCTATATGTTTAGTTATATGGAAACATAGTGTTGAAATATAACCATCTGGCATCCACATGAATATGGATCGACATGTTTTTTTATTTTGAGATGGGGAAGCTTAGGGTTCAATATTTACTCCATTTGACTGTCCCTACTAGCTATTTATGATGAGACTTAGTTCCTAAGTTCCTAGTACATTTATAACATGTATTACAATTGTAGTTTACCATTTTTGTCATTTTATATTCTGTCTCATTCTAGATAATTTGATAAGCTATTTCTCACACTTGATCACCTTTCTAAATATGTATATTTTAATTGTCTGAATAACTGTGGTCAAAGTTGATCATTCTCAATCAATTTTATATCGCTATTATTTTGTTTACAATTAAGAGTATATCATATGTGTACATTGTGCAAATCTCCACTCTACTCGCATGCTTGAATCTCCTCTGTTTCTATTCTTGTATGTGAATATTTGCATGGTTGTTATTTTCCCATGTCAATTAGTATCAATGCCTTAAATTGGGCCCTTTATAGGGCTCAACAATGTTGGCTTTCATAGGGATTTTCTTTCAAGATCTCTTAAAGTGATTCGGTTGACATGAAGGTATCCTATTTTTCCTTGGACTACCCTTTTTCTTTTTTCTTTTTTGCAATTTGTTTTTCTAACTTTTTCTATAGTTGTGGGTTTTGGTTCTGACTATCAAATCACTTGTTTTCAAACCATTCCACTAGTTTTTTCCTTAGTTCTTCTTATTGAAAAAACCTGTGGAAGTTTCCAACACGCATTTTTTCCTGAACTCCCCATTCCGTGCATGTAACCCACAGATCATTGCTCCAGCTATTAAAGTGACATATTTTTACATCTCTTGTTTTGCTATGACTCCCTGCAAATCACTCAGTAACTTTAGAGACTCTTGGCCTAAAGAATCCAACATTGCTTAACCCTTGGTATATCAAATGCATGGTGACAACATTTCTTATTGGAAACTGTTGATATTCAACAATCAAAATAGGTCCAAAAACGATGGGAATTCTAAGCCAAAATGATGCAAGATATGGTGATTATGTTCCAACTTTCCAAGAACTCATCACGAGTCAAGAATAGGTCATACAATAGCCCTACCACAACCCAATATTCCTACACTCATCCTATTGCTTGATAGTATTCATGCTAGACACAAAGCTTTTTATTCCTTATAATTTTTTATAGAGCCCGAAATGGGGACATGCATGATTTTGAATTCAAAGTCTAGGAGTGTACTTCAAAACTCAACCTACTATGATAAATGCTCAAAAGGCCCTACTATGATATATGCTTAAAAGGCCCTTGTACTTGAGCTACACATGGAAGAAAAATCCCTTGCATTGTGGCAGATACATGCCCAACACCTCCCAACCTCCATCCAACCTTTTATTGACACATGGTATATTTTCTTGCAAGCGGTTCTAGGATTCTAGCCATTAGGGTACAAGGATGCAATGTTGGCACAATGGATACAACTTATGCAGACTCTTGGATAGTCATTCCAATAGTTCAATGAGGACTTAAACAAACTCTCCATTAAACTTGGGACAAGGGACTTTGAAGATACACTCCATGCCAACTTCATCTCTTGTTCACTTTCTCAATTCATAACAAAACTAGAACTCTTTCCTATCTCTTCATTGGATCATGGCTTATAAATTCAAAAATCAAAACTAAGACTGATCAAACTTTCCAATATTGTCATAATGCCTGTAGACATAGGGATTTCCTTTCCCTACTTTGTCAACTACCATTAGTTATACTTCAAATATAGAGAGCCCACTAGAAAGGGAAGCACAAATAATGCTCTTATGAGAGGTGGTATTGGAATTCCATTAATAAGTGTTGCACATTGTAGAAAAAATATCCAAGTTTTTGCTTGTTGAAATGCAATAGGTCATCGAAGAACCTATCCTTGAGGAACAACCAAAGGAACCTCAGTTCTGTTATCCCGGTTCCTCAAAGATTTCACTAGTTTTCCTAGATAAGCATTATATTGATCATGAGTGAGAAGTTGTCATCACTCATACTTTCTAGATGAATAAAAAATGTTGTCAACTCATCATGAAAAGTTGTAGCCAAAAGAACTTGGCTGCTCAACTCTGGGTCGACTTACTCTCTATCACACTCTTCACAACCAAATCATCTTGGATGGTTAAAGGAAGGTTCTTTTCACACCTATCACAGGTAGGTTTTTTTGTCACCTTTTCAGTTTGACCTTTCATTGATACACTAGATTTCCGCGACATGTTTCTTGGCAAGATGTACTAGTTTGATCGAAGTGCAAAGTGTGATATATTTTTTAACATGTATAAAATATAAAAATCGAATACACATTGACTAAATCCATTGTTAATCGAAGTGCAAAGTGTGATAGTTTTTAACTCGTATAAACTATAAAAATCGAATGCATGTTGACTAGATCCATTGTTGAAGATCGAGATCATGGAAACTTGAAAGCACTATTGCCATTGTGTATGAGTTGTCTAACAACAATCTAATCATTAACGAATTTAAAATTCCATCGCCAGCATGAAAGCCCGACACTGAAAAAATAATGAACTCAATCAGTTGACTCTAGATAGCTAATTATAAAAAGATAGAATTTATGAAAAGCTTCATCATCACTTGGTATTGAAGAAATTTGATCAGGGTTCTTGACAATTACATAATGGTGATCTCATAGAACACGATCTGATTTGCTTCTCGGGAGAAACGACGGCCGCGGAAATTAACTTGAGTTACCCTGCAACACAACCTTATGTTTTCCTCTTTTTAATTTTTCAAAACTTGCCACTTGATTTTCTTCGACGGAATTTACTGCGTGAAGAAATTACTGCACGACGGAATTACTGCGCGAGAGTTACTGCCCTACGAGAGAGTTACTGTGATGGACTCTTCACCTGTGAAGGAATTTTACTTTGTCTTCGATCGGCTTTTATTGCGACATGAATTTGGTTGCGACCAACTCATGTGCAAACAAGTTCTTCACTTCCACACAATAACTTTATATTTCCTAGTCTAAGGACTTAGGAATATGAAAAACACTTTTCACTGCGATAACCTAGGATTAACTGCGATGCAACTATTAGAATAATCAACCCATAGTATTTACCCACTTAGACATTAATTCATTTATTTTTGTCTTATTTGCCTAGTCCATGAGTCCCACCATGTGCAAGTTGCTAATTGCCTATCCATAGAGGTCAAACTTGCCATCTTTGACTCATGTAGCACTTGGGAAAGCCTTAAGAATCAAATCTGCTTTATTCCTGGCCTCCTAGGCGCCTATCTGCTTTTTCTGCTTTATTCCCTGCTTTTTCAGTGTTTTAAGGCACATAGGAAAGCAAGACTAGGTGAGGTGAATCAGCTTTGTTTCCTCTTCCTCCTCCACTCTTTCCTCCACGCAAAAGCATGTATGAGCTGCCATTCCACCACTCATTAGCTTGCCCATGCGCCCTTGCCAATTCGTGAGCCTCATGACAGATTTGGGATCAGCTTTTTACACCTATGGGGGATTTTCCTATTTTGGGTAAGCCTGCTTTATGCTAGATTTGGATGCTTCCTCATGCATTCGATTTCTTCATGTATTCTATTTATTCAGCAGCCTATGTTATTATAGGGTTGGCTATTGTACACTGAGTTAATATAATTTTGTGTTACAGCTCCATTTTCAGTCTCCATTGTTGACAATTTGCATGATCACATTAGAGGAATTTTGGGGTCTAAAATGGGCCTCCTAAGGAAAATAATAAAATAATATTGATTAATTTTGGAGGAAGAAAGAAAAAAACTACTTTTTGTGTTCGTATTTTCGACATATCTCCCTGTGTTTTTACTCAAATTTCGATCGGAAGAGCTCATTGGATGCGGAATTTGATTCCACATCCAACGAGTACCCACACTGCATACTTTTGATGGACCCCTCTACCCAAAAAACAAGAAATACCTGAAAAAATGTGATGATGACCCCGCTACCCAAAAAACAAGAAATACCTGAAAAAATGTGATGATGACATCATCATCACATTTTTTCAGGTATTTCTTGTTTTTTGGGTAGAGGGGTCCATCAAAAGTATGCAGTGTGGGTACTCGTTGGATGTGGAATCAAATTCCG
>LPNX010763368.1:32005-95220 GCA_001517045.1 Pseudotsuga menziesii
TTTCTTCCCTAAAAAGAGCTATGAACCAAGCCTTCTCCATGACAGATTTGGGGCTCTTAAGTCAATTTTTGGGGCTTGAGATTGCTCAAACCAAAGCTAGAATCAAGGTGCACCAGTCCAAATATGCCTTGGATTTGCTGATCAAATTAAGAATGCAAGATTGCAAAGCAAGCAAAACTCCTTTCCTTTCAGGAGTGAAGCTGGAGGAAGATGATTCTCCACCGATGGTAAACAACACTTTGTATAGACAGTTGATTGGATGTTTATTGTATTTGACACATACTCGACCTGATCTTTGTTATGCAGTCAGTGTTGCTTCTAGATTCATGGATCAGCACCATGAGATCCATTGGAAAGTAGCCAAGAGGATCCTTAGTTTTGTTCAGGGAACAAGGACACATGGGATTTTCTATCAAGCCAATTCTGATCTTGAGTTAATTGGTTTTACTGACAGTGATTGGGCAGGTGATAGCACAGACAGGAAGTCCACTTCAGGTTATGTGTTCATGCTTGCAGAAGGGCCAATCAGCTGGTCAAGCAAGAAACAGAGTGCCATTGCACTCTCATCTACAGAAGCTGAGTACAGAGGAGTTGTCAATGCAGCAACTCAGTGTTTATGGTTGCAGGGTTTACTTGCAGAGTGTGGTTTCAAACTTGAGTACTCAACTACCATCTACTGTGATAACCAGAGTACCATTCGAATCTGCAAAGATCCAGTTCAGAAGCAGAGAACCAGACACATTGAGATTCACATGCACTACATCAGAGAGCTTGTGCATGATGGCACCATTCACCTACTCTTCTGTTCATCTTCAGAACAAGTAGCTGATATCTTCACCAAAGCATTTTGTGAGAAGACCTTCATCAATCTCAAATCACTGCTGGGGATTGCTGATCATGCTGTAAAGGCATGAGTGGAGACAAGATTCTACAATTTTTTTTTACAGTCCATGTTTAAGGGAGGATTTTCCCAAGTTGGTTTTGCCTCTTTCCTTGGTTCATATGGACTTGCAATATGTAAAAGGGTGACTAAGCCTTGTTGCTAGGCCCTATATTTTGATTTATTACTCATAAATCCAAGCTTAAGGGGGGGTGTTAGAATAATCAAGCCATAGTATTTACCCAATTAGACATTAATTCATTTATTTTTGTCTTATTTGCCTAGTCCATGAGTCCCACCATGTGCAAGTTGCTAATTGCCTATCCATAGAGGTCAAACTTGCCATCTTTGACTCATGTAGCGCTTGGGAAATCCTTAGGAATCAAATCTGCTTTATTCCTAGCCTCCTAGGTGCCTATCTGCTTTTTCTGCTTTATTCCCTGCTTTTTCAGTGTTTTAAGGCACATAGGAAAGCAAGACTAGGTGAGGTGAATCAGCTTTGTTGCCTCTTCCTCCTCCACTCTTTCCTCCATGCAAAAGCATGTATGAGCTGCCATTCCACCACTCATTAGCTTGCCCATGCACCCTTGCCAATTCGTGAGCCTCATGACAAATTTGGGATCAGCTTTTTACACCTATGGGGGATTCGCCTATTTTGGGTAAGCCTGCTTTATGATAGATTTGGATGCTTCCTCATGCATTCAATTTCTTCATGTATTCTATTTATTCAGCAGCTTATGTTATTATAGGGTTGGCTATTGTACACTGAGTTAATATAATTTTGTGTTACAGCTCCATTTTCAGTCTCCATTGTTGACAATTTGCATGATCAATTGTAATTTGTTGTGAGTGAAATTAATCTATTGCTGGTCAGAATTTCTACAGCAACTATATTGCAAATCACTCGCAATATTATATAAGAAAATAAGAAACAAGATTTGTGTCAAACCTCTGCGCATAAAACTAGGAACTCTTACAGAGTGAAATATTCATGGCTTCTTGATGTCTTTCACTCACAGTAAATGTAAACAACATTTACTCAGATAAACATGGAGAATATGTGCAGCTAACTAGAACATTCATTCAAACATAAACTTAACGATTTATATTTCATGTGACGACATAACAAAACTTACAGCGGTAAATACAAACTTGGTAAAACACAGAAGCTTGAGATTCAAACTCTTCAGTGAGTTTTCTTTCTTCTTCTTTGTACTTTTCTTCTCTGTCTTCCTTCTTCTCCACTTCACTGTATATTTTGATTTACAATTTCATTCTTCATATAGAAGATTTCTGTCGACTAACCGTCTTAAAATTAAAAGACTGCAATTACTCTCTACCTAGAAACTTAGCTTCAACAACTAAATTCTATTGACTTATATGCGAGAAATATGAACTCTTTATCTTGTCAGACTCTCTAGCACTTTCTGACCTACTACAGACTTTGACAGAGTTGGCTCATTGGATTATGGATCAACGAGTAATTACTATTTCCAACACTCCCCCTTAATTTTGAGAAGGTCCTAATTTAAAAAACAAAATATTACAAAATGTTTTCAGAGTAGAAAACATGCTCTGTTCATGACAGAGTTCACTATATAGAACTTGTCATTCCCAAATAACTTCGGAGATACTGAAATGTATCCCTTGCCAATGGTTTTGTAAAGATGTCTGCAAGTTGATCTTTAGACCTGCAAAATTCTAAACAAATTTCTTTTATATTCACCATCTCTCTTATGAAATGATATCTTGTGTCAATGTGTTTGGTTTTCTTGTGAAACACATGATTCTTTGACAAGGCAATGTCTGAATTGCTGTCACAGAAAATAGTTTTTGCTTCTTGCTGGTTCTGTGACAGATCTTTTAACATTCTTCTCATCCAAACAACTTGACATGCAACGCTTGTAGCTGCGACATACTCTGCTTCTGCTGAAGATAGAGTTATTATGGATTGTTTCTTCGAAGCCCACGAAACAACACCTGTATCAAAATGAAATGTGTACCCAGATGTGCTTTTCCTGTCATCTATACTTCCTCCATTGTCACTATCAGTATATCCTATGAGTTTGAAATTTTTTGAAGTTGAATACATTACGCCAAGATCTTTTGTACCACTTACATACCTTAGAATTATTTTACATGCTTGCCAATGTGAGTTTTTTGGTGACTCCATGAATCTTGAGATCAGACTTACTCCATACATAATGTCTGGTCTTGTTGCTGTTAAATACATAAGGCTGCCAACAAGCCTTTTAAACAACGTAGGATCTACCGTTGATCCATCATCATCTTTGCTCAATTTTAAACCTGTTATTACTGGTGTTGAGACTGCTTTGCAATTTGACATATTAAATCTTTTTAAAACTGTTCTTGCATACTTGGACTGTGATATGAAAATACCACTTTCATATTGCTGGACTTCAATGCCCAGAAAGAAATTCATTATCCCCAAATCAGTCATTTCAAATTCACTTTCCATGACTATTCTAAATTCTTTTATGCCAAAATCACCAGTAAATATTAAATCATCCACATACATGAAAATAATTAACATGTTACCTTGCTCATTCACTTTGGTGTACAATGTTGGCTCACTTTCACTTCTATGAAATCCATTCTCAATGAGATAGGAGTCAATGCGACTGTACCAAGATCTTGGAGCTTGTTTTAAACTATAGAGCGCTTTCTTCAATCTGTACACTTTGTGTTCTTGTCCTGGAACTTCATAGCCTTGTGGCTGTTCCACATATACTTCTTCATCTAAATAACCATTCAGAAATGATGACTTAACATCCATTTGTTTTGTGCGGCAATGGACAAAATAGTTCTGATTGTATCTATGCGTGCAACTGTTGCAAAGGTTTCATTGAAACCTATGCCAGGTTGTTGTGTGAACCCTCTTACTACCATTCTTTCCTTGTGCTTCTGCACATTCCCATCAGCATCTTGTTTGGTCTTATAAATCCATTTAACATTCACTACATATTTATCTTTTGGTACATCAATCAGTTCCCATGTCTGGTTTTTCTCAATACATTCTATTTCTCCATCCATGGCTTGTGCCCATACTTCTTCTTCAATAGCTTCCTCAAATGTTAGTGGATCATCTATTTGAGAAAATAATCCAAAGAGAGAGAAGGAATTTGGTGTACCAAATTCATATATCTCACGTAGACTTCTTGTCTTCACTGGACATGTTGATGTCAAACTGCTTGATGGAGTCTGCTGTCCTCTTGGTGTGCTTGTTGGTGTAGCTTGAGCTATGACTTGTGTTGAAGTTCCTTGTGCTGAACCATGTCATGGTTTCACAGGAGTCGACGGTGCTGCAACTGGTTCATTTACTTGTGGTGTTTGAACCACTTCTTCCCTCATGTCTTCATGCTCGACATTTGACACAATGTTGACATTGTTCTCGATAGTTCCATCCCATGATTCATTCTCAATGAATTGAACGTCGCGAATAATGATTACTTTCCTTGCGATAGGGCCATACAACTTGTATGATTTTGTGTCTTCAGAGTAGCCAACAAAAATACATTTTTGTCCCTTCTTGACTAATTTCTTTCTTAGCTCATCTGGAACATGAGCATATGTGACAAAACCAAAAATTTTTAAATGAGAAACACTATGATTCATACATGTCCATGCTTTGTGAGGAATCTTGTTCTTCACGCTCTTTGTCAGACATCGATTCATAATGCATATGACAGTTGCGACTGCTTCACCCCAATATTCATTTGGCAAATGCTTGGCTTCTATCATGCTATGCACCATTTCCATAATGGTTTTGTTCTTTCTTTCTGCGATACCATTCTGCTGAGGTGTATACCGCATAGTGAATTAATTCTATATGCCATGAGTTTTGCAGAAATTTAGAAATTCGTTTGAAACATATTCACCACCTCTATCTATTTTTAGTATTTTTATGCAGTATCCACTCTAGTTCTCCACGAGTGCCTTGAACTGTTGAAAACAACTAAATGCATCAAATTTATGTTTCAAAAAATATACCCATGTTTTTCTTGAGTAGTCATCAATAAAAGTAAGAAAATACTTGTAGCCACCAATTGACGTTGTCTGCATTGGACCACAAATATCAGAGTGCAAAATCTCAAGTGGTGTGCATCCTCTATATGACTTTCCAACTGGATTTAAAGTCTCTCTATGCTGCTTACCAAAGATGCAGCCATCACAAACTCTATCTGGTTTGTCAATCAATGGCAATCCTTTTACCATTTTCTTTGTGTGCAACAACTCTAGTCCACCAAAATTCAGATGTCCAAATCTGAAATGCCATAGCCAAGAATCATCCTGAACTTCTGTTTGAAATGCAACCTGAAAATCAGCATTGTAATTTTCTTTCTTGTTGTAGTACACGAATTCTTCTTTACTTTCTGCCTTGAATGCAGCTTCTGTATTGTCTGGAACTATCTTCAATGGAAACAAGCGATTTCTTGTCATTGGCACTCTTGCTATCAGCTAGTTTCTTGGACGCACATCTTTAATCACATAGTGATTATCTTCCATGTAAAATATGTAACCTTTCTGTGTCAGCTGTCCAATACTAAGAAAATTATGTTTCAGAACTTCTACATGGTAAACATCAGGCATATACTTATGCTCCCCCGATTTGGTTAAAATACTAATAATACCTTTTCCCAAAACAATGACTTGGACATTATTTCCAAGTGTAACATCAGTTTGAACTGAATTATCTAGACTGGAAAATAAATTTAAATTACCAGTCATATGATTCTTGCAGCCTGAATCTAAATACCATATGTCAGATGGACTTTCTTGGATGGTATTGCATTCAATTGGGGATGTGCATGCTATCAACATTACGCTCGATGAATTGCTAGTGTTCGTTGACTGATTCTGGCTTTGCTTTCCTTGTTCTTATTGCTTATTCTTGCATTCATATGCATAATGACCAATTTTTTTATAGTAATGACATTGAATCTTTGATTTATCAAACCTATGACCACTTGGCTAACTTTTATTCTGATTCTGTCCTCTACCAGCAACATCTACAGGACTACTGCTGCGTCCTCCTCTTGAGAAGTTTCTTCCTCTGCCTTTGTAATTATTTCTCCCCCTACCTCTTCCATGGCTTATAGATGACTGTGCTGTGAATTCATCTTCCAATGATGTTTGAGTTCTGTTGAGCCTATGTTCATGATTGATGAGTGAACCTTGCAACCCATTAATAGTAAATGTTGTCATGTCTATGTGTTCTTCCAAGGTTACAACAAAGTTTTCAAATCTTGGGGGAAGGCTTCTGAGAATTTTCTCAACCTATTAATATTGTCTATTGATCTAGGAACAAAGCATCAATCTCATCAAAGAATAATCAACAAATAACTCATGAAATGGTGTAATCGGTCTATAGGAATAGTAGCCACTCAATAATCACATAAAGAATGAATAATTACAATTACAATGACAAGCTACAAGCATGAATGAAGAGACAATTCGAATTCCTTAGGAGGTCATTCGAATTGACTGAGTGATTCTAGCTTAACTGACTGTAAGCCATGGTTCACACTCAGTTAACCACTGAACAAAACCCTAATTGACTCAACTAACCCTAACTGAAGTCGAAGTGCAATAAATGATTGAGTCTCAACTGAAAGAGATCAAAGACATGTCACAGCTCACCAACCATCAAGAGGTAGTGCTACACTGACTCCAAAGAACCTTGATGAGGTTAACTGAAGTTGAACTGCACATCAAAAGTTATTGGAGGCACCCCTGTTGACTCTAGTTCATTAAATAATATATTTAATGAGAGGAGGCACCTTAACTGACTTGCTTAACTGATTGTAACCACTAGTTAGCAATTAGGAGCATTAATATCACTCAGATCACCCCCAGAGTGCTCCAGTTAGCCTTTGCGAATGTAGGAGAAGGCTAAGTTAGCCTCCTTGACTGAAGGTAGGTGTGGGTGTGACTGGATGATGTCAATTAATGTCAATTATACTTAGGATAGTGGTTTAACTAGGCCAATTTGACCAAAAAGAGTGTGTATGGTGGTAAATGTCTCCAACACCCCCCCTAAGCTATACTCAGGAAGAGTTAGAAAACATAGATGCATAAAAATGCTAGGACCCTGGCAACTAAGGCCATAGGTCACCCTATACAATGCTAAAACTAAAACAATGCTCAAAACAAACTAAGTGAGGAAAAGAGGGAAAACCCAGTGGGAAAAACCCCCCCTCAAGCTGAACACTGAAGGTAGTTTGAATCACCCTGATGAACTCACCCCCAACAGTGAATGGAGGTAAGTGAACTTATTTTCTGAAAAGCTCTTGGTGAATATGTCTGCAATCTACTCAATAGTTGGGCAGTATTGTAGAATGATAGTCCTGTCATGCACTAGCTCCCTGATAAAGTGCATGTGGATCTCTACATGCTTGGTCCTCTTCCTGGTAATTAGATCCGTGGATGTCTTAATAGCACTTTGATTGTCACAAAAGAGGACAGTAGACAAAGTACTACCAATATCAAACTCTGAAAGAATTCCTTGCAACCAAACTGCTTGAATGCAAGCATTCACCGCTCCTCGATACTCGACCTCTGCTGAAGATAGTGCTATGGCAGCTTGATTTTTTCTTAACTAGAAAATGGGGCCACCACCAAACATGAATACATATATGGAAGTAGACTTTTGATCAATAGAATCACCCACCCAATCGGAATCTGTGTATCCAACTAGCTCTAGCTCGGAGTCTGCAGCATAGTGAATGCCGTAGGTCCTGGTTCCCTGAATATACTGGAGGATCCTCTTGGCTGCCTTCCAATGAAGATCATGAGGCTGCTACATGTGTCTTGATACAACATTCATGGCATAACAAATATCAGGCCTAGAATGTGTCAAGTACAACAAGCCACCAATCAACTGTCGATAGATAGTGCAGTCCATGGGAGGTGTGGTTTTTTCCTTCTTCAAGGCTGATCCCTGAAAGGAAAGGGAATGGTGTAGGCCTACAATCAGCCATGTTAAACTTGAATAACAGGTATGAAATGTATTTGGACTAAGTAACCATAATCCCATCAGAATTTTTCTCAATTTTGAGCCCCAAAAATTGTTTTAGAAGCCCCAAATCACTCATTTCAAAGGCATTGTGGAGAGCAGTTTTGATGGCTGAAATGGAGGCAACTGTGATACCTATGATCAGTAAGTCATCAGCATATAAAAAAATTATAATTAGATTACCATAATACTGTTGTAAATACACATTTGGATCTAATCTACCTCTTTGAAATTTTTGCGAGAGAAGGAAGGCATCCATCTTGGAATACCACTCTCTTGGGGCCTGTTTTAACCCATATAGTGATTTCTTTATCTTGCAAACCAAAGATGGATAAATGATGTATCCCTTAGGCTACTTAATGTATATCTCTTCATGAATATATCCATGCAGAAATTCTGACTTAACATCCATGTAATGCACATCCCAGTGCTTGGATGCTGAAATTGCCAAAACAAGGAGGATGGAGTCCATTTTTGCAACCAGTGCAAAGGTCTCATGGTAGTCCACTCCTTGGACCTGAGAGAAACCTTTTTATACCAGCATTGCCTTATATTTTCAATTGCTTCCATCAGCAGCAACCTTGGTCCGAAACACGCACTTGCATTGAACCAATTTCCTTCCCAGAGGAAGAGAAACTAGCTCCCAAGTAGTGTTTTTCTGAAGAGAATTCATCTCTTCATCCATGGCAACTTGCCATATCGGATCCTTCCAAGCATGATAGTAGGATTTTGGATCTAATGTTATCATAAAATAACAAGTTTTGGACAGCAAATTATCAGGAAAAGAGAGCACAATACCTGCTCTTTGGAAATCAGACCGGGTTCTCCTTGGATCATCCGGATTTCCAATGTTTTCTCCTGCGGAGGAGAGTGTCTGTCGGGCCCATGTAGGAAGAGGATTTTGCACTTCAGGTTCTGATTCAGAATTTGATGATTTCTATACACTGATATCATAAACCATAGGATCCAAATCAGGGTCATCACCCCCAATTTCATCATCCAAATATTCAGTAGAATATGAAGGAAATTCAACAGTTTTCTCCTTCACCAGTTCCACCTCCTGAAGAGGCTCATTGAACTTGACACTTCTCTCGATGATGATATGTTTGGTATTGATATCTAGCAGCTTGAACCCTTTAGATTCATTAGAATACCCAATAAATAGACATTCTATGCTTTGCGGTTGCAAAGCCCTTCTTTTATCAAGCGGAATCCGGGCCCATGTAGTGGACCCAAACACCCGCAGGTTCGACACATTCGGCTTGTGTCCGAAGTATGCTTCAAAAGGGGTCTTCCCTTTCATGGATGAGTGTGGAATCCTGTTCTAAATTTATGCTGCAGCATGCATGGCCTCAACCCACAAATTTGCAGCAATCTTCTTGGATTCCAACATACAGGTGGTCATCTCCTTGAGAGACTGATTCTTCCTTTCCGCTACTCCGTTCTGCTGGGGAGTGTAGGGAATTGAATGTTGTACCTGAATACCAATTTGGGAGAATATGTGTAGAAAATAATTACTAACATACTCCCCTCCATTATTATATCTCAATATCTTTATCTTAAGCCTAGAGGCATTTTCGATCAAGGCCTTCAATTCAAAAAAAATTTCACATACTTCTAACTTCTTTTTGAGAAAAAAAACCCATGTATACCTTGAAAAATCATCAATAAAAGTAAGAAGATACCTTGATACATTCATAGATGTGATAGGCATTGGACCGCTAATATCAGAATGTATCAGCCCCAATATGCATGTAGCTCGGTTTGCCTTCCCCCGATCGAACTTGTGCTCAGGGTGTTTTCCAATCACACAGCCCTTGCAAATTCCCGTGGTTTCCTTGATGACTGGGAGGCCTTCAACCATGGAGTTTTTATATAATTGCTAAAAATATTTGAAATTAATATGGCCAAACCTCTCATGCCACAGCCTACTAACCTCATTCCCATGAGTTAGCAGAGCGGTGGGCTTTGTATCCGCAACAAAGTGAGAGAACTCATAGGCTTTTGCATGATGGTTTGCAAGGCCTTTAGCAATGAGTTTCCTAGACGCAATTTATGTTATCTCAAGATCATTTGGGCTGAAAGAAACTCTCTTCGGCACTCCAGTATGTGTCATCTGATAGACACTAAGGATATTTGATGCCAGAGATGGTACATACAATACATTTGAAAAGAAACCATTTTCAAGATCAACCATACCTTGTCCTTCTGAAATGATGGTGGAGTCATCTCCCATGTGGATGGGGATGGATTTTCCAGTCTCCAAGGATGAAAAGGAGTCTTTTTCAGCCATCATGTGGTTTGAAGCTCTTGAATCAATCAAGAGTGCTTTGGACTTCGAAGTGCTTGCCATGAGGGCATGACCTTTTTCATGTTGTGGTTCCCGATCATGTTAATCTCTCCTCCGAAAGCTTTCTGGAAGATTGATGTGATTCCTCTGAAGAAGATAGGTTGCTTCATCAAGCTTCTTCTTCATGCAGGCATGTTCAGGGTGGAAGCCCTTCCTGTAATAAGAACACTTTACTTTTTCTTGCCATTGTGCCCTTTTCCTTTGTTCTTCCTTGAGCCGGAAGACTCATCATGCTACTAATTTTCAACTCTAGGTTTAGGAGCATCAAATTTAGTTTTTTGATTCTTTTGCTGCTTTCCTTTACCCTTCAGATATTTGGGCCCCGAGACACGGAGGGCTTGATCATGGGAAGATCAGATGATCCCCATCTAGACAAGCTTGTCATGTTCACTTGTTAGGGACTCAATGAAGGCATTGAGTGTAGGCATCTTCCATCCAGGGGTTGTGAGCTTCCCCACACGGAATGTAGAAGCAAAAACTGAATAATCAGCCCCAAGTTTGGAGAGTATGGTGAGGATGAGCTGATCATCCTCCTTCTCCACTTTGCATTGCTTCAAGAGTAAAATAGTATGCTTGAAATTTGTGAAGAAATAATTCAGAGTCTTGAAGTTGGAGGGTTGGAGAGACATGAGTTCATTTTCGAGCTGGTAAACCCTCAAGTCATCATGCTTTCCATATAGAGTCTCCAATTTGTCCCATATTTATTTCGGACTCTTCAAATCCATAAGATGGAAGAGAAGGTCTCAAGAAATAGAGAGGCACAAGAAACCGAAGGCTTCATCCTTCTTGTTCAACAATCTTGATTTTTCTATGGCGGATCCAAGCTAAACTTCAGTGTCCATGGTGACTCTAAAAAGTCCTCTGGAGTGTAGCTGAATCTCCATATCACTTTTCCATGAGTGGAAATTGTATGGAGTCAAGAGATCTACTAAGGAGGCCATCTGGATGTGCTGGAGCGAATGCTTCACCTGTAGAAACCTGAAAATAAAAACAGAAAGGGCAATGTAAGGTTGGACAGCCTGCACATTCTAGGATTTCATCACACCCAGCATAGTCAATCAAGCAAGCTTGATCAACAAGTTCTTTACTTAGGGTATTAAGTGGTAAGCCTTGGCTTCTGCTGCAGTGCTAGATTTTTGAGCTATTGCTCAAATTTCATGTAGAAATCTGTGAAAAAGCTTGTTTTTGAGAGATAGAGCTTCGTCTCGCCATAAGATCTGATACCATATTAATCTTGTCTATTGATATAGGAACAAAGCATCAATCTCATCAAAGAATAATCGACAAATAACTCATGAAATGGTGTAATCGGTCTACAAGAATAGTAGCCGCTCAATAATCACATAAAGAATGACTAATTACAATTGCAATGACATGCTAGAAGCATGAATGAAGAGACAATTCGAATTCCTTAGGAGGTCATTCGAATTGAATGAGTGAGTCTAGCTTAACTGATTGTAAGCCATGGTTCACACTTAGTTAACCACTGACTAAAACCCTAATTGACTCAACTAACCCTAAATGAAGTCGGAGTGCAATAAATGACCGAGTCTCAACTGAAAGAGATCAAACACATGTCTCAAATCACCAACCATCAAGAGGTAGCGCTACACTGACTCCAAAGAACCCCGATGAGGTTAATTGAAGTTGAACTGCACGTCATAAGTTGGTGGAGGTGCCCCTGTTGACTCCAGTTCATTAAATAATCATTAAATAATATATTTAATGAGAGGAGGTGCCTTAACTGACTTGTTTAACTGATTGTAACCACAAGTTAGCAATTAGGTGCATTAATATCACTCAGATCACCCCCAGAGTGCTCTAGTTAGCCTTTGCGAATGTAGGAGAAGGCTAAGTTAGCCTCCTTGACTGAAGGTAGGCGTGGGTGTGACTGGATGATGTCAATTAATGTCAATTATACTTAGGATAGTGGTTTAACTAGGCCAATTTGACCAAAAAGAGTGTGTATGGTGGTAAATGTCTCCAACACAACCACCGTTTGGTCTGTTATGGTTTCTCCATGATATTTCAGTTGATTTATCAAACCAACAACTCTAGTATAAAATGAGTCTATTGACTATGAATCTTTCATGGACAGAAATTCAAAATCTCTTCTCAGAATTTGTAGCTTTGAAGTCTTTACTTTATCCAAACCTTGATAAGCTATCCCCAATGTGTCCCATGCCTGCTTTGTGGTAATTGCTGCTGCTACTCTTGGGAGTATGCTTTTATGCATGGCTTGATGTATGTAGAACGAAGCTTTTCCATCTTTCTTCCTCTGTTCCCTCAGGATATCTTTCTCAGCTTGTTAGAGATTATTATATGTCATTTGATCTTTTGGTTCTGCATAACCATTCTGAACAATATCCCAAACAAATTGAGCTCTAAACAAAGCCTTCATTGTTAGCGACCAATATTCATAATTCTTTCCTGTAAAAATCAGAGTTTGTAAACTCGACATATTTGAACCGGAAGTAGAAGCCATTTCATTTTTAACTTTCCTTAGAAATTTACTTTTTTTCCTTTTAGGACAAGATTTCTTTCCTAAACTAGCTCTGATACCAGATCTCGGGAGAAACCCCTTTTTACTTTTCAAAACTTGCGACTTGATTTTATTGCGACGGAATTTACTGCGCAAAGAAATTACTGCACAGCAGAATTACTGCACGAGAGTTATTGCCCCCTCAGAGAGTTACTGTGATGGACTCTTCACCTGCGAAGGACTTTTACTTTGTCTTAGAGCAGCTTTTACTGTGACATGAATTTGGTTGAGACCAACTCATGTGCAAACAAGTTCTTCACTTAGGAATATGAAAAACACTTTTTACTGTGATAACCTAGGATTAACTGTGACACAACTATATTGTGAATCACTCACAATATTATATAAGAAAATAAGAAACAAGATTTGTGTTGAACCTCTGCGTGAAATATTCACGAATTCTTGATGCATTTCACTCACAGTAAATGTAAACAACATTTACTCAGATAAACATGGAGAAGATGTGTGGCTAACTAGAACATCCATTCAAACATAAACTTAAGGATTTATATTTCATGCGACGACATAACAAAACTTACAACGGTAAATACAAACTTGGTAAAACACAGAAGCTTGAGCTTCAAACTCTTCAGTGAGTTTTCCTTCTTTTTCTTTGCACTTCTCTTCTCTTTCTGCTTTCTTCTCCACTTCATTGAATATTTTGATTTACAATTTCATTCTTCATATAGAAGATTTCTGTCGACTAATCGTCTTAACATTAAAAGACTGCAATTACTCTCTACCTAGAAACTTAGTTTGAGCAACTAAATTCTATTGACTTATATGCGAGAAATCTGAACTCTTTATATTGTCAGACTCTCTAGCACTTTCTGACCTGCTACATACTCTGACAGAGTTGGCTCATTGGATTATGGATCAGCGAGTAATTACTATTTCCAACATTGCTCAGAATTAATATAGAATGAAAGATGAGGACCTCAATACAACGATATGAATAGAGTCAGGTAGTTGTAATATATTCGTAAGTATCCTGCATATATACACCTCAGGTTCTAATCCCTGTCACTTCAATCGAATTCCTCATAATTCCCATCGCTATAAGAAGTGTCCTAGTCTCAAACTGGTGAGTATTTTTCCTGTTGATATTCTCTAAGGGATATTTTTTTTCAGCTCCACTATAGCATCGAAACATTTGATTATAATGGCACTCAGAATCGTTATATCCGTCTTCCTCTTCGCGTTTCTACGACCCACATTGATTTTACAACGCCAAGTGTGTGCAAGCAGAATCGATCGTGCGGCAAGTAACAACAAGTTTCTTTAAAGCAAACAAGTCTATCCCGGCTGGGCTTCTTCGCATGTGTTTTCATGACTGTTTTGTAAAGGTAAGCTTATAGTTTTAGTTTTTTTGTTTTTGTTTGGTGTAATGTTCTTTTGATTTGTTGGTGAGCTTTTGGTATAAGAAACTATAATTTAGGGGCATCTAAGTGATTAGTTGCTCAAAATTATTGGAGTATTTGGTCTGGGTTGCACCAACCCTTAACATGGTTGGATTTAGATATCATCTCCTAGGAGCAGTGGGCAGCACCAACCCTTAACATGGTTGGATTTAGATGAACAGTTGATTTTGAACTACACCAATCCTTAACATGGTTGGATTTAGATGTGGCCTCTCAGAAACAACAGATTTTGATTTCTCACCCCCTTACAAAACTAAACTTGACCAATATATTTGTTAAATTAAAAATGGAGTAGTCTAACTAGGGGACGATTTGACTTTCAGGCTGGTTTTCTGTGGGAATCCGGTGAATTTAACCCAGAAAATTTGTAATTTCTGTTGTTTATTGGGTATTTTTAAGAGTAGAAATGAATTCAAGTGACAGGAAAACCCTCAAACACCTACACTCTATAAGATCTAGCAGTATTTTTGAGCGTTTTGAAAATTCCATGAAGATTCATGACCACAAACTAGTAAAAACCAATCAGAAACAAAAGGAAAATCGTCCCGTGTTTAGACAACTCGATTAAAAATGTTAAAAAGATTGGATGGATTATTTATACAACTCTGATTAAAAATGTTAAAAAGATTGGATGGCTTTGCTGGTGAATAATATTAACTTCCGCTATAGCAGGGCTGCGACGGATCCATTCTGATTGATGCTAAAGGTAGTAATGTACCAGAGAAAGCAGCATTCCCAAGCCAATTGGTGAGAGGATTTAATATAATCGATGCAACAAAAGCTGCAGTTGAAAAGAAATGCCCCAGCGTTGTGTCTTGTGCTGATATAATTGCACTTGCTACCAGAGACGCTATTGCCTGGTATAAATTTCCTCCGTTGTAAATCTATATAGGTTTAAATTGAGAACCCTATGATCGGTACTGGGAAATATAAGAACATTTAGCTTTTCTAAAACTAAAAACAAAAACATACTAAGTTCGGTTGAAACTTTGACAAGCAGGAGGGCCACAATATAGTATACCAACAAGAAGAAGAGATGGACGGATATCTTCAATAAACAATGTGGATTTACCAGGTCCCAGTTCACTTGTTTCTGACGCAGCTGCAACATTCGTTGCCAAGGGTCTAAGGCTCTCAGCTATGATCACTTTGCTAGGTATGTATTATTTCCTATATTATATATATATTTTTTGTTTGTTAAAAAATGATTCGTCAATGTATTTTCATCATTGGTTGAAAGGCCTTAATCTAAGGGTATTTAAGCGTTCAAAATTATTAAGGAATGGTATTTTGTCTAAATCATACTAACTTTTAATATAGCTAGATTTTTTAGTGTTTCCTCTCAACTAACTAAGATTTGAATCCTAATAGAGGTACTAAGAATACCCACTAGAGAATGATACCTTGTCTGAAACACACCAACCT
Organism: Pseudotsuga menziesii; assembly: GCA_001517045.1. Classification (NCBI taxonomy): domain Eukaryota; kingdom Viridiplantae; phylum Streptophyta; class Pinopsida; order Pinales; family Pinaceae; genus Pseudotsuga; species Pseudotsuga menziesii. The sequence goes on from LPNX010763368.1 coordinate 47,660, forward strand.
GTAATATAGCTAGATTTTTTAGTGTTTCCTCCCAACTAATTAGTTTTTAACTTAAATGCTCTTCGTCCTTGATGTGGCCCAGCCCAGCCCAGACTGCTCATTTTTCTATATAAAGATTCAGATAAGAAAGAAGTGGATCATTTGTTTTGTTTGGGTTGAACTTCAGGCACGCATACCGTAGGGAACTCGCTCTGCAGTTTCTTTAGTGATCGACTGTTCAATTTTTAAGGAAATGGAAATCTATATCCTTCAATGGATCCAGCATTAGTGGCGAGGTTGAATAATTTCTTCTCATCCCCAACCTCGACATCAACACAGGATCCCAACATATTTCTGGACCAGAACACTTCGTTTATATTCGACAATAGCTTCTACAAACAACTGCAACTAAATCGTGGCATTCTTCAAATTGATCAGGAGCTTGCATCTGACAGATCATCCAAAACCTGGTAAGGAGCTTTGCTGCTAATGGAAATTTGTTTAGTCATAGTTTCGTCGCCGCCATAATAAAAATGGGGAACATTGAAGTGTTAATGGGCAACAACGGAGAAATTCGAACTAATTGTAGAGCCATAAATTGAGCAGTGTTTTCCTCATTAATATCATGGGAATAAATTAGGGTTTGCATTTTACACAAACAAAGGATATTTGTGATGTAACCAGATAATTAGAATGCCATGAATGCTTGTTCATGCTGATTAAATATTACTACTTTGAATTTGTCAATGACTCGCTGTTCTGATTATTACTTTTAATTAAATATATTGAAGATTTAAATATTTTAAGTTGTGGATATGGGAGTTGGCTAATCTAGAGACTATTTGCACCTTCTTACGTAAGTTTGGCTTGAAAATGAGATTTTCAGTGTTAAACTTGCAATTTTTATTGCAGCAATGGATTCAGGACCCTCAATTACCCTTGGGGCATCCATTACATGCAATTTCAATCACTGAAAACTACCCTTTGAACAATTTCAGCTTGATTTTGTCCAGAAAACTTGCTTGATTTTAGGTGCAAATGGTCTTGCACAGTGGATATGTATAGTATTTATGTAATTTATATATTTTTTCAATAAAAAAAAAACTTTTCTTTTGTTATTTGAAACTTTTGTTATTAATAGTAATCAAAGATAAGTACATCACCGTGAGAAGCTTAAGTCTTAATACTTATTGAAAGATAATAAAAATTAATTACATCACCATGAAAAGTTTAAGACTTATTAACACAGAATCAAAAGTAAATACATCACCATGAGAAGCTTTAAACTTATCAGAAAAAGACAAGTCAAAAAGTTCTTTTAATACATAACACCATTCTATAAGAAAAGAGATTCCCATATTTCACATATCTATACAAACACTTGTACTTTTCAAAATAGTCAGCAAAAAACTTGGCAAAAAAAATCAACCCAAGACCTTTGCAGATTCAAAACATGAGAAAGAGCCATGATCTTCTTCAAAAAATTCTATGAATTCTTCTCAAGAGAAAAGCTCCACTTCATATATAAGAGCCTTTTTTGACATCATATCAACATCCTTGTTCTATTCTTTAAAGATATCCATGAAAATCAAACTTTGAAAGGAGCTCAACAAATTTTTAATTCTGGAACAGCACTGCTAAAGTGAAATTATTTTCAATGGCCAAATTTTGTTTACCCGGTTTATGACAACTAAAGATTCTTCAAAAATAGTTTTTGATTTAATGCCAAGTTAATAGGAGAATCTTAACAGACACCACAAAGCAAGGAGTTCAACTTTGGTATTAAAGCCATTTCCACAATTAAGTCCAAGTATGAAATAATTCCCTACACATTTTCCATCTTGCACAGCTCCATAAAAAAACCATAAGCCATACCTTCCATAGTAATTAAAGAAGAACCTCAAATTCTTTGGATAAGGTAATGGTTCTCATAGCCCTAACAAAAGGATTTTGCCACATGCCCCAATTTTGCAAAAACAATTTTATATTATTGAGGACAATATGTTAAATTTTATGCTAAGTTGTAATTGATGACTCAATACCGTGAAGGACATTTAATGTAAATTCTGAATATTTTATTTATAAACAAATAAAGGAGGAGACAACAGCTTAGGAGAGCTATTAAAAGAGTGTTTACTGGTGAAATTGGTGGAGGAGATTGGGTGGAGAGCAAACTGACATATGGCAGCATCCTCAAACCACCTCCAACTATTGCAGGTGGCAACCTCCCTACATTTGGGTTCATGATTCCCGAAGAAAGTGGAATTAGAGCACGTGGCTCAATTAATGACAACTGACCCAAAAGACCTAGGCAATCTTTATAAAAATTCCCATTGAAGAGAGCTGAGGTTTCTCATTCTAGAGAAGTGATCATTCAGGTTGAATAAATGTACTTCAGAGAAATTCAATGGAAGGAAAATTTGGAAAGTGTTTGAGGGGATAACTCCTGATTGATCTAGTGTATCTTTTAAGATGAATATCATACTGCTGAGAGCAGAGTATTTACTGAGGTATTGAACTAGTCAGTTGATAGAGGGTTCTACTGTTTACATTCTCCACCAGTTCTCAGCCAAGAAGACTAGGAACAGGATCGGGGGTCCTGAGGAAGCGTTGTTTGAGCGCTCTCTAGGAGATTGGTAGGGAGGAATGGCCTCTTAACGCTGTTGTCTGTCCTCAACGGGTTCTAAGTTATTTTATTTTACTATGTTATAAGTTAATTAAATCTTAGATAACTACTATATGAATGCTATCAGTTCAGTTTGCGAAATGTTTGACTTAGTATTTTTATTAAATTATTTAGAAATGAAATGGATTTAGAAAATAATTTGTTAGAATGTAAATAATTTCTAGACTGTGTTTTCCCACACCTGGAAACTTGGTCGTACTCTAGCATAGGTAAAATGTTTAAGTAGATAAGAGAATGAAAATAGTAGATAGGATTGTGTAACTATAGATAGTAGAATAATTTTATTTCAATGATAAAATATTATGGAGGAAAAACAGTGTTATGATTTATTTCTATTTCTCTATTTTCACTTAGTATAACTGAATGAAATGCAGCAGAAAAACTACATTAGAGTTACAATGATTACATACAGTTAAGTATATAAACACATGCTACTAACCACATAGTTTATCTTCTAACAATATCAACTAAACCTAAGACTAATATTTAATATAAACTAGATAGGGTTATATTAAAATTCCTTAATTTACAAAGAGTAAATAAAGTTACAGAGTTTATTTTCTATCCTTTCTAGAACTTTGATTAAGTTCTACCTGACAGTTCAGTAAATAAAGGCAATATAAATAGAAACAATAACTAGTATAAAACTAAAATATTTACCTATGTAGAAACTATTTTATATTCACCAAACAGGCTTATACCTATGAAGGAAAAGCTTCAGGGTTGAAACCCTAACTTATAGATCATTTAAATATAATTTAAATTACTTAAAGATTTAAACCTTTTCATTGGTAACTATATAAATACACCTTACAAGAAGTTTCCAAAGCATGTTTTAGACTTTTTATAGTCTTTTTTGAAAACAAATGTCTTTTATAAAGAAGGAAGATAAGTTACAGTTAACAAGTTAAAATACCATCACACACCTGTAATAATCAAACTGAATTAACAAGTAGCACAACCTAAGTATTAATAAATAACATATTTTAGACAAGGGTTTTATTTCCGGTAAAACCCTAGCTAGTATATTCTGGATAGGTAAGTTTTAAAATTATAAATTTCACATTACGACTGAGCTATAGTTATCATTTTAACAATATCTATTTATAAAAGATATCTTAGACAGTAATTTTCTTCATTAACAATCGAAGAGGAAAAACCCTAAATTACAATGAATCATAATTTACAAGATTACAAAACCATTGCAAAAACGAGATTGAGCTCGAAGTAAACTCTTTCTTAGAAACCCAATGTATTACATTGTCAGGCCATAAGGCTGGAAACTTAACCAAATTACAACACCCAGCTCAAGGCCAGATCTACCCATCATCATAGCGAGGGTTCTGAACCATGTCGCGGTGTTATGGGAGTCGACGGTGCTCTGACCGGTTGATTTACTTGTGATGTTTGAACCACTTCTTCCGTCATGTCTTCATGCTCTACATTCGACACAATGTTGAAATTCTTCTCGATGGTTCCATCCCATGATTCATTCTCAATGAATTGAACATCGTGACTAATGATTACTTTCCTTGCAACAAGGTCATACAACTTGTATGCTTTTGTGTCTTCAAAGTAGCCAACAAAAATAAATTTTTGTCCCTTCTTGACTAATTTATTTCTTAGGTCATCTGGCACATGAGCATATGCGACACAACCAAAAAATTTTAAATGAGAAACAGTATGATTCATACCTATCCATGCTTCGTGAGGAATCTTGTTCTTCACGCTCTTTGTCGGACATCGATTCATAATGTATACGGCAGTTGCGACTGCTTCACCCCAATATTCATTTGGCAAATGCTTGGCTGCTATCATGTTGCGTGCCATTTCCATAATGGTTCTGTTCTTTCTTTCTGTGATACTATTCTGCTGAGGTGTATACCATGTAGTGAATTGCTTCTGTATGCCATGAGTTTTGCAGAAATTTAGAAATTCGTTTGAAACATATTCACCACCTCTATTTGTTCTTAGTATTTTGATGTGGTATCCACTCTTGTTCTCCACGAGTGCCTTGAACTGTTGAAAACAACTAAATGCATCAGATTTATGTTTCAAAAAATATACCCATGTTTTTCTTGAGTAGTCATCAATAAAAGTAAGAAAATACTTACAGCCACCAATTGACGTTGTCTGCATTGGACCACAAATATCAGAGTGCAAAATCTCAAGTGGTGTGCACCCTCTGTATGACTTTTCAACTGGAAAATTCTCTCTATGCTACTTGCCAAAGATGCAACCATCACAAACTCTATCTGGTTTTTCGATCAATGGAAATCCTTTTACCATTTTCTTTGTGTGCAACAACTTCAATCCACCAAAATTCGGATGTCCAAATCTGAAATGCCATTGCCAGGAATCATCCTGAACTTCTGTTTGAAATGCAACCTAAAAATCAGCACTGTCATTTTCTTTCTTGTCACAGTACAGGACTTCTTCTTTACTTTCTACCTTGAATGCAGCTTCTGTATTGTCTGGAACTATCCTCAATGGAAACAAGCGATTTCTTGTCATTGGCACTCTTGCTATCAGCTGGTTTCTTGGACGCACATCTTTAATCACACAGTGATTATCTTCCATGTAAAATATGTAACCTTTCTGTATCAGCTGTCCAATACTAAGCAAATTATGTTTCAAACCTTCTACATGGTAAACATCAGGCATGTACTTATGCTCCCCTTGTTTGATTAAAATACTAACAGTACCTTTTCCCAAAACAATGACTTGGACATTATTTCCAAGTGTAACACCAGTTTGAACTGAATTATCTAGACTGGAAAATAAATTTAAATTACCAGTCATATGATTGCTGCAGCTTGAATCTAAATACCATATGTCAGATGGACTTTCTTGGATAGTATTGCATTCAATTGGGGATGTGCATGCCATCAACATTATGCTTGACGAATTGCTAGTGTTCGTCGACTAATTCTGGCTTTGCTTTCCTTGGTCATATTGCTTCTTCCTGCATTCATATGCATAATGACCAAATTTTTTATAGTAATGACATTGAATCTTTGATTTATCAAACCTGTGACCACTTGGCTAGCTTTTGTTCTGATTTTGTCCTCTACCAGCAACATCTGCAAGACTACTGCTGCGTCCTCCTCTTGAGAAGTTTCTTCCTCTACCTTTGAAATTATTTCTCCCCCTGCCTCTTCCACGGCTTATAGATGACTATGCTACGAATGCACCTTCCAATGATGTTTGAGTTCTTCTAACCCTGTGTTCATGATTGATGAGTGAACCTTGCAACCCATCAATAGTAAATGTTGTCATGTCTGTGTATTATTCCAAGGTTACAACCAAGTTTTCAAATCTTGGGGGAAGACTTTTGAGAATTTTCTCAACCACCCTTTGGTCTGTTATGGTTTCTACGTGAGATTTCAGTTGATTTATCAAACCAACAACTCTAGTATAAAATGAGTCTACTCACTATGAATCTTTCATGGACAGAGATTCAAAATCTCTTCTCAGAATTTGCAGCTTTGAAGTCTTTACTTTATCCAAACCTTGATAAGCTATCCCCAATGTTTCCCATGCCTACTTTGTGGTAATTGTTGCTGCTACTCTTGGGAGTATGCTTTCATGCATGGCTTGATGTATGTAGAACGAAGCTTTTCCATCTTTCTTCCTCTGTTCCCTCAGGATATCTTTCTCAGCTTGTTAGAGATTATTATATGTCGTTTGATCTTTTGGTTCTGTATAACCATTCTGAACAATATCCCAAACATCTTGAGCTCTAAACAAAGCCTTCATTGTTAGCGACCAATATTCATAATTCTTTCCTGTAAAAATCGGAGTTTGTAAACTCGACATATTTGAACCGGAAGTAGAAGCCATTTGATTTTTAACTTTCCTTAGAAATTTACTTTTTTCCTTTTAGCAGAAGATTTCTTTCCTAAACTAGCTCTGATACCAGATCTAGGGAGAAACCCCTTTTTACTTTTTCAAAACTTGCAACTTGATTTTCTTGCGATGGAATTTACTACGTGAAAAAATTACTGCGCGACAGAATTACTGCACGATGGACTCTTCACCTACAAAGGACTTTTACTTTGTCTTAGAGAAGCTTTTACTGCGACATGAATTTGGTTGAGACCAACTCATGTGCAAACAAGTTCTTCACTTAGGAATATGAAAAACACTTTTTACTGCGATAACCTAGGATTAACTGCGACACAACTATATTGTGAATCACTCGCAATATTATATAAGAAAATAAGAAACAAGATTTGTGTTGAACCTCTGCGTGAAATATTCACGGATTCTTGATGTCTTTCACTCACAATAAATGTAAACAACATTTACTCAGATAAACATGGAGAAGATGTGCAGCTAACTAGAACATTCATTCAAACATAAACGTAAGGATTTATATTTCATGCGACGACATAACAAAACTTACAGCGGTAAATACAAACTTGGTAAAACACATAAGCTTGAGCTTCAAACTCTTCAGTGAGTTTTCTTTCTTTTTCTTCACACATCTCTTCTCTTTCTGCTTTCTTCTCCACTTCACTGTATATTTTGATTTACAATTTCATTCTTCATATAGAAGATTTATGCCGACTAATCGTCTTAACATTAAAAGACTGCAATTACTCTCTACCTAGAAACTTAGCTTGAGCAACTAAATTCTATTGACTTATATGTGAGAAATCTAAACTCTTTATATTGTTAGACTCTCTGGCACTTTCTGACCTGCTACATACTCTGACAGAGTCGGCTCATTGGATCATGGATTAGCAAGTAATTACTATTTCCAACACTACTCAGAATTAATATAGAATGAAAGATGAGGACCTCAATACAACGGTGGGAATAGAGTCAGGTAGTTGTTATATATTCGTAAGTATCCTGCATATATACACTTCATGTTCTAATCCCTGTCACTTGCATCGAATTCCTCATAATTCCCATCGCTATAAGAAGCGTCCTAGTCTCAAACTGGTGAGCATTTTTCCTGTTGGTATTCTCTAAGGGATTTTGTTTTCAGCTCCACTATAGCGTCGAAACATTTGATTATAATGGCACTCATAATTGTTATATCCCTCTTCCTCTTCGCGTTTCTACAACCCACATTGGCACAAACTGGCCTGTGGGTGGGATTTTACAACACCAAGTGTCTGCAAGCAGAATCGATCGTGCAGCAAGTAACAACAAGTTTCTTTAAAGCAGACAAGTCTATCACAGCTGGGCTTCTTCGCATGTTTTTTTATGACTGTTTTGTAAAGGTAAGCTTATAGTTTTAGTTTTTTTGTTTTTGTTTGGTGTAATGATTTTTTGATTTGTTGGTGATTTTTTGGTATAAGAAACTATAATTTAAGGGAATCTAAGCGATTAGTTGCTCAAAATTATTGGAGTATCTGGTTTGGGTTGCACCAACCCTTAACATGGTTGGATTTAGATGAACAGTTGATTTTGGACTGCACTCTTCCTTAACATGGTTGGATTTAGATGTGGCCTCTTAGAAACAACGGATTTTGATTTCTCACCCCCTTACAAAACTAAACTTGACCAATATATTTGTTAAATTAAAAATGGAGTAGTCTAACTAGGGGACGATTTGACTTTGAGGCTGGTTTTCGGTGGGAATCCGGTGAATTTAACACACAAAATTTGTAATTTCTGTTGTTTGTTGGGTATTTTTAAGAGCAGAAATGAATTCAAGTGACAATAAAACCCCTGAACACCTACACTCTATAAGATCTAGCACTATAAGATCTAGCAGTGTTTTTGAGCGTTTTGAAAATTCCATGAAGATTTATGACCACAAACTGGTAAAAACCAGCCAAAAACAAAAGGAAAATCGTCCCCTGTTTAGACAACTCGATTAAAAATGTTAAAAAGATTGGATGGCTTTGTCGGTGAATAATATTAACTTCTGCTATATCAGGGCTGCGACGGATCCATTCTGATTGATGCTAAAGGTATGTACTAGAGAAAGCAGCATTCCCAAACAAATTGGTGAGAGGATTTAATATAATCGATGCAACAAAAGCGGCACTTGAAAAGAAATGCCCCCGCGTTGTGTCTTGTGCTGATATAATTGCACTTGCTACCAGAGACGTTGCCTGGTATAAATTTCCTCCGTTGTAAATCTATATAGGTTTAAATTGAGAACCCTATGATCGGTACTGGCAAATATAAGAACATTTAGCTTTTCTAAAACTAAAAACAGAAACATGCTAAGTTTGGTTGAAAATTTGACAGGAAAGAGGGCCACAATACAGTATACCAACAAGAAGAAGAGATGGATGGATATCTTCAATAAACAATGTGGATTTACCAGGGTCCCAATTCACTCGTTTCTGACGCAGGTGCAGCATTCGCTGCCAAGGTTCTAAGGCTCTCAGATATGATCACTTTGCTAGGTATGTATTATTTCCTATCCTATATATATATATATATATATATATATATATATATATATTGGTTTGTTAAAAAATGATTCGTCAATGTATTTTCATCATTGGTTGAAAGGCCTTAATCTAAGGGTATTTAAGCCCTCAAAATTATTAAGGAATGGTATTTTGTCTAAATCATACTAACTTTTAATATAGCTAGATTTTTTAGTGTTTCCTCTCAACTAACTAAGATTTGAATCCTGATAGAGGTACTAAGAATACCCACTAGAGAATGATACCTTGTCTGAAACACACCAACCTGTAATATAGATAAATTTTTTAGTGTTTCCTCCCAACTAATTAGTTTTTAACTTAAATGCTCTTTGTCCTTGATGTAGCCCATCCCAGCCCAGACTGCTCATTTGTCTATATAAAGATTCAGATAAGAGAGAAGCAGATCATTTGTTTTGTTTGGGTTGAACTTCAGGCACGCATACCATAGGGAACTCGCTCTACTGTTTCTTTAGTGATCGACTGTTCAATTTTCAAGGAAATGGGAATCAAGATCCTTCAATGGATCCAGCATTAGTGTCGAGGTTGAAGAATGTTTACCCATCTCCAACCTCGACTTCAACACAAGATCCCAACATATTTCTAGACCAGAACACTTCGTTTATATTTGACAATAGCTTCTACAAACAACTGCAACTAAATCGCGGGATTCTTCAAATTGATCAGGAGCTTGCGTCTGACAGATCATCCAAAAACATGGTAAGGAGCTTGCTGCTAATGGAAATTTGTTTAGTCAGAGCTTCGTCGCCGCCATAATAAAAATGGCGAACATTGAAGTGTTAACGGGCAACAACGGAGAAATTCGAACTAATTGTAGAGCCATAAAGTGAGCACTGTTTTCCTCGTTAATATCACGGGAATAACTTAGTGTTTGCATTTTACACAAACAAAGGATATTCAAGATGTAACCAAACAATTGGAATGCCATGAACGCTTGTTCATGCCGATTAAATATTACTACTTTGAATTTGTCAACGACTCATTGCGCTGATTATTACTTTTAATTAAATATATTGAAGATTTAAATATTTTAAGTTGTGGATATGGGAGTTGGCTAATCTTGAGACTATTTGCACCTTCTTAGGATTGAAAATGAGATTTTCAGTGTTAAACTTGCAATTTTTATTACAGCAATGGATTCAGGACCCTCAATTACCCTTGGGGCATCCATTACATGCAATTTCAATCACTGAAAACTACCCTTTGAACAATTTCCGCTTGATTTTGGCCAGAAAACTCGCCTGATTTTAGGTGCAAATGGTCTTGCACAGTGGATATGTATAGTATTTATGTAATTTATATATTTTTTCAATAAGAAAAAAAGCTTTACCTTTGTTATTTGAAACTTTTGTTATTAATAGTAATCAAATATAAGTACATCACCGTGAGAAGCTTAAGTCTTAAGACTTATTGAAAGATAATGAAAAATAATTACATCGACTTATTGAAAGATAATGAAAAATAATTACATCACCATGAAAAGTTTAAGACGTATTAACACAGAATCAAAAGTAAGTACATCACCATGACAAGCTTAAAACTTATCAGAAAAAGACAAGTCAAAAAGTTCTTTTAATACATAACACCATTCTATAATAAAAGAGATTCCCATATTTCACATATCTATACAAACACTTGTACTTTTCAAAATAGTCAACTAAAAACTTGGCAAAAAAATCAACCCAAGACCTCTGCAGATTCAAAACATGAGAAAGAACCATGATCTTCTTCAAAGAATTCTATGAATTCTTCTCAAGAGAAAAGCTCCACTTCATATATAAGAGACTTTTCTGACATCATATCAACATCCTTGTTCTATTCTCTAAAGATATGCATGAAACTCAAACTTCGAAAGGAGCTCAACAAATTTTGAATTCTGAAACACCACTGCTAAAGTGAAATTATTTTCAATGGCCAAATTTTGTTTACCCAATTTATGATAACTAAAGATTCTTCGAAAATAATTAATGATTCAATGCCAAGCTAATAGGAGAATCTTAACAAACACCACAAAGCAAGGAGTTCAACTTTGGTATTAAAGCCATTTCCACAATTAAGTCCAAGTATGAAATAATTCCTTACACATTTTCCATCTTGCACAGCTCCATTAAAAAACCATAAGCCATACCTTCCATAGTAATTAAATGATATTGTCTATGCCTAAGTTTTTTATCAGGAAGAACCTCAAATTCTTTGGATAAGGTAATGGTTCTCATAGCCCTAACAAAAGGATTTTGTCACATGCCCCAATTTTTCAAAACCAATTTTATATTATTGAGGACAATATGTTAAATTTTATGCTAAGTTGTGATTGATGACTCAGCAGGGTCAAGGATATTTAATGTAAATTTTGAATATTTTATTTATAAATAAATAAAGGAGGAGACAACAGCTTAGGAGAGCTATTAAAATAGTGTTTACTAGTCAAATTGGTAGAGGAGACTGAGTGGAGAGCAAATTGACATATGACAGCATCCTCAAACCACTTCCAACTGTTGCACGTGGCAACCCCCCTACGTTTGGGGTCATGATTCCCCAAGAAAGTGGAATCAGAGTAGGTGGCTCAATTAATGACAACTGACCCAAAAGACCAAGACAATCTTTATAAAAATTCCCATTGAAGAGAGCTGAGGTTGCTCATTCTAGAGAAGTGATCATTCAGGTTGAATGAATGTACTTCAGAGAAATTCAATGGAAGGAAAATTTGGAAAGTGTTTGAGGGGATAACTGCTGATTGATCTAGTGTAGCTTTTAAGATGAAGATCATACTGCTGAGAGCAGAGTATTTATTGAGGTATTGAACTAGTCAGTTGACAGAGGGTTCTACTATTTTCATTCTCCACTAGTTCTCAACCAGGAAGACCAGGAACATGCTCGGGGGTCCTGAGAAAGTGTTGTTTGAGCACTCTCTAGGAGATTGATAGGGAGGAACATCCTCCTAACGCTATTGTTGTCTATCCTCAACAGGTTCTAAGTTATTTTATTTTATTGTGTTAGTTAATTAAATCTTAGATAACTGCTATATGAATGCTATCAGTTCATTTTGTGAAATGTTTGAGTTAGTATTTTTATTAAATTATTTAGAAATGAAATGGATTTAGAAAATAATGTGTTAGAATGTAAATAATGGAAACCAAGCTGTACTCTAGCACAGGTAGACTATTTAAGTAGATAAGAGAATGAAAATAGTAGATAGGATTGTGTAACTATAGATAGTAGAATAATTTTATTTCAATGTTAAAATATTATGGAGGAAAAATAGTGTTATGGTTTATTTCTATTTCTCTATTTTCCCTTAGTATAACTGAATGGAATGCAGCAAAAAAACTACATTAGAGTTACAATGATTACATACAGTTAAGTGTATAAACAAGCTACTAACCACATAGTTTATCTTCCAACAATATCAACTAAACCTAATACTAATATTTAATATAAACTAGATAGGGTTATATTAAAAGTCCTTAATTTACAAAGAGTAAAAAAAGTTACAGAGTTTATTTTCTATCCTTTCGAGAACTCTGAATAAATTCTACCTGACAGTTCAGTAAATAAAAGCAATATAAATAGAAACAATAACTAGTATAAAACTAAAATATTTACCTATGTAGAAACTATTTTACATTTACCAGACAGGCTTATACCTGTGAAGGAAAAGCTTCAGGGTAGAAACCCTAACTTATAAATTATTTAAATATAATTTAAATTACTTAAAGATTTAAACCTTTTCATTGATAACTATATCAATACACCTTACAGGAAGTTTCCAAAGCATACTTTAGACTGTTTACAGTCTTTTCTGAAAACAAATGTCTTTTATAAAGAAGCAAGATAAGTTATAGTTAACAAGTTAAAATACCACCACACACCTGTAATGATCAAACCAAATTAACAAGTTGCAGAACCTAAGTATTAATAAATAACATATTTTAGACAAGGGTTTTATTTCTGGTAAAACCCTAGCTAGTATATTCTGGACAGATAAGTTTTAAAATTATAAATTTCACATTACGACTAAGCTACAGTCAACATTTCAACAAGATCTATTTATAAAAATTTATCTTAGATAGTAATTTTCTTCATTAACAGTGGAAGAGGAAAAATCCTAAATTACAATGAATCATAATTTACAAGATTACAAAACCATTGCAAAAACGAGACTGAGCTCGAAGTAGACTCTTTCTTAGAAACCCAATGTATTACATTGTTAGGCCATAAGGATGGAAACTTAACCAAATTACAACACCCACCTCAAGGCCGGATCTACCCATCATCATAGCGAGGGTTTGTAATCAAAATTGAACAAACAACTTATTTAAACCACATATCTAACGAAGAAACCGGATAAGCTTCCAAGCTCAAGGTTTCACCATCAACAACCCTATTTACAAGTAGGGTAAAAACCCATTCTTTGAACCCAGGGCTTACCAGATTGGAGCCACGAGTCCCCGAAGCGAGCCAGCGTTATCTTCGTCACTGAAATATAGAGCTGTCACGAGTTCCTGCAAGAGCACCATACTGTGCGTTAATACAAAGCTCCATCTCCATTGGAAACCTACTATAAAAACATTTTACCGTGATTTTTTCATATTAAAAGAAAAACCAAATATATTTACCTGTAAATAAAAGAGTATCGAGCAGCGAAGAGACTGTCACCAGCTGCGTAATGCACACAAAAAAATCTCCAAACCCTACGGCGTTTATGGAGCACAGACAGTAGTAAAGAAGCCTTAGCTTCACAAAGCAGTGACAGGCCACGAGGAAAGCAAGATTGAGCTAAGGATAGGCCGAGAGCCAAATACAAAAACCAGTAAACATTCGCATGGTGAAGTTCATAGCTAAGAAGGTTGGCAAACAAAGACCAAACTCAGGAAACTACAACAACTTTAAACCAAAGTTTTGGAGCAAGCTAGTAGAGGAATATCCCTCACGGCCGCCATGGAAACTTCACAGTGCAGCCCATAGGCTAGGAAGAACTTCAGAGGAAAATAACAAATCAAATAGGGTTTGCGATACTTTTATATCGCCAATGCATGGACAGGAGGTGACCACATTCCCTCCAATTCTTTTAACCATGCAAGGGTCGAGTCCATAGTCCATCTGCGGTTTCAAACATGAATCATTAAAACAATGATTTTAATCAAATCATGCACAAACTATGGAGTACGCTTATATATATCACACCAAAGTTCATACATCAACTATATCATAATGTTTGATAGCTTTGATATTTGCGTATGGATTAACGATGATTTCTTAACGTTGACCTTAGTGAAAGGTGGTAACCACTTGATCATATGGATAATCCCAATGTCGATCATGCTTAGGACCTTTCCATCTACCATTAGAATTATATACTTGCAAAATGATGATAAAATAAGCATATATTATATTCCAAACTTATCACTTGTAAACCGATGGATTTGGGTGTTTATAATATATGGAGTTTGAATAGAAGAGTAAAAGTATTTAAAACATAACAATTACAAGGCTCGACCTTGGTGTAAGCTCTCATAGATAATAGTTGCTTACTCGACTTGTCAATACTAGTATTAGACCATATCATTATTTGACAAGGATAGTTTGTGATTGTTTATGATAACCTGTTCTTAGCATGGTGAAGAATCTTGGTCATATTAATGACACATAAGGTCAAACTTCAGATTAGAAGTTCCAGGTAGAAAAATCTACCATAATAGTTATTATAAACATTAACTTGTTGTAAGCTAGGCAACATGATAATAGTAAATTTATAATGGAATAAAACCATGCTGAAGTCTATAATCATTGGAATGACACTCATAATACATTTACCTATGACTTAGATTTATGAAGTAAGGGTAAATAGTATTCCATCATGAAACGATGCATTTAATTACAATAATCAAGCTTATAATGTCAAGGAGATTTCCAGGCAGTAAGATTTCTACAGAATTCAAGTAACAATCAGATTGGTACTTTAGTAAATAATATGGTAATGTATGTGGTTACAATAGTACATGCAGCAAGACGATAATGTAAGTATGAAAGTTTATAACTTGTTAGTGAGCATTTTTATTTTACATACAAGTAACAGGTTGATAATTTCCATAACTAGTAAGCTAGCGACAAAATAGAAACATGTACTCTATTGGAATCTTTACTATCTAGATTGATAGAAGTCCATCATGAAATAAAAGACAGTTACTTTACCTCATCAGAGCTTGCTTTTAAATAGTCAGTTAATTACTAGCATTTTACAAGCAATAGATATACTTCTTGCTACTTTATGAATTAAACCCCTACTCAATCGATCGTTACCTGTTAACCTGTAAGAAACAACAGTCCATCTGCGTTAGCATAAATGCTAAGTAAGCCAAGTTTTCAAAGATAGATTTCAGCTACTTGCCAAAAAGTAAATTTATTAGTAAAACTGAAAGAAAGCTGTGTGCAGGTCCATCTCTTATACTTTACACAAAAATGAAAGATGTATTAGTTAACATAATATGAAAATGATTAATACTAAGTGTTAGACTGTTTTATTTTCTGCTAACCACTAGTAGTTAGTAAAATGCGTATTCAGACATTTTATGCTATCTTAAAGATTTTAAATTTTTATGAAATTTTGAGGTTTTGACAGATTTATCCTAAAAAAATGAGTTTATTCCTAATCCTCCATATTTCCTAACAATAGAAAGCTAAGTTCTTTTTTATTGAAGAGTAGAAAGTAGCATCTAGAGTAAGATTTCCCCAAGTTTGATTTCACTTAATTTGTCCAACAATTTGTCTCCAAAGCTTTTGACCAAATAGGCAAGAAACAAATATATGATAGACACTCTCCTCAACCCTGAAACAAAGCACAGATACATTTGGCTCACTCTAATTTCTTCGTTGTAAATTGTCCCATGTTAATAAGCAATTTTCAAAGTCCAACCATATAAAATGTTTAATGTTTGTTGGTATTTTCCACTTCCATAGTTGCTCGAACACCACTTGGAAACATCACAATTTTCATTTGTAGCGATGTATTTATATGCAGTTTTAGCAGTAATCTATCCCACTTGATTATTACCTATCCATGCTAATTCATTAGGTCCACCCAGTAGCCTTATACCTGCCATATTCAAAGAGTTAATATACATGGTCCATTCTTTTTCCATAGGGTCTTCCTTCAATTTGTTCACCCCCCTTCCAATACACATTTCTAATTAAGAACACCCTATTTTAATGATATATTCCGTATTATTACTAGAAACCCCTTTTTATACCCCTCTAATACCTATAAACCCCCCATACTCTACTCTCCCACACCCCATTACCTACAATATATTGACCTTAATTTTCACAATTAAAAAAACCCCCTTTATGAATGAACGTGATAAGATATTGCTCAACAAGGTGAACCCCCCATGTCTTTTTCCCAACTGTTTATTGACCCAAATCTCATGCAAAAAGCCAATAATTCTCCATATGTCTTGGATAATGCCGACTCTGTATATAAACCAATGTATTGATACCAAGATCAGAAAGATACTCCCTAAGGTTTGTAGAGAGGGAGATATTTTCATTTATACCAATTAACTACTCATTCCCAATGTATATATCCTTCCCAGAACCCACCTTCCATGTCATATCCCTCTTGATCCATGGCAAATCTTTTAAGAAACCACGCCAAATATTTGAAACATTCCTAACTTTTTTGTTGAGGTTCCTTATCCAATTTAACATATTTTCTTTTAGGTATTTACCTTTGATGAATTCACTCCACAAACAATTTCCAACCAATCCTCTAAACAGGATTTTCATGCTTAAATCCAAACTAAACCAATGCAGGTTTTATATATCCCACCCTCCTTGTTTCTTTGGTTTAGATAACCTTTCCCAGTTAGTAAGATGGAATTTGGCATTTTCATTTGATACTTACCAAAGGAAAGTAAACATCTTCCTTATTAACAAAGTTATGATATATTTAGGAAAGGACACTATGAAAAACCAATATATCCCGTAAGCATTGATCTAGATGGAGATTGGTGGCCACCCACCTATTCCATTGGCTCAAAACAATTGTCCATTGTGGCAGTTTCCTAGGACTTCAATGCTCTAAGAAGCATTGGATGCATTTGCACTTTGCAAGTGGCAGTAAGCTCGACCACCAATACAAATGAGTGAATACATGCCTACATGCATGTTGGCAGATGTCACAAATTTTCATGCAAGTTCAAGTGTAATGGAGCGAGTCTACCTTCTTGTTGTTCATTTAACTGTTATATTATTTACTTAACCCACAAATATAATTCTTTATAATTTATTTAATAAAAAATCCCTTTACTCCGTTTAATTAATCATTTAAAATACATTGTCCACTTATTATTATTATTATGCAAGGAAGAGTTCATTGTTCTTACCTTAAATACCTTTGGTATTGCTTCAAACCCTGTCAAATTTGATGCCAACCTTTTACTTTGGGTACAACACCATTCATTAACTGTCATAGGGTATTACACAGAGCAATACTTTTGATAGAGGTCTGGACCAGAGGTAAGTTTATAGTGTAACAAAACAGAAATAACGTTGACATAAGAAAATTTACTTTTGTCTACAGAAAATTGCAAATTATCTTACGAGGGACTGAAAAAATTAAATATAATCTAGACATTAAAATCTCATATTCTCCCAATCAGGATGATATGTTTTTACTACCAGCGTAGATCCAAATCCTAGGCTTTATCAAGCACCAAGAGGGATCAAATCTCCCGAGGTGTAAAACTCCTTGAGTGCAATACCTAAGAAGAGGTAACAAAGTAACGCTGAATGGTTATTGTTTAAATGTCCAGAGCGACTCCCTGCCATAACACGTGTATTCCTTCACTTTAACACATTTCAATATATCTGATTCTTCCCTATCATAGCACAGGTACTCTCATGTTGAGTTATTCGTTTATCTTTATTGTTATATTTTGACTTTATTTATTATATTTTTCATTTCTTATGTTTGACATACGGATGATTCACCAGATCTATCTTAAAAAAGTTATAGATCATGATGTTCAATGCCAATCTTATTACAGGAATGAAGAAATCCTTGAATATTTATATTTTTTTGGCTCACTTTCTTTGATTGATTTTGGATCTGTATCGTTAATATCTGTAGTTTTCTTTCGGTATTTATTAAAATCAATACAAGAATGGAAAAATAGCAACTCAGTACAAAATTCTTCTATTCCAAAATTACGTCCCCATTAGCAGACCATGGAGAGGCATTTATTTTGTAGTTTTCATGGCTCGTGTTGTTCGTTACATCTCCTTTTCAATTGTTATTTGACCTATGGGTTGAGGAGATATTCCTTCTCTTTCTTTGCAGCAGTTTTCTTTTTGTGGCAGATTAATATTTTATAATTTTTTGTGTATTTTTTTCTTACCTATTGATGTTTATATAGTAGGTGTTTCAAAATACATGTCGTTTTGTTTTTATTTTAATGAGCCAGAAAAAATATTTACTTTTAATTAATAGCCGACACAAGAAATCTCAATGTAAAGGCATTGAATTTCATCGTCAAAGCCACAAAACAAATGTGCCAAAATTTATTCTATAGAGATTTACATGCAAAGGAAACTACTTATCTACTGAAGTTTTCTAATAATATTATTTTCCAAACATAAAATTAAAATGGAAGGTAATGTAATACAAAACACATAAGCTAAAACCTCCTTAAAAAATAGAACAAACCTAACCCTCTAAACACTCTTACAAGTCCTCACCAATATTTCTTAAAAGAACAAGAAAGGGTTTGTGGAGGTTAGCTTACCTATGATACCATGTAGATGTTAAGAAAACACAGAGGTGCAGGGAGCTTCATCAGCACCAAAACCTTTGCAAAAGAGGCAATCAGATTATTAAGTCTACTATAAGATAATTTTTTTTTATAACCATTATAACCATGAGAATAGACTCAACATTTATGGAAGATACAATTGGGAGTAAAGAACTGACCTCCTTAGATATTTGTTTACACAAAATTCTGGTTTATTACTAATCGTGCGTACTATATTTTCCTAAGGAGTTCCCTTTCTCGAGCAGTAATTCCAACTACAAAATGAATGGTAGGAATGACGCTGCGTACCCCAGTTAGTAATGGAAGCCTCAGGGATGACTTTTCTAGATTCACTCCGGCAATCTGAGTCAAGGATTCACCAAGCTTGCATGAATCAAATTTGATAGTATCTGACATTGCTTTGAAGAGTTCTTGAGAAAGCAGAGCGATATCTATACTGGAACCACTATCCAGTAAAAGCCGCAAACTGAAGAAATATTTGAAGATAGAGATCTCTTGAGAAAGGCATGGACATGATCTACAGGCTTCAGTCTACAGAATCCCAGAGGGCGACAAATATTATAGAACTCCAAAGTTCTTGCCAAAAAACACTGCTACAACTGGGAAAGAGGCCGAGTTGGTTGTTTGCTTGCAGAGGAAGACTGCTCTGAGAAAAATGACGAGTCAACATGATCTGATAGAGGTTGCACAGATCCAGGAAACATTCAAGAAGTGCTTTGGGTACAACAACGGCGATGTGCTAAGAGCAAGCCACAACATGCAAAGTATAGTCCGCCACAGATCTGATTAATTTACGATATAGGTCGAAAGGACTAGATTGAGCCAAAGATAAATCACCGTTTGTTGTAGATCTGCAAGGTAGAGGTAGGTGTCTTCAAAAAATAATGTAAATAGAAATAAATATTTATAGATGACATTTACATGAGGAATGTTACATAACGTTACAACATCTCCCACATAATCGGAAATCATAAGTAAATAGGAGTAAATATTTATAGCCGACATTTACATGAAAAACGTTACATATAGTTACAACACCTCCCTCATAATCGGAAATCATAAGTAAATAGACGTAAATATTTATAGCATGAGGAACCTTACATAACGTTAAAACATCTCCCTCATAATATTTATAGCCGACATTTACATGAGAAACGTTATCAAAAGTTATGTAAAGTTACAAGATCTCCTCCATACTGGGCTGTAGAGCGCCTCTCGACGCAATGGTATTTATTTTGTACCCTAATGATTTGTTATTGTGTATTTTTTTTTGCTTCATGTTTCTTTGTTACTGTAAATTTCTTAATTTTATGTTTGACAAAACCTTCTCTGTTGTGTGTTTAGAGGTCATATTTTCCTTAGGCTATCACACTATCTGTAACTAGACTGCACTTGGCCTTCCTCGTTATTTTTTTTCCATCCAAAAGTTTGGGTTGTTTGTGGCTTATAGCTTCTCTAAAATGGCGATGGTGGGCATGTTCGTGTTGGTTGTTATTTTTTCAATGCATAAGTTTGTTGTTGTTTTTGTCTCCATGGATTTTTCATTATTTGTGTCTCCTCAGGTTTTCCAATTCATTCCCCTCAGTAACAAGTAATGTAAATTAAAGCAAATACTGCATTGAAAGAGTCATGATGTTATGACATCGAGGGTACATAAAAGGACATAGAAAAGGACATGGATTTTAAAACCCACGACAGGGACCTAGACAAGGGCATGGATTTTAAAACCCACGACAGGGACCTAGACAAGGGCATGGATTTTCAGCTCGCAACCACGACAACAAAAAACATAAAACCCAATTGATGGATTTCTCTTTCCCCTTTGTCGTGATTTAGGGTATGGAAAATGTCAAATTGCAAAGAAATCCCTCTGATTTCTGAAGCTTGTGGGGTATACTCATGTTGCATTTTACAGGTTTGAAATATTGTATGTTTTTTAGGATCATTAAACTTTTCATAGGTTTCATGCATGCCATTAATTCACTATTTTGATGGTGGATCGTGATTTTTTTACAGGGCTTATGTTCCCATTCCTAAAGCCATGGAAAATACTACAATCAAACTTCCTCCTAAAGGTGGCTTCAGCTTTGATTTGTGTAGGAGAAATGAAATGATTGCTAACAAAGGTGTTCAGCTTCCTTTGCTCCGGTAGATGGGAATGACCATTGTAAGCCTCGTTTTCCAGGTCAGTTCCACTGTTACTACTTAGTACCGTATATTCATTTTCTTACGTTGTTTGTTCCCTTCGTATCTTTCGTACCTAATGTTCTCTAGCAATTTATTGAACAATTATATTAGATTTAGTTTACATTTAAGAATTGTCAAGAAGGGGCTTGGAGTGTAAGAAGATGAAAGTGGTAAATGAGCTTTCATGAAACATTGCAAGAATTGGAAAACTGGCAGATATGATTTTTTTTTGGAAAATATATTTTTAAAGATACAAAGATACGGATAATATGGGATTTTTACCAAATGCATGTTGGATCATGGGATATCTAGGAGCTATTGGTACAAAATTTGAAGTTCGCTAAAGAGAGATGCAGGGATCAAAAGGTTTGGTTGGGTTGTTTCTTGGTTACCAAGGACTAAAAGTTGTCAATAATCCTACCAGGCTTCAAGAGGTGGATTAAGTTGGCCAATTGCAAGTTGGATTATGTTCGGGTTTACTAGAGAGGGTTATCTGCTAAAACTGGATACATAGGATTTCCTACAGTGGGTTCCCTAAGTCAAACTGGAACATCCCAAGGATGTTTTAAAATACACTTTCTTTAGATAACTTTCTTGATTCTATGGAGAAAAATTTGTTTTGTTTTAATTGGCTTTACACTTTCTTTCTAATTTGAATTACTTCATGTAAAACCAAACATAATGAATGATGTTATGGTTTTATACAATTAATACACTAAATCAACCAAAGTTATATGCAAGCTTTTTTGTGGCTGGACAGTTGAAAATTGCAAGAAAATGGATGAGTCCTTACACTTTAACCTCTGGTTTTTTCCTTGCCTTATCTTGGTTCCATTATCTGTACCATCCTCTTCGGTGGGTGTTGTTAGGTGCTATACCTGTAGTTATTCTACCTATATTGCTAAAGCGTTGTGTGGCCATCTGTAATTTCAAGTTGGATATCAATGTGCTAATGCTTGTTTCAGGTAATTGATGTAAAACCTATAGAATATTAGGGCTGATTGAAATTGTTTTTCATTTTCATGAATAATTCTATTATGGGTGTATATAATATATTTAAATGGGATTAATGGGATTGAAACAATTACGGGCACTATTGTATTGGGGGATTATTTGGAAGGAGGTACCATTGTATTCATGTTTAGATTGGTTGAATGGCTCGAAAGCAGATTGAGTCACAAGGTGAGCTTAATTTTATTGTAATCGCTAACAAATAATTAAGTATTGCAAATAGATGGTTGACATTTTATCAACAATTATCCTTTGCATTTCCTACCAGGCTCAACCAGAGATTTGTATGTTATGAATTAAGCTCTGCAAACAATGTTTGTTGAAGAAACTAGAGAAAATTTATTTGTGAAGGATGTGACCATCAACACGTTTTTGTCTATCAAAGCAGCGGAGACGATACCACTAGATGGTATTTTCATGTAGAGAAGTAGTTCACTTTATGAAAGTAGCTAGAGAGGAGAATCCTTAGCAGTTGAGAAAGAATTTGGGGCTAATGTATGGGATGGAACCATGAATTTGACAGGTAACATTACAATCTCTTTCCATTCATTGGGTTCATCCTTCATCAAAATATTCTTAATGAGTGATGCGATTCAAGTGGTCCATTTTCAAAATAATTATTGTTTTTTGGAAAAAAATTTGTGAAAGGGAAGTTTTAATTGATAATCATCTTTCTTTTATGTTTTTTTTTCTCCAAAAAATATACATTTATTATTTATTGAAAATTTTGGAAAAAAAGATATACAACATACTTGGAAAAAGTAGTTCAATATCAACTAGAGAGATTACAACTCAGGTTCCTTATCAGCTAGAGAAATTACAACTAAAGTTCCTATACCTGAAACTTGTTTATGAAACTTCATATAACTGAAAGGTCCAATTGACACTTCAGTGCTCTGGACTGTGATGTATTGGATATATTACTTTTGATGATTGTCATTGGTTTATGTTATTGTGTGTTAACTCTGGCATTATAGAGCATAACATTCTTGTTTATTTAGATCAGAATTAGTGTTTGTTTAACATGTAAAGAAGAACCCTATCCTCCAGCCTATAAGAAAAGGTAATATCTCTCTCATGGCTTACATCCTAAACAACAATTGGCTCACAAAGAGTGAAACATGTCATAAGTAGGACTTTAAATTGGGTGGAGAAAATAACATTTCTTCTCCCCAACCACCTTTGTGAGACCCAATTGACAGATCTGACTTATTGTTTGCTTGATCATGTTTTGATTCATAATCTGTTAATGTATTTTTCTTAGCACTAGTTTATTAAAACACTCTGTTGATATAGAGATCTGTTTATTATATTTTTTTTTTTGTGCAACTTGGGCTATCATGGTCTTGGTTTTAGAAGTTACTTTGAATAAATATGATAGTGTAGCTAGACCTAATTGATAGATCAGACTTACTTTTAGGATTGATCAAGTTTTGATTCAAATTATATCATCATAGTTTTCTAAAACACTCCATTTCTATAGATATATATTTGGTACATATTGGTTTCATGTGTAACTTGGGTTATCGTGGTTTTGTTATAAATTCAGTCATAAGTAGGAGTTTATATATTGTCAATATTTAAATATTAACAAGTGATGTACATCGCTAGGGGTTCCCTGAAATCAAAGAACATGATAGTTAGGATAGTTAATTTTTTATGGGATCTCTGGGGGCTATTGGTACAAAAGTTGAAGTTATCTAAAGAAAGAGTGCATGGATCAAAATATTTGGTTGGGTTGTTTCTTGGTTTCCAAGGACTAAAAGTTGTCAATAATCCCACCAGGCTTCTGGAGGTGGATATTTATGAACTTCCCAATTGCAAGCTGGATTAATTTTGGGTTTACTAGAGAGGGTTAGATATTAAAAATAACTACATAGGATTTACTACAATGGGCTCCTTAACGCAACCTGGAACAAATCCTAAGGCAGTTTTAAAATACACTGTCTTTAGATAACTTTTTTGTTTCTATGGGGAAATTTTTGTTTTGTTTTAAGTGGCTTTACCCTTTCTTCCTAATTCGAATTTCTTCATGCAACACCAAATATAATGAATGATGTTACGGTTTTATATAGTTAAGACACTAAATCAAGCAAGGTTAGATGCAAGTTTTATTTTGGCTGGACAGTTGAAAATTACAAGAAAATGGTCGAGTCCTTACACTTTAACCTCTGGTTTTTTCCTTGCCATATCTTTGTTCCACTATATGTACCATCATCTCTGGTGGGTGGCATTAGGTTCCATACCTGTAGTTATTATACCTCTATTTATAAAGAGTTGTGTGGCCATCTATAATTTCATGATGGATATCATTGTGTTGTTGCTTGTTTCAGTTAATTGATGTAAAACATATAGAATATTAGGTATGCTTGAAACATTTTTCCTTTGCATGATTAATTCTATTATGGGTGTATATAATATATTTAAATGGGCTTAATGGGATTGAAACAATTGTGGGAACTATTGTATTCGGGGATTATTTGGAAGGAGGAACCATTGTATTCATGTTTACATTGGTTGAATGGATCAAAAGCAGATCGAGTGACAAGGTGATATTAATTTTAATGTAATCCCTGACAAAAAATTAAGTATTGCAAATTGATGTTTGGCATTTTATCAACAATTCTACTTTGCATTTCCTACCAAGATCAAGCAGATATTTTGTATGTTATGAATTAAGCTCCGCAAACAATGTTTGCTGAAGAAACTAGAGAAAAAGCATCTATGAAGGATGTGTCCATCAACACAGTTTTTTTCTATCAAAGCAGCGGCAATTCAATTGTTTGTGCACTAAGACATGACTGTGATCCACTCAGATGAGAATCATATGTCGAGACATTATACGATGAAAAAATATTTCAAAACACTATTACATATTCCTTGTTGCTCACTCCAATAAAAATCTTCCATGTTTATATACCTTCATCACTTGAATATACGCATGTTCTCCTTTTAGTTGTTTCCCCTCTTTATTTGGTGATTCTTGTCTCTCCATCCTATTGCAATTCATCGCAATCATCATATTAGAATTGTTCTTCCATGTTGCAATACTCATTCTCATCCACATTCTCTGTTGATCCCTAGATGATCAAGCAAGATTCCAAGCAAAAGAACAACAAGATCAACTTCCAAGAGGAAAAACCATGGCTTCCCTCTAGAGATATTCACTATGAAATTACTTAAAATCCTCTACTCCCAAATATGGTGGATGAAAGGACGATGTTCCATTCTTGACACACATTGCAAAATCTACCAAATTCAAGAGGGGACCACGCTGATAGTTTCTTTTGCAAATCCTCTAGAAATTAACACCACCAAGAAAAATCATCCATTTTTCAATGATCAAGCTGAATACATGACAAGACGAGAGCTAATATGATGCTTGGCATGCAAATGTTTCACTACAAAGAATTTCATATTCCGATTGATTGGATTCTTGATAATGGAATTGTTAGTAAGGAAACATTCTGAAATTTGAACTTAGGAATCCACACTATTCATGTTGAGGATGCATATTGTTGTTTTGACTGTAATTGATACAATTACGATGTTATTCAGTTGTAGTTAGTGTTTAGGAGGAGGATAAACACATGAATCCTTTCCTGTAGTTTGCAATTTTTTTTATCTTGAATTCAATTTTTTCTGTAATCCAAACCATATTTTGAGTGCAGAAATAACTTCATTATTTTTAGAAACCCTTGGGCACCTAAAATGTTAATACATTAATGATGACACATTACACCATATAGTGTGGCGTATTACTCCCTATATTGTGGTGCATTACATATTATTTATGTCGGCTTGGGTCTATTAGTGGGTCTATTAGGTTTTATTGTACACCTTTATCTCCTATATATAGGAAGGAGATATTCTCATTTTAGTCATCAGAGTATCATATCTTATCTTGTCTACTCGGTACATTGTGAAGGAGGTTCCTCCCTCGAATAGGATTGATATTTATCTCTATTATTCATTGTTAAGGCATGGAATACTCTCTTATTGTCTATTTCTGCTCTTTTTATGATATATCCGAGACTTGGTTGCATAACATTTGGTATCATATCTCTTTCCTTGGGTCTGGCTTCTACAAATTGAGTCATCTTGGTAATTTCAATACAACTTGTTTTCTACAAGGATTCAAAGATCAAGGTTAAAAACCTAGTTTCAAAATAGGCAAAAATATATGCAGTTTGAAATTTAGATCTTGATCCATTACCGTTTTAGATATAATTTTAGAGGAAGATAGGATTTTTTACTAGTCCTACAGCTAGTCTAAAAAAAGTGTTCTTGGGAAAAAGGTCATAAATGAGGAATTCGAGATCCAAATTGAGTGATACTAGTTGCATATGAAAGAATATGGACCAAGGTATATGTGGTAGAAGTTTCATCTATAGAAACAAAATAGTGGACACGTGGAATATAGTACAAGTTCACTCTTCTGGATAGGCCAAAAATGAGAATCTTTCGTATATTCGCAATAAATTTTTTGTTGGCTCATCCAAATTAGGTCAGACCCATGGAATTGGAAAGAGGATAGATCAGGGTACCATAGGACAAAGTTTCAGACTCAGAGGAGTTGAAATTAAAATTTTATCTCAGTTACAATTCGGCCCTAAAACAGTCTTCCAATCAGGGTTTGAAAAAGGTACATCATTTTGCATTTGAATAGATTTTAATAGAAGAATATATTTGTGGTAAACTATAGGGTATGATATTGTTCAAAATTCCACCAAAAGGAAGTGGAAAGAATCACACTCCACTCAACCCCTAGAGGATTCATCCCTAACATATGAGGAAATGAAAGACATTTCTTTAGGAGTGTCCAAGTTGGAAGATATGATTAAAGGAAATGTGAAAATGTATGACTTGGCTAAGTTGGAAAAGACGATGCCTACTAAAGAGGATCTCAAAGGGATGACTAGTAAAGAATATCTTCAATACTTGAAAGAGTTTATGAAATATATTAAACATAACTTTATTCCTCAATTATCTACTCAAGAAGAGGATAAGGATGAAATATGACTTATTCCAGTCATGTCTGGAGAAAATTGAAAAACAATTGGCGTCAGAGGAAATTTCAATTTAAAACGGGCCTTCCAAAAATAATACAAATTCCATGTCATCATGTATTAGCCAATCAAAATGCTTTAAAATTCAAAAAGGGAGCACCTCTTAAACATTTTTTTAATATAAATTTGGGGATAGGTATCATAAAAAAAAACTACTTTTTTTGTTCGTATTTTCGACATATCTCCCTGTGTGTTTACTCAAATTTCTATCGAGAGAGCTTGTTGGATGTGGAATTAAATTCTGCATCCAATGAGTACCCACTCGACATACTTTTAACGGGCCTTGGTACCCCAAAAACAAGAAATACTTGAAAAAACATGATGATGATGTCATCATCACATTTTTTTAGGTATTTCTTGTTTTTGGGGTAATGAGGCCCATCAAAAGTATGCTGAGTGGGTACTCGTTGGATGCAGAATTTAATTCCGCATCCAATGAGATCTCCCAATCGAAATTTGAGTAAAAAAATAGGGAGATATGTTGAAAATACAAAGAAAAAAAGTAGTTTTTTATTTTCTTCCTCCAAAATTAATAAATATTATTTTATTATTTTAACTATTATTTTATTAATTTTCCTTAGGAGCCCCATTTTGAGTTGAAATTTTCTCTAATGAAAGTAGGAAGTTGAACTCCTCGAAAGTTGATGATTCACTACAACATGATGGTTTTAATTCAGGTCCAAGAAACTACTTTATCCCCAAGATTGACATGATAAATTTCGATGGAAAGGATCCAAACACGGATTTTTCAGATGGATCAATTATTTGATCTACACTAGGTTCCCACTATGAAAAAGGTAACTATTGCATCTGTGTATTTAGAATCTGATCGATTTGTATGGTACCAATTTCTTTGTGACCATAAAAAGGAGTCTATTATCTCTTGGACTATATTCATAGAAGAATTGATTGCACATTATGGGGATATAAATATCAACACCTTCTTCATTCATTTGGTAAATCTCAAGAAAAAAGGTTCAATTATAGAGCACATCAAGCAATTTCAGCAACTAGGTCTCAGAGTGAAGAATATTTCATAAGACAATTTGTTATATCTATTTATTGGAACCTTGAATGATATAATTCAACATGATGTGTGTCTCTTTGAACCATCATTGCTAGAGAAGGATTTCATGATGGCAAGGAAGGTTGAAAATAAAAATATGGAAATGACTACTAGACACGTCTTCTCGAACACATATAGAGAAAACAATGTTCATTCTTCTAAGCCACCACAAAGGTTGACACCCCAACAAATAGATGAAAGAAGAGAAAAATGATTATGCTTTAATTATGACAACAAGTATAGTAAGGGACATAAGTGCAACGAGAAGAAATTATTCTACATATATTGTGAAGAGAAAGAATGAAAAGAAGAGGAAGCATCTCAATAAGAGGTGACTTCAGAGGAAATAAAAGAGGCTACTGCAGAGGAAATAGAAGAGGCTACTTTAGAAGAAATTACTCCCACCTTATCTTGTCATGCATTGGCTAGAATTAGAACTCCTAAAACTCTCAAGATACAAGGATACATCAAAAAGAAGAAGGTAACAGTGCTGATTGATTCTGGTAG
The DNA here is from genome assembly GCA_001517045.1 of Pseudotsuga menziesii. Classification (NCBI taxonomy): domain Eukaryota; kingdom Viridiplantae; phylum Streptophyta; class Pinopsida; order Pinales; family Pinaceae; genus Pseudotsuga; species Pseudotsuga menziesii. The sequence continues at coordinate 76,399 of LPNX010763368.1, forward strand.
TACTCACTAGAGTTTACCTAGCACTAGAGTTTCAAGTAATGGTTGTAGATGGAGGAACTATAAATTTCTCAAGGACGTGACATAATATTAATCTGGATATGGGGGAATATGTATTGAATAGTCCAATTATTTTTATCCTAATGGGGGGCGTTGATGTTTTCTTAGGTGTCCAATGGTTACAATCATTGGGAACAATGACATTTAATTAAAAAAAAATCATGAAATTTTCATGGGAAGGTAAAGAGTGTGAGTTAAATGGTATCATAGGAAAACCACGCAAGGTGATAATCTCTAATGGTATGACAAAATTGTTGAAAAATGGACATCAAGGTGTAGTTGCAAAATCATGCTCATTAGATGTTCAAACCTCAAAGTTCGCTATCTCCCCAGATCTCTAAAGGGTCATTAATAAGCATTCCAAGGTTTTTGAAGATATTCCCAAATGTCTTTCACCTATTCATGACTTTGATCATGCTATCCACTTAATTCCAGGCAGTGTTCCTCCTAACGTCATACCTTATCGATATCCCTATAGCCAAAAGAGTGAAATTGAGTGTATGGTGGCTGAGATGTTATAGGCTGGCATAATTAGGCCTAACCAAAGTTCTTACTTTGCACCTGTGGTAGTGGTACCCAAGCCAGATGGATCATGGCGTATGTGTCCTGATTATAGAGATCTCAACAAGACCACCATTAAAGATAAGTTTCCCATTCCCTTCATTGATGAATTTTTAGATGAATTAAATGGAGCAGTTGTCTTCACAAATTTGGATCTTTGTTCTAGGTATCATCAAATTCGAATGAAGGATGAAGACATCCCCAAAACAACATTCATAACTCATGAAGGTTACTATGAATTTTTGGTCATGCCATTTGGTCTAACAAATGCACCTTCCACATTTCAAGGTTTGATGAATTCTATTTTCAAGCCTTTCCTTATAAAAATTGTCCTAGTATTCTTTGATGATATACTAATCTATAGCAAGTCTTGGGAAGAACATGTTCAACATGTTGACAGGGTACTACAACTCCTAAAGGAGAAGGAACTGTATGAAAAACCCTAAAAATATTTCTTTGAGACAAAGGAGGTAGAGTATTTGGGTTATATTGTATCTCATGAAGGTGTCAAGGTAGAACCTAAAAAAGTTAAATCCATGATGGACTAGCCTATTCCCAAGGCCCTGAAGAATATTTGAGGATTCTTAGGTCTGACAGGGTACTAATGCAAGTTTGTTTGGAACTATGGAAGAATAGAAGATCCTCTAACATTGTTACTGATGAAAGATGAATTTTCTTGGACTCCAGAAGTGGCTCAATCCTTTAAATAACTCAAAGAGTCCATGTGTAAAGCTCTTGTTTTGGCAACACCAGAATTCACAAAAACCATTATTGTGGAATGTGATTCTCCAGGAAATGGAATTGGAGTTGTACTAATGCAAGAAGGACACCCTATTGCCTTCAAAATTCATCCAATCAAGGGAAATAACTTAAAAGGCCCATTTATGAGAAGGAAATGTTGGCAATACTACATTCCTTGAAGAAATGTATCCCCTACATTATAGGGAGTCATTTCAAGGTTAAAATTTATCATGATATCCTTAAATACTTCTTGGAACAAAGGCTAGCTTCAGAAGAGAAACAAAAATGGGTAACAAAGATGTTGGGATATGACTTTGAAATAATCTACAAAAAGGGGAAGGAAATTGTTTTCGCAGTTGCACTCTCCAAGAAATATGAGGATGTTAAAGAATTACTTTATGCTATTTCAATCATCCAACCAGATTGGATAGCCAAAGCAATGGACGAATGGAAAAATGACAAAAAAATATGGACATTTATTCAAAAGATGGAGCAATATCTGAGTGCCTCTAATACATTTAGGTGGAAAGATGAATTTCTATGGTACAAGGATTTCTTATATCTTGGTAAGAGTTCCCAGCTCAAGTAAAAGGTACTTTCTGAATTCCACTCTTCACCAATAGGAGGGCACTCAGATTTCTTAAAAACCTACCACAGGGTAAAGAAATATTTTTTTGGGATGGTCTTAAAAATAACGTTCAAAAATTTGTGAGCGAATGTTTGCTTTTCCAACAAAATAAAGTGAAAACAATTAAGACCCCTGGTCTCCTACAACCTCTTTCCATTCCAATACAAAGGTGGTTAGAGGTCTCGATGGATTTTATCATAGGTTTACCAAATTTTGAAGGAAAGAGTGTCATCATGATGGTTGTTGATAGACTTACTAAATATGCACACTTCTATGCATTATCTCATCCCTTCAAAGCAAGAACGGTCGCAAATTTGTTTATGGAGGCAATACAAAAACTACATGGTACTTCAAATTATAGTAAGTGATAGGGATCCCATTTTCACTGGAAATTTTTGGAACGAATTATTTTCTTGTTTGGGTACTCAAGTGGCTCATAGATCATCTTATCACCCTCAATTTGATTTACAAACATAGATAGTAAACAAATGTTTGGAAGGGTATCTTCGATGTTTTGTAGCTGATAAAAAAACAGAATGGGTCAAGTGGTTACCCTTGGCAGAATGGTGGTATAACACTTCCTTTCATACATCATCAAAAGTGACCCCATTTATGGCACTTTATGGATATCATCCACCATCCATCACATCTTCACTAAGAGACTCCTCTAAGGTTCAAGTAGTGGAAGACCACATGGAGCATCAACAACAAGTTCTTCAACTCTTAAAGGACAGCCTAAATCTATCACAAAATCAAATGAAACAACAAGCATATCAACACCATAGTGAACGAAGCTTTAATGTGGGGGATTGGGTGTTTTTAAGACTACAACCATACAAACAAATGTCCCTGAAGAACACCAAGAAGGATAATAAATTATCACCTAAATATTGAGGTCCCTATAATGTGTTGCAAAAAATTGGCAGTATGGCCTACAAATTGGAACTACCTGCATCTTCACGAGTCCATCTAGTTTTCTATATTTTCTGTTTAAAGAAGGTAATCATTAACAAGCTACCATTTCAAACGATATTACCAAAACTTGATGAGGAATGAAAAAACATCTTGGATCCTGAAGAAATTACTGAAATATGAACTATACATCTTCGAAATCAATCAATTGCAGAGTATCTCATTAAATGGAAGAACTTACCCGTGGAATATTCGGCATGGGAATATGATTCCTTTATACAACAACATCCAGAACTTGATGAGGAATAATAAATTAAGAAGGATCCTATCATCCACCATCCATCACATATTCACGAAGAGAGTCCTCTAAGGTTCAAGTAGTGGAATACCGCATGGAGCATCAACAACAAGTTCTTCAACTCTTAAAGGACAACCTAAATCTATCACAAAATCGAATGAAACAACAAGCATACCAACACCATAGTGAATGAAGCATAATAAATTAAGAAGGAACTTGATCAAGAAGGATAATAAATTATCACCTAAATACTGAGGTCCCTACAATTCATTACACAATATTGGTAGGATGGCCTACAAATTGGAACTACCTGCATCTTCACGAGTCCATCCAATTTTCTATGTTTCATTTTTAAAGAAGGTAATCGTTGACAAGCTACCAGTTCAAACAATATTACCAAAAATTGATGAGGAATGAAAAAACATCTTTGATCCTGAAGATATTACTGAAATACGAACTAGATAGCTTTGAAATCGATCAATTTCAGAGTATCTCATTAAATGGAAGAACTTACCCGTGCAATATTCAACTTGGGAAGATGAGTCCTTTATACAACAACATCCAAAAATACTTTAGCGTCAAGGAAAACAATTTTTGAAGGGGAGGGGCATGTTAAGCCGTTAATGACGACACATTACACCATATAGTGTGGTGCATTACTCCTTATATTGTGCTGCATTACATATTATTTATTTTGGCTTGGGTCTATTAGTGGGTCTATTAGTTGTTATTGTACACCTTTATCTCCTATATATAGGAAGGAAATATTCTCATTTTAGTCATTAGAGTATCTTATCTTATCTTGTGTACTCGGTACATTGTGAAGGAGGTTCATCACTCGAAGAGGATTGATATTTATCTCTGTTATTCATTGTTAATGCGTGGATTAATCTCTTATTGTCTATTTCTATTCTTTTTATGCTATATCTGGGACTTGGTTTCATAACATACCTGACAAATATGAGAGGCAACAGGATGCTTGGCATGGCAATGTTTCACTACAAATAATTTCAGATTCTGATTGATTGGATTCTTGATAATGGAATTGTTAGTAAGGTAACATTCTAAAATTTTAACTTAGGCATCTACACTATTCATGTTGAGGATTCCTATATTTTTTTTTACTGTACTTAATAAAATTACGATGTTATTGATTTGCAGTTGGTGTTTAGGAGGAGGCTAAATGCATGAATCCTTTCCTGTAGTTTGATTTTTTTGTCTTGAATTCAATATTTTCTTTAATCCAAACCATATTTTGAATGCAGAAATAACTTTAACATTTTTAGAAACCCTTGCGCAACCGAAATATGCAAGTCTGACCATTGTTATTTGAAATTCCCAAAATTCCTTTCCGAATTCTGTAAAAAAAATGTCTAGGAAAAGTCGCATATTTAGACTACTCTTTGGTGTTTATAACATTCTTTTGGGCTAGAAAGACTAATTGCATTTAATTAAATCTTGGAAATTTTCCACTCTAATATGTCTATTAACTTTGTTTGTCGGTTTTCAAAAACTTGAGATTCATATTCTTTCCATACAAGTAGACTGCAATAGTTTGTGCTTCATTATTCCCAGTATATTTTCTGAGAAATACAAGTAAAGTGAAAAATTATGCTAAGGGGCCTTTTTTCACGTGTGAGGTTGAAAGAGTATTGAACTTTTAACTAGGGTACCATTTTCCCCACTCCAACCGAAGGCATGGTTGTCAAAAAGAGTTGATGCCAGGTTCAAGTCTTGTTGAATTTAACATAATAGATACCCAATACTTGTCAGGCCCGAGAACTAAGCCGAAGGAAGTATGTGTTATGAAATACATCCTCCAATCCCCTAGCATGTTTCTCTAAGTAGTTTTATATTTGAAGAAAATATTATTCTTAAATTCATAATAGAATTCGATTTTTCCCTCCCTAAGTTATGTAGATAAATTGTATCTATCTTTACAAATTATCAAAAGCATCAACAAAATGGATGAAGATTGAAATTATGACTGTAAGTAAATTTTGGATTCTTGTGGAATCATCATTTTGATCATTTTCAAGTACAACTATAGTGCAGAGTATAGAGATAAGAATAACCCAAAGGCTATACTACATATAATGTTGAATGTCTAGTGTTGTTTGTATATTTAATGTAATAGCACATAAATAAGTAGATAATTGCACTTTATGAAGAACCGCTTGAACCTAATGTTTTATATGACATTATTGATGGCTATATCAAACTTGTAAGTCAATCATTGAACAACTATGATTCACTTAATTCTTGTTGGATACTAGATTGGTTAAAAAACTCTAACTTGTGTTTTTCCTTCTTAGATATATGCATTTCATTCCATTAGAATCACTTGACCTTTTCTAAAGAGATAATATTCTACATTTTTTCCAACTATATGACGTTTATTTCAGTCTGTATGGTATCTATGTTCATCACTATTGAAATTCAAGTTTTGATCTTTGTCACTTTTACAAGGTATCGCCTCCCCTACCTTCTGTAATGCAAAATTGAAGAAGATATTCACAATAAATGAATTTTACTTGAAAACTAAATTTGATGTTGGTGCTTGTTTGCACCATCTCTTTTGCTAATGTAATACTTCTAATTAGTTGTGTAAAAATTATGTTTTCATTGTTATCAAAATACAAACTTTTAATCTTCATTGAATTCTTTTTCCTCTTTTTTTTCTTCCTCGATCCAAACTGAACTTCATATAATTTGTTAATAATGTTTTTTTTCAAATTCAATTGACTCTTATAGAAGGGTTAGTAGTTGGGATGCATATATTATGTGTTGATGTATTTGTAACTTTGGAATGTATTCATCTATGTATCTTATGTATTGTAACCCGTTGTTTATTCCGGGATGTATCTATAATGTAATTGAGTCATGTTGTCATGCCCCGATGTTTCGATCGGGAGGATCAATAATGTAAACAAGTCATGTCAAGTCATTATGGGTAACCCTCCAATTGTCTAAGGGCTAAAGTCCCCGTAGTTCCAGCGCACTAGGGTTATTAGACTCTCCTAGTAGAGGTCGGCCCTGGTAGGGTTTTAGTCATGTTGGGATTAGTATAAATAAAGAACTGGAGTCTCTATTTATCACACAACTCATACACACTCAAGTGTAGTGCATAGTTGAGGAAGGAGAAGATACTGGGGCTAGACAAGAAGAAGATTATTGCTGTCAGGAGCTCACTTACTGTTTTGGTGATGATTCTATCTCTGAGGAAGTTGCGGGGTTTTCTCCATTTATGGTTTCCCTGAGGAAAAACACTGTGTTCATTGTCTCTTGTGTTTGATTGTTGTACTTGTTATTCTCTCAGTTAAAGATCCTAATAATGCTAGCTTAATGTTGAAAAATTAACATGGTATCAGAGCTAACCTGAGAAGAAGACACTATGCAGCTACGGGAAATAGGGCTTCCTAGTTTGTGGATCTTCCTCCACAGATTTTCAGCAAAAGTAAGGTGGAATAACTCTCCTCCTTAGGGCGCATCTTTCTGTCGAAGCAGAATCCAATTCTGAGGTTTTTCAGTTTTGGACCCGACACTGTTGCCGAAAATTAGGGCTTTTCACAGAAGAGGAATATTTCAGTGAGCCCAGGCTTGGATTGATCTCCTCCCCAAAATCAAAGTTAGGGACAAATTTTAAGGCAATTGGGTGGATAGATCTCCAGAAAAGCAAAACCCTAATTTGCTCATGATCTAATACTGCGGGATTTCAGCTCCAAATCCAAATCTGACATCTTAACATGGTAAGATCTAAATATTTTGTATTTCCATTTGAGGTTCTCAGTTTAAGATGTCTCATCATACCAAGCTTGATGAAAAGCTTGAGGGAGGTGATAACTTCTGAGCTTGGAAGTATAGGATCTCCCTGGTCCTGGAAGAGAATGAATTAGACTCCTACATCCATGAGGAGGTTCCAGTTCAAGAGGGAGATGAGGCAAAAGCCTTACATAAGAAGAATATGGTTATGGAAAAGAGGATCATTGCTGATTCTATCAAGGATCACCTTATACCTGAGGTGTCCTCTCTCAAGACACCTAAAGCTATGTTTGATGCCCTAACCAAATTATTTGAAGGGAAGAACATAAACCGAAAGATGACTCTGAGGAATCAACTGAAGAATGTGAAGATTCAGAATGCAAAGACCATCCAATATTACTTCACAAGGGTTTCTTAGATTAAGGAATAAGTAGAAGCCGTATATGAAGAAGTGGAGAATGCAGAGATTGTGATGACAACTCTGAATGGCTTTCCTAGGTCATGGGATTCTTTCATCCAAGGAATCTATGCCAGAAAGAAATTAGTCAAATTCAGCAGAATATGGGAAGAATGTTCTCAAGAAGAAGCACAGATAGCATCTCGAGAAGAGAATATGGGAAGTGAAGAACAAGCTCTCACAGTTCACTCCAAGAAAGGCAAAAGAAGTACTCATCACTCCAAAGGTAAGAATCCTCATCATAGAGATAACAATAGATAGAACCTATCTAGATTAAGATGTTATACATGTGATGAGATAGGACACTTTGCAAAATACTATCCTAAGAACAAGCTCCACTCTCATAAGAAGAAGGGAAACAAAAGAAGACATCATGCTCATGCTGCAGAGGATGATGAACCATCCAAGAAAAGAACCAGATATGAAAGTGAAGATTCTTCAAGCGAGGATGAATATGTTTTGATTTCCGCTGTCACAGGTAACATTACTCATGGAAGTGATGATTGGCTTATATATAGTGGAGCTTCCAAACGTATGACTGGATTCAAGGAATCCTTTGTGATACTGTCAGAACATGAATCACCTCACAAGGTGAAACTAGGAGATGACTACCAATATCCAATAAAAGGTAGTGGGGAATCTTCCTATAAGCTAGACTTTGGAAAGTCTCTAACAATGAAGGAAGTATTGTTTGTGCCAGGACTCAAGAAGAACCTTCTCTCCATATCAGCATTGGATGCAAAAGGAATGAGGGTTGCATTCATAGATGGTCAAGTCATCATGTGGCCAAGAGGAAAGAGTATCGATGATGCAGTGGTAATTGGAGAATAAGAAGGAGGTTTGTACAAATTGAAGGGCCATCCAGAACAAGCCTTGATCCATGACACAGTAGCGCCAAGTGAACTTTGGCATAGAAGGCTTGCACATGTGCATTACAGAGCATTACCTATTGCAACCAAAGCTATTGAAGGTCTTCCAGAATTCCAAGCAAAACATGATGGGGTCTGCAAAGGATGTGCGAAAGGAAAGAATACAAAGAAGACATTTCCAAGTAGTGAAAGAAAAGCAAAACGAATCTTGGAAATCATCCACTCCGATGTATGCGGTCCTATGTCATCAAACTCACTAAGCGGGTATGCATATTATGTTTCTTTTATTGATGACTTTTCTAGGAAGACATGGGTTTACTTCATGAAGAACAAGGACGAAGTATTCAGCAAGTTCAAGGAATTCAAAGCCTTGATCAAGAACCACACTTAAAAGAAGATGAAGACTTTTTGATCAGATAATGGCAGAGAATTCACTTCGAATGAATTCAAAGAGCTATGCAAAGAATCAGGGATTAAGAGGGAGTTGTCCACTCCTTATAATCCACAACAGAATGGGATTGCGGAATGGAAGAACAAAACTATCATGGAAGCTGCAAGAGCCATGCTTCGTGATCAAGATCTTCCTATGCATATTTGGGCCGAAGCTGCCAAGACAGTGGTGTATGTACATAACCGTACTCCACACAGAGTACTCAAGAACAAGACTCCTGAAGAAGTCTTCTCCGGGAAGAAAAAAGAAGTCAGCCATCTCAAAATATTTGGTTGTCTTGTGTACATACACATTCCGAAATAGAAGAGAACAAAATTAGGTCCTTCAGGAAAGAAGGGTATATTTATGGGATATTCTGAAAGCTCGAAGGCTTACAGAATATACTTCCCAGGATACAAGAATATTGACATCAGTAGAGATGTGACATTTGATGAAGACACAGCTTACAACAAATCCAGAAAAAGACCTGCTGAAGAACCTGAAGAAGCAAAAGCACCTAGAATTCATGATACAACCATGAATGGACAAAATCGGGATTTCGAAGAACCACAAAGACCTGTAGATCCACCTCTGGAGAAGAATCCTCATAAGAGGAAACCTGCTTGGGTACAAGAACTTATTCAAGGTGCAGAGAGATATGGGGCTCTAGAAGAGAATCACAGAGAAAGAAAGAGGACCAGATCCTGCTTCGGGTATGTAGCTTTACTATGTGATTTCATTGCTAAAGAACCTTACAATTACGAAGAAGTGACAGAACGAAAAGAATGGAAGGATGCTATGATCAAAGAATACCAATCGATCATGAATAATGATGTTTGGGATGTTGTCCCAAGACCAGAAGGGAAGTCAGTTGTAACTTCCAAATAGATCTACAAGATCAAGCATGCTACAGATGGTAGCATTGAAAAATATAAGGCAAGATTTGTGGCTCGGGGGTTCTCTTAGAAAGAAGGAATAGATTATGAAGAAACCTTTGCACCTGTAGCCAGATACACTTCCATCAGATCGGTACTTGCTCTGGCTGCAGTGATGAAATGGAAGATACACCAAATGGATGTCAAGACTGCTTTCTTGAATGGTGTAGTGGAAGAGGAAGTGTATGTAGAGCAGCCACTTAGTTTTGAGACACATGACAGAGAGTCTCATGTATGCAGATTGAAGAAAGCCCTATACAGTTTGAAACATGCACCCAGGACCTGGTATGGCAGAATTGACAGCTTTCTATACAGTTTGGGCTTTACCAAGAGTAAAGTAGATTCCAACCTTTACTAGAAGGTTGAAGATGGAAACCCAGTGATGCTTCTACTATATGTATATGATCTATTTGTGACAGGTACAAATGGGTTGATTGCTGATAGGAAGAGAAAGCTTGTTGTTGATTTCGAAATGAAGGACTTGGGGATGATGCATTACTTTCTAGGTATGGAGGTGTGGTAGAGTGCAAATGGAATATTCCTTGGACAAGGGAAGTATGCAGTAGAGATCCTAAAGAGGTTTGGGATGATGGACTGCAAGGCTATGGCCACACCTATGGCATCGAACCTAAAGCTATTGAACGATGCTTCATCAGAGTCGGTTGATGCTACAATGTATCGTCAGATGATTGGGTCATTAATGTACCTGACGAACACGAGACTAGATATTTTCTTTGCTGTGAACACCTTGAGCCAATTCCTGATAGATCTTAGACATGTTCACTTGATTGTTGCAAGGCATATTCTGAGGTACCTGAAGGGTACAGTTGATTATGGGCTCAAGTACGATGTGAATCAGAAGATTAACCTAGAGGGTTATGTTGATTCAGATTGGGAAAGAAGTGCCATCTATAGGAAGAGCACTTCAGGGTGTTGCTTCTATATGGGATCAGGTGTGATCTCCTAGTTTAGCAGGAAGCAATCCTTTATGGCACTGAGTACAGTTGAAGTAGAGTATGTCGCAGCTTGTTTAGCTAGTTGTGAGGCAGTATGGATGTGGAAGCTACTGTCTTATTTATTTGATCTCCAGTTGGATGCTACTTGTATACATTGTGACAACCAGAGTTGTGTAAAGTTGTCAAAGAATCCAGTGTTTCATGACAAGTCGAAGCATATCGAGATCAAGTACCACTATATCAGGGATATGGTGCAAAGGGGAGTAGTGAAGCTCCAGTATGTTGCGACGGAGGAACAAATAGCTGATGTATTGACAAAGCCATTGGCTAGGGTGAAGTTTGAGTACTTCAAGGAGAAGCTTGGTGTTCTCCAGATAGAGGTTTCCTCCAAGGGAAAGTGATGTGTCCCATAGCCATTCTGACATGGTGAGAGGATTGGTTCCTTCCATGATCAGATGTAAGGGCTGACCCATTCTGTCATGGTCAGAGGATTGGTTCCTTCCATGTCATATATGAATGCTGAGATCCATAGCCATTTTGACGAGTAGGTTAGATATAAGGGCTGAGCCATTCTATCATGGCGAGAGGATTGCTTCCTTCCATGTCAGATATGAGTGTTGGCCATTCTGTCGAGTAGGACAAATGTAAGGGCAATTGCCATTCTTTGAATGGAGCTTCCTGGTGAGGTACCAGGAGAACTCATTCTAGGACTGAGTAGCCATTATGATGTGATAGAGGGATGTGTTCCCACTTGATCAGATGTAAGGGCTGAACCATTCTGTCATGGCTAAAGGATTAAGTTCCTTCCATGTTAGATGTGAGTGTTGGCCATTTCGATGAGCAAGTCGGATGTAAGGGCAACTGCCATTCTCTAGGAGAATGGAGGCACCTGGTCAATTACCAGGTAGCTTAGTTGAGGAGGACTGGGGGCCATTTTGATGTGACTGTAGGATTGGTTCCTACAAGATTAGATATGAGTGCAGAGCCCTTCCATAATTGTGAGCAGGATGTGTTCCCACTTGGATGAATGTAAGTGTATACATATTTCATCATTGTGAGCAGGATGTGTTCCAGCCTGGATGAGAGTCTTTCATCATTGTGGTAGGATGTGGTTCCGGCCTGGATGGAAGAACATAGATATTCCATCATTGTGGTAGGATGTGGTTCCGGCCTGGATGAAAGTATGGAAATCTTCCATCATTGTGGTAGGATGTGGTTCTAGCCTGGATGGAAGTACAAAAATATTCCATCATTGTGGTAGGATGTGGTTCCAGCTTGGATGGAAGAACATAGATCTTCCATCATTGTGGTAGGATGTGGTTCCATCCTGGATGGATGCGAGTATTGTGCCTTTCTGACGAGTAGGTCAGATATAAGTGCTGAAGAAGACCTACATGGAGGCTAGGCCTACAACCAACATGAAAAAGGGTTGGCTCTATAGAAATTCCTGTGATGAGAAGAATCATGAGATAGCACCAATGATGATCCAAATCGAGTGATGATCCAGATATAGTGATGATGGCCAATGATTATCCAGATCGAGTGATGATCCAGATCCAGTGATGATGATCCAACAGTGATGATCCAGATCCAGTGATGATGCCCAGTGATGATCCATATCAAGTGATGATCCAGATCTAGTGATGATGTCCTGTGATGATCCAGATTCGAATATGAAGAGGAATTGAAGACGAATATGACTTGAAGAGTCATAAGACTTGAGATGCAGAAGACAAGATGATCCAGCTGATACAGAGAAGAATACCAGTACTGAAAATTTTGTCGAAAGAATACCTTCGTAGTTAAGAGGGAGTGTTGATGTACTTGTAACTTTGGAATGTATTCATCTATGTATCTTATGTATTGTAACCCGATGTTTATTCTGGGATGTATCTATAATGTTGTTGAGTCATGTTGTCATGCACCGATGTTCTGATCAAGAGGATCAATAATGTAAACAATTAATGTCAAGTCATTATGGGTAACCCTCCGATTGTCTAAGGGTTAAAGTCCTCCCAGTTTCCGGGCACTAGGGTTATTAGACTCTCCTACTAGAGGTCAGCCCTAGTAGGGTTTTAGTCATGTCGGGATTAGTATAAATAAAGAACTGGAGTCTCTATTTATCACACAACTCATACACACTCAAGTGTAGCACATAGTTGAGGAAGGAGAAGATACTGGGGCTAGACAAGAAGAAGATTACTGCTGTCGGGAGGTCACTTACTATTTTGGTGCTAATTCTATCTCTGAGGAAGTTGCAGGGTTTTCTCCATTTATGGTTTCCCTGAGGAAAAACACTATGTTTATTGTCTCTTGTGTTTTATTGTTGTACTTGTTATTCTCTCAGTTAAATATCCTAATAATGCTAGCTTAATGTTGAAAAACTAACATTCTACAAATGTATCCTTCTCCTCACAAACTACCTTTTTGGAAGACACATCTACAGAATTCATGTTGGATTGGTTCTGTATCATACATCTTTTAATAGGAATATCGCTATAATTTATAATGATTTGATTTTGTGTTTCCTTGTAAAATTTTTTGGAAATTTTGGAGAACACTCACGTGATAAGATAACAAGAAGAAAAAAACATTAATTTTTCTTGATTTTATATTACACGTTATCATAGATATTTATCGTATATAATATTTTTTTTAATTTGGATGCTAAGGGAAAAGGTTATATTTCCAACAAAAAATAGATCAACCTAGGATAACAAAATATTCTCTCATATTTCCTACCATATCTCCCTTTAACCCTACTATTAAAATTAACAAAATTTGGTGCCCATCTAAACACTTAGGAATGCTTGGAATTGTTTTTATTGCTTTCCATTTTTAACATAACAAAATTGGGTGCCCATTTGAATGACTAAGAATGCTTGGATTTGTTTTTGTTGCTTTCTATTGAACATATCTAGGATTGGATATAAGACATGGAATAATTCCAAATACTTTTTACTTCCTGAAAATGCATGTCCAATTTACATTTCAAAGACATGGCTCCATCATATACATACTTTGGAGAATCTACCATGAACTTTAGGTTATTTTTTGTTCTAGTACCATTAAAATTCTGTAGTATTCTAGGATCCTGGGGGTTAAATAATTATTTTATGGACACTCTTATCATCAAGACACTCTTCTCATCAATTTAGTTGTACTTAGGATCTGGTTATTGATCATCTGGATCTAAGTATCCACTTGAAACTTTATATTGGATAAGCTGTAATATTTTTTGTGATTCTAATAGTCTTTTGGATACACATGTTATCCATTTTTTCAATCCTGGGAAAGGTGATCCTACATGCTTGTTGTTCAGGGAAAATATACCTTATGACCTATGGGTCTGGGGTCACCGACATACCAAAATTAAACTTTTAGACATTCATCTATTTGGAAATTTGATAGATAAATAGGGTATAAAGTTAGTGTATCTTGTTTATGAAGGTTGGTCCTAGCTTTCCCCTTCAATCCAAATTCTCCTGCAACTCCAAGGGATCTTCATACCTGTAAAAGAGATAAATTCCTTCCTACAGAATCTTAGATGTTATAATATAAGACATTAATGAAATATTATGATTCCAATAAGACAACAATATAATTCATGAATCATAACACATAAGAAAATTAATGCACCAATTTGGAAGAAAATCGTTGTTTATTGATAAGCAGTTATGAAAGATACAACCTATATCTGATACAAGTTCTCCTTTGCTAGCCAAGGAACTAAGTTATGTTGCTTCAAATCTCCAAAGGTATTCCTCCAGCATAACCTTTCTCTCTTAAGATATATCTTTAACCTCAACCCCTCCCCTATATTTATACAAGATGAATATGAGGAGTTACGAAGGTTGAGATGGTTAGGGAAGTTGGGAATGTTATGATTATGATCCCAACTATTTCTAACTAAACATGTTTTAATTTTTTATTTTTTTGCTTAGGGTAATCATTGGTATGAATACTAGCAAGTCACGAGTGAACTGCAACTTTTATGAAGGAAACCTACGAATGCAAAATGTGATCATGTAATTGTGGGTTGTATATGTAGCTACCCGTAAATGGTTCATGAGATGAAATGTCAATATTCCCAATTACAACTTAAGCAATTTATAAAACATAAGCAAGACTGGGAGGATTAAGATGCATTAAGGAACATGCTCATCTATAGGTTTTGGGATACTTCAATCCATTGTGTCCTTATGTGTACCAACAAATTGAGTGTCAGTACTCAGATGGAGAAGTGTTATTTCATAGGATAATAGACACCCCCTAATGTATGAGGTTAGAGGAAAACAATGGCCTAAATAACTATTTTAGAGAGGTACCTGAAACATACATATCAAAGTTGTGTACAAAATGATTTATGAGGATACCATGTTCAATAAAGTGGAACACTAGCTCCTTTACAATATTCGATTACATCATATGATACGGGAAGCAAGTCCACATATGCATTACAATGGTGGATCAAAAACACAATATACAATGACGATTATTCAATATATGGAAGTAGTGTCAGAGAACATAACACAATCTTGCATAACTTAGGTTATAGAGATTGTAACCTAAGGTCTTCGTCCAAATCCATAGTAACCAGTACAACCCCTACCATGTGAATATGTGAGTTGAAGTTGAACATGGAAGGAATTCATCAGAGTGTCAGTAAATGAGTGATACTAACCATTGAAGAAAACAAGGTCACCAATGTGTAGTGAATCCTAAGGTACCATCTTCCAAACACTAGGTCTTCGTCTTCAGAAGATGTTGATGAGAAACTGTAATGTGAGGAGGAAGGAAATGAATCCTTCAATAGATCACAAGAGTAACTGGAAGACTGGATGAGGGAAGGTAGACACAATGAATTCTCAGAAATGAAAGTGATGGGAATCAAGATGACCAAATAGAGGTAAAAATTCTCGAACATTGATCATGACACAAAGATGACCCAAGGCAACTTTAGACTTTCAGATAGGACAACTAGACTAATATGGAATTTAGGATACATGATCATATTCCCCATGTATAAATGACAAGTGGAGGAGTAATAACTCGAAGTAATAGTTGACCTAGAAGTGGAAAACTCAGACATGAATATTAGGAAGTTCAGAGAGTGATTTGTTTAAGGATGACATGCTACCACTGTTTATAAACCAAAGAGTGAAATTCTTCCTTTCTTGTTAAATTTTAACGATTCCAAGAAAGTCAACTCGAGTCTCTCTTCATTTTTGACAAGCTTGAAGAGGAGAGAGAATAATGCTTGATATGTCATTGATTTGTGGATTTTGCAAGCCCAAATTAGTAGATGCTCGTTGGTGTTTTCATAGTTTTGAGATTCTGAAAATTCCAAAGAAGACTCTAAGGGGGTGGTTTTTCTTACAATTTAGTGTCCTGAGGCCAGAAAAGTATAAAAAATCCACAAAAGAACTCTCTTAGATTCCAAATACTTGAGGTATACCTTTTTTGTACTTAGTCAGCAAGGTCTGAAAAAGGGGTAAACTATCACCAGACTGACCAACCTTCAAAATCATCATATAGTGTGAGTTTAACGAGTGTGAAGGAAGGCAAGATCACTCAAAAAGTTCCATTTGTTTAGGAGAAATGGGAATTACAACAGAAAACTCGATTCTTTTTTCTTTTATGGTTCAGCGAGCATGACAAATACATAAAGTATGCTCAGAATATTTTCATGTTTGGGTCCAAAGGACGAAAAAGAGAAAACTAAGCTCATACGGAGGGTTCCTTTTCTGTAAGTTTAGTCCTCTAGGTCCAAAAAAGAGATAAACCTATGCCTGAAGATACTCTTATCAAGTTCGAAGAAAAGAGAGTGTTCATTTTTCGTAAATAATCTACATGGTATGAAAAAGAGATAACCTACCACCAATGTAGATGATAGTTCAATTTACCTTGATGAGTCTGAACGAACAAGTTTACTCAGATTTCCATTATGTTTTAAGGAGCCAAACCAGGGCCAAAACAAAAATCCATAAGGACAAGGAGCCTTACAATCAGGTGCAGTTTGGTAAAAAGATGCAAAATGAGGGTCATTTTGTCACAAAAAAAAAGTACGAAGGCTCCCACAACCTACATGAACTGTGGCATGGGTACTAGAAAGACAAGTAAAAGTTCTAAACTAGTGTTACCCATGTAAAGGAGGTTCTATCCGGGGAAGAACAATGATGTATACAAGGAAAAGAGTGGTTATACACCATAATCCATGGATTAAATGAGATCCTAGTGTTTAATGAAGGATGAGGTATGAGTGTAAGGTATGCAATGAAGACCAAATCCTACCCTATTTACGATGGAAATCAACTTCTGGATCATTCAGGACCTGTAACAGCTAGAAAAACCACGTGGTATTAGTTCTGATAACCAAAATTGACTTTAAACTATACAAAGCGGGTAAAAATTATAAATTTTTACTATAAATAGTTCAAAAACAAAACAATACATACCATTTCTAGTTTTTTAACCATATTTAGAAATTTTACCTCCGTACTTCAATTGGTCGGTGTGGAAAATTCGGTGGACCAAATTCAAATCCGCAAGTTACAGGTTGGTGTGAGTCTCCCTCCTCTTTCATTTGATCTATTCCAATTTTAAAAATAATGGTGAATTAATTGATTTTCTTCCAGCCCTAAAGGCATGCCAGGGTACTTGCAGGTGGTCTTCATTAGACCCACGAGCGCTAATTTTAACCACGGGTTTTTTGTAGTGTAACCCACGAGTGGTACACGTTGTGCAGAAAGCACAGTCGCAAGTACTGTGCAAGCTATTTTTTTTTCAAAAATAAAGAATTCAAAAGATTTTTGATGGAATCTAATGATGAGAATGTTTTCTTCGAAGGAAATCATGGTGATGGAATGAAGAGCATGGGAGCATGAGGACATGTACTGCAATGCAATAAGATATCTAGTAACCTTACAAGCTTTGCAAGGATGTGGCTTGTTAAAATTCTACTGCATGTCGAATAGGTTTTCCCAAGTCTGTCTACGGGAGACAGTGGTGAACTTGTGGGACCACGATATTTGGCTATTTGACATCCAAGGGGAGACCTTGGATTTGACCGTAGATTATATTTACTTTATTAAAGGATCATCTCATAGGGGAATACCTGTGAAACTGGAGGTCAACATCCGAGGAAGTGACCCACTCAGTGTGTAATATTATGTCAGTACCTATTGTTTTCTCAGGACACAATAATCGGGGACACAAGTCCTAATTGCACAGATTACCATCTTTCCATTGCAAATTCGTGGTAAGCACCATTTTTAGAGTTGGAGGTTCATCCATGCTACATTTAGCAACACTAGCCCATATGCGTGTAGCGGTAGAGTGCATGCAGGGCGTAATGTTTGACTGGTGCTTAGGATTACTCCTGATTATGAAGAGACAACTATCTGAATACAAGAGGGGTCAAGAGAAGAACATTGGACATGCTAGTATAATAGTTGCATTCTTCTTTGAGAGGGTTCCTTCCCTCATTCCTATGGTGACCTTACCACCATACCTACCCTGTGAGCCTCCAACATGGTGGTGGCGATGGTATCCATAACGAATATGACAATGACTTCTACTTCTGGTGGAGTACATAGGTACCTGACCTTGAGCACTTTCCCTATGTAGGATTAGACTTCATGGGTGATCCAGAACTCATCCTCCCTCTTGGAGGAGCATGGGGAGAGATCGGTGTAATTTTTTACTTTTACATTATTTTATTTTTATGATATCTTGTTCATAAATTTATATATACATATGTACTTGAATTTGAACTTCTTTATGTTTATATGTAGATGTTGGAACAGTCCGGCCTGACGAAAATTCGAAGACTTTTGTGTAGCCTATGGATATCGATGGAGATGATGTGATGCTTCCTGTAGTGGAGGGGAAGCTTGCCAGGATTACCCAGGATGTCCCCACACTTAGGATGGAGCGGATCCCTATAGCGATGCAAGAGCATGTAGTTGGGGTTCCTCTGTCATGGTTACGCCTTCTTAGAAGGGTAACTAGGGTCATTCTTTGTTACCGGGAGGCTGTAGAGGTAGCCATAGTCAAGGAGGCTGAGTATTGGCCCTAGATCTAGGAGTTTTATGGATTGCGGTCCTATTTTGTATTTTGATGTAACTATGACAGTATCTTTGAATCAGACTTGATGTATCTATGGACATATTTTTACATACATACATACATACATATATATATATATATATATA
>LPNX010763368.1:95403-174167 GCA_001517045.1 Pseudotsuga menziesii
AATTTGCATATGCATCAGTGATTCTATTCTGATTTCTTGAAATATGATTGTATGAAATGTATTCAAAATTTCTTTCAAGTAACCTGACATGTAAAACCTAACGTAGTAAGTTAGGGTTTCGCACCTAATAATCACCATTAAGCTGGGAAACCATGAGATGTGAGTAAATCCTTTCCTCCAGATAGGTGATGCCACACAATGTAGAATCCCATAACAAATCAATGACTACACTGTATTCAACCACATTATTAGCCACAGGACCTAAGCAGGCACCACCAGAGGAAACCACTTGTCCTGAGGGTGCCTAAATAACCCAGATGACTAAATACATATTACAAGTGTGATGGCTGGCACCATCAAGAAAACCTATGAACCACTCAGATGACATCTTAAACAATCAACAAAATATATAAGAAACACTAACCAGTTAATCTCCTATTGTACATGAACATACAATAATCATACAGGAAACAGTATTGTGCCTAAGCATAATAATTCTTCAGATAGATCCCAATTCTGGGCTACGTCAACTTGTCACCATCGAATTTAGTCAATTCATAAGCTTCCTTCTTTAAAAATTTCGATACAACATACGGGCCCAACCACATAGATTTAAACTTGCCTGACACCAGGGGTTCCTTGTCTTGATCCCAAAGCAAGATAAGTTCTCCCTTAGAGAAAAATCTAAGTTTGATGACTTTATCGTGTTGGTTTTTGACCCGGTTCTTATGAGCCCCGTTCATAGACAATGCATCTCTGCGTTGTTCATCTAGATTCTATAAGTGAAACAAAGGTTCTTCAAGATCAGTAGTGTCGAGAAGCACAAGAAAAGAAATTTTTAGGGATGGTATCTCACACTCAGTTGGTGTGACTACTTCCACCCAGTGAACGCGATGGAAAGGAGAGAAACCAACAGCAGTATTAACATTAGTTTGGTATGCCCAAAGTGCAGGGTACAACATGATATGCCAATTTGACCTACTCGCGTTGATTGTGTGCCTCAGAATGGTTTTCAGGGTCTTATTAACCGCCTCTAATTATGCATCGCATGAGGGTAAAAGGAAGATGAATCATATTTCCTAAACCCTATCATGGTGGTCAACTCAGTGATCATGATGTTCTAAAAATGATTGCCATGGTCAGTGACAATTTGCTTTGGTATGCCGAACCTAGCAATGATTTGGTTGAAAATGAAATAAGATGTCATTTCCCCCATCGACCTTAAAGGTATGAATTTCCTCTTCCCACTTCGTAAATTAGTCTATAGTGATAATGATGTATTTGTGCCCCCCAACTAATATTGGGTTACATGTCATGTAGTCAACCCCCCACTTGGTGAAGGCCCCTACCACAATGATGGGAAACGAAGGAGCAGGGTATGACCGCATCTTCCTGGTATAGAGATTATAGGGATGAAACCACTTTACAACTTCCACACAATATTAAAAGATAGTGGGATAGAAATAACTGAGACGTAGAATCTTCTAGGCCATTTCTAACCCAGATAAATGACCCCCACATGCTCCTCCGTGGGAATTATTTAGGACATGCTATGCCTCCTCGTGGGTGAGACAATGATGCAAGAAATAATATACCCCTCTTCGATACAGGGTATCACCAATGATAAGGTTTATTTTTGCATTAACCCACAACTTATGTCGATCTTCCTGCGAGAAGGACACAAGACACTTAAGGGTCTGGAGATATACTAGGAAATCTCCATACTAGAGATCAAAGGTTGATATTAAAAAGATATACTCATATGGGAATGAGTCTTCTTCCATCACTATAGTCTCTTCTGTAGGGAATTCCAAGATCAATTCTATGAATACTAAGGAATTTTTAGCCTTAGTAGATTGAAAATCCAAGTCAAACTCTTGGAGGATGACTATCCATTTGTTGATTTTCCCCTCGATTATACATCGGGATAAAAAATATTGGAACAAATTCACATCTGCAACCACTGTGACTGTCCTTAACAAGATATAGTGTCATATCCTCTGAACGGCATACACTGTTTCCATTACTAACTTCTCGACATGCAAGTATCTAAGTTGAGGACCTACTAATGCTCGACTAAGGTAGTAGACAACATGCTCATGGAGCTCATCGTCTTCTTGAAATAGTACTACTCCTATGGTTGACTCATATGCGTCCAGATACATTATAAAATATTTAGTATAATGTGCCAAACGCAATAGAGGAGCTGATAGTAAATCCTTTTTCAATGCCTCGAAAGCGACTTGTGTGGTTTCATCCCACAGGAATGGGGTGTATTGCTTCACCAAGCGTATGAAAAACTTTGTAATCT
Source organism: Pseudotsuga menziesii (assembly GCA_001517045.1). NCBI lineage: Eukaryota > Viridiplantae > Streptophyta > Pinopsida > Pinales > Pinaceae > Pseudotsuga > Pseudotsuga menziesii. The sequence continues at coordinate 97,715 of LPNX010763368.1, forward strand.
TGACATAGTTAACTATAAGCTATTGAAGGAAATTGGATTTCCCCTATAGACTTTGCAGTTTCTAGATAGAACGAGGAGGAGGCGGATTTACAATGGCCTCAAATTTTAACAGATCCATCCGTATTCCTCTATTTGACACGATGAAACCTAGTAACATCCCTGAATCAATGCAGAAAACACACTTGTGGGGATCCAAGTGTATCTTATAGTGTCTGCATCATTCAAAATCATACGAAGATGATCTAGATGGTCCTTCCTCTTGTGAGAATGGGAAGGTAGATCATCCAATTAAGGTTCGACGGTATGATTTATATTGTGGAAGGAAAAATTAATTTCTTGTTGGAAGGTAGCTCCGACATTTTTCAAACCAAACATAATTTTCTTATACGTGAAGGTTCCCTAAGGACAAATAAAGTTTTTTTTGTGCTGGTCTTTCAGTTTTATTTCAATTTGGTTATATCTCAAAAAACTGTCCATGAACGAAAATACCTCACTACCCGCACAACAATCAATAATCTGATCGATGAATGGTGTGGGGTATTTATCCTTGGGACACACCTTGTTTAAATCATGAAATTCAGTGCAAACATGTATATTCCATTGTTTTTTATCAACTAGAACATGATTGGATAACCATTTCGTCACAGCAATGAGGTAAATAAACCCGTCTTTTAGTAGTTTTTCCACTTCAGCCTTGACAGCTTCCCCTTTCCGTGGATTTACTAGTATAAGCTTTAGTCGAACTGGTTTTGCGACATGGTAGGTATGAATATCATGATCAACTAAAGATGGATTAATTCTTGGAATCTCCTGATATGACCAAGAAAAGATGTGGCGAAATTCCTTAAATAAGGAAGTGTAAATTAAAATCGATTCTAAAGAAAAATTTGTGTCAATATGAACATTTTCCATGATGTTAGGATTTGCAAAAATGTTGATCATAATTGTAGCAGAGATATTTTCCATATTCCCCTCGGCAAATACTCCCTCCTTGGGTAAAGGATTAATCGACAGATCAACACCTTCTATCGGTCTCTCATGGAACTCTGAATTCTCAATTTTACTTAACTATGGAAGGAAGGACTTATGGTGAAGGTCTTCACAAGTATTTTCTCATCCAATCATAGCTTCCAAAATTGCTTAGTCTGAAGAAAAAAAAAATCTAAGAAATCATAGGAATATGTACAGTTCTCTGCCTAGATGAGTAGATAGGCTTCATCTGACTCCTATGAGACTGAAGAAGGAGTCACGATGGAATCAACAGCAGCATTAGATATAGCTTGATAAGCTACTTCGACTATTGATAATGACACTTAAGGATCTTGACATGAAGGGAGGACCCAGGGGTTAGTTCTATCTAGAACCGTTGTGATAGAATTACCGACACTCATTGAACCTAAGTAGTTAATAATGGTTGGTTGTTAGATTTTTATCAATTTAGACATTATTATCTTAGGATCTTATTTGACAGAATAACATGCACAACAATCAATCACAAGAGACAATATACACAAATATTTTCCTTGGGGAAACCATAAAGGAGAAAACCCCGCAACTTCCTCAGAGATAGAATAAGCACCAATGGAAGAAGTAAAACCCAAAGATAGTAAGATGATCTCCCGCAGCTATTCTCTCTCTTATTCCAGCTCCTTATTTCTCACTCATGCACTGCAACTGAGTGTGAGTGACTGTGTGATAAATAGAGAGGCTCAATCTCTATTTATACTAGTTTATGACTTGACAATAACTTACCAGGGCCAAATTCTCTAGGAGAGTCTAATAACCCTAGTGCCCCACAACTACGGGGACTTTAACCCCTTATCAACAAGGAGGGTTAAAATCTATGACTTTACATGACTTGTTTAGATTATTGATTCTCCCGATAGGAACATAGGGGACTAATAAAATACAATATATGAAATACATAATGAATACATTCTGAAGTTACAAATACATCAACAATCCCTCTTAACTAGGAAGGTATTTTCTTGACACAATTCATCAGCACAAGTATTCTTCTCTAGATCAAGTCTGGATCATCACTGGATCATCATCAAGGATATATCATCACTAGATCATCATCACTGCTTCCGTTATCTCGATCAACTAGTGTTATCTCTTAATTCTTCTCATCATAGGAAGTTCTACAGAGACAACCCTTTTACATGCTAGTTGTAGGCCTAGCCTCCATGTAGGTCTTCATCTTCTTCAACACTTATATCTAACCCAGTCAGAAAGGCCTGCCCAACACTTACATCTGACCATGGGAGGAGCACATCCACCACCATGTCAGAAAGGCACGCCCAACACTCACATCTGACCATGGGAGGAACACATCCACCACCATGTTAGAAAGGCCCAATACTCACATCCAACCATGGGAGGAACACATCCACCACCATGTTAGAATTTCCCAACACTCACACCCAACCATGGGAGGAACACATCCACCATCATGTCAAAAAGGTTCAGTACTTATATTCATTAGCATGGTAGGACACACCTACCACCATCTGTGAAAAGGCTCCAGCACTTACATCCATTGGCATGGTAGGACACACCTACTACCATCCATGGAAAGGCCCCAGCAATTACATCTACTGGCATGGTAGGACACACCTACTACCATCCAGAGAAACACCCCAACACTTACATTTATTGGCATGGTAGGACACACCTACTACCATCCAGAGAAAGGCCCCATCACTTACATCCACTAGCATGGTAGGACACACCTACTACCATATGTGGAAAGGCCCTACACTTACATCCACCAGCATGGTAGGACACACCCACTACCATCTATGGAAAGGCGCTGCACTTACATCCACTGGCATGATGGGACACACCTACTATCATCCAGGGAAAGGCTTTGCACTTTCATCCGCTGGCATGATAGGACACACCTACTATCATCCAAGGAAAGTCTCAACACTTATATCTGACCATGGGAGGAACCAATCCTACCACCATGTCAGAAAGGCACAGTACTTATATCTGACCATGAGAGGAACCAATCCTACCACCATGTCAGAAGGGCACAACACTTATATCTGACCATGGGAGGAACCAATCCTACCACCATGTCAAAAGGGCACAACACTTATATCTTACAATGGGAGGAACCAATCCTACCACCATGTTAGAATGGCACAACACTTATATCTTACCATGGGAGGAACCAATCCTACCACCATGTCAGAAGGGCTCATGGACTCATCACTTCCTCTTGGAAGGAACCTTGATCTGGAGAACACCAAGATTCTCCCTGAAGTTACCAAACTTCACTCTAGGAAATGGCTTGGTCAACACATCAGCTATCTGCTAGTCCGTCGCAACATACTGGAGCTTCACTGCTCCTCTCTGCACCATATCCCTGATATAGTGATATTTGATCTTGATATGCTTCGACGTGTCATGGAACACCGGGTTCTTTGACAACTTCACACAACTATGGTTGTTGCAATATATATAAGTAGCATCCAACTGGATATCAAATAAATCAGATAGTAGCTTTCTCAGCCACACTTCCTCACAACTAGCTGAACAAGCTGCGACATAATCTGCTTCGGCTGTACTCAGTGCCACGCAAGACTAATTCCTGCTAAACCAAGACATCACACCTAATCCCATACTGAAGCAGTTCCTCGAAGTGCTTTTCCTATCGATGGCACTACATGCCCAATCTGAATCAAAATAACCCTCTAGGTTAATCTTCTGATCCACCTCATACTTGAGCCCATAATCAATTGTACCTTTCAGGTACCTCAGAATATTCTTTGTAGCAATCAGGTGAACATGTCTCGGATACGTCAGGAACTAGCTCAATGTGTTCACAGCAAAGCAAATATCTGGTCTTGTATTCGTTAGGTACATCAAGGACCCAATCATTTGATGATACATCATAGCATCAACCTATTCTAATAAATCATCACTCAATAGTTTCAGGTTTGATGCCATAGGTGTGGTCATGGCCTTGCAATCCATCATCCTGAACCTCTTCAGGATCTCTACTGCATACTTCCATTGTCTAAGGGAAATTCCATTTGCATTCTGCCACACCTCCCTGCCTAGAAAGTAGTGCATCATACTTAAGTCCTTCATCTCGAACTCAACAGCAAGATTCCCCTTTGTATCAACACTAAACCCATCTACAACTGTTACAAACAGATCATCTACATATAGTATGAGTATCACTGGATTCCCTTATTCAACCTTGTAGTAAAGGTTGGAATCTGCTTTACTCTTGGTAAACCCTAAATTGGACAGGAAGTTGTCAATTCTGTTGTACCATGTGTTGGGTGCCTGTTTCAAACTGTATAGATATTTATTTAATTTGCACACATGAGTCTCCCTGTAATGTGTCTCAAAACCAAGTGGCTGATCCAAATACACTTTCTCTTCCACTACACCATTCAAGAAAGTAGTCTTGACATCCATCTGGTGTATCTTCCATTTCATTACTGCAACCAGAGAAAGTACTAATCTGATGGAAGTGTATCTAGATACAAGAGCAAAATTTTCTTCATAATCTATTCCTTCTTTCTGGGAGAAGCCACGATCCACAAATCTTACTTTATATTTCTCTATGCTTTCATATACAGCATGCTTGAGCTTGTAGATCCACTTGGAAGTCACAACATACTTCCCTTCTGGTCTAGGAACAACATCCCAGACATCATTTTTCCTGATCGACTAGTACTCCTCGATCATAGAATCCTTCCATTCTTTCTTCTCTACCGCTTATTCATATTTGGAAGGTTCTTTATCAATGATGTCACATAATAGGGCTACATAACTAGAGTAGGGCCTACTTCTTTTCCTCTCTCTATGCACTTCTTCTGGAGCCCCATATCTTTATGCACCTTGGATAGCCTCTCATACCCATGCAGATTTCCTCTTGTGAGGATTCTTCTCTTAGGGTGGATCTACTGGTTCTTGGGGTTCTTCTATTTCTCAATCTTCATCTTGATTTGCATCATTCATAGTTGTATCTTGAATTCTGGGTACTTCTATTTTTTCAGAGTCTTCAACTGTTCTCTTTATGGATTTACTGTAAGCCAAGTCTTCGTCAAATGTTACACCTCTACTAATGTCGATCTTCTTGAATCCTAGGAAGTATATTCTATAATATTTTGAGCTTTCACTATATCCCAGAAATATACTCTTCTTTCTAGAAGGATCTAACTTTGTCGTCTTTTCTTTTGGAATGTGTAAGTACACTGGACAACTGAATATTCTAAGATGGTTGACCTCTGGTTTCTTGCTGGAGAAGACTTCTTCAGGTGTCTTGTTCTTGCTTACTCTGTGTGGAGTATAGTTTTGTACATACACCGATGTCCTGGCAACTTCTTCCCATAGATGCATGGGAATATATTGATCATGAAGCAATTCCCTTGCAGATTCCATGATCGTTATATTCTTCCTTTCTACAACACCATTCTATTGTGGATTATATGGAGTGGTCAACTCCCTATTAATCCCCAAATCTCTACATAATTATTTGAATTCATTTGATGTGAATTCTCCGCCATTTTCTGATCGAAAGGTTTTGATATTCTTTTCTGTGTGGTTCTCGATCAAGGCTTTGAATTCCTTGAACTGGCTGAATACTTCATCTTTGTTCTTCAATAAGTATATCCATGTCTTCCTAGAAAAATCATTAATGAAAGAAACATAGTATACATACCCACTCAATGAACTGGAGGGCATCAGACCGCATATATCGGAGTGGATGATTTCCAAGATTCCATTTGCCTTCCTCTCGCTACTTGGAAATGCCTTCTTTGTGTTCTTTCCTTTCGCACATCCTTTGCACACACCACCATATTTTGTCTGTATTTATAGAAGACCTTCAACAAATTTGCTTGCAAGTGGTAGTGCTCTATATTGCACATGTACAAGCCTTCTAAGACAGAGTTCATTTGGCTCTACTGAGTCATGGACCAAATCTTGTTCTAGTTGGCCCTTCAATTTGTATAGTCCTCCCTCTTGCTCCCAAATCACTACTGCATCATCTGTAGTCTTTCCTTTTGGACACATGAGGACTTGGACATCTACAAATGCAACCCTTATGCCTTTTGTATCCAATGCAGATATGGAGAGAAGATTATATTTTAGTCCTAGTACAAACAATACATCCTTCATCTTCATATATTTTCTAGAGTTTAGTTTATAGGAGTATTCACCACTACCTTTTATTGGATACCGGTAGTCATCCCCAAGTTTCACTTTGTAAGGTGACTCATGTTCGGATAGTTTCACAAAGGATACTCTGAGTCCCTTCATATGCTTGGAAGCCCCACTGTCTATAAGCCAATCATTTCTTCCATGTGTGATAGTTCCTGTGAGGGCAGAAATCAGAACATATTCTTCATTACTAGAAGAATCTTCACTTTCTTCTAATTTGGATCTATTTTTGGGAGGTTCATCATCCTCTGCAATGTGACCATGATGTCTTCTCTTGTTTCCCTTCTTCTTGTGAGATCCACCTTTTTTTTCTAGGACATTCTATGGAAAATTGTCCTTTCTCGTCGCATGTATAGCATCTGATTTTGGACAGATCTTTGCTATATATTTTAGGGTTATTTTTCTGGTGAGAATGTTGACCTTTGGGATGATGATAGTCCCGCATGATTTTATTGGAGTGTATTGTGAGGGCTTGATATTCACTTCCCAACTTCTCTTCTCGGGCTACTATTCAAGCTTCTTATTGTGATAATTCCTCCCACAATCTACTGAAGGTGACTATATTTATTCTAGCACAAATCCCTTGATTGAAGGAGTCCCATGACCTAGGGAGACCATTCAAGGTGGTCATCATAATTTATGCATTCTCCACTTCTTCATCCACTGCTTCAAGTTGTTCTTTGATCTAAGAGACCCTTGTAACATATGACTCTATGGTCTTCACATTTTGTATCTTCACACTCTTCAACTGGTTCCTCAAAGTCATCTTCTAGTTTATGTTCCTCCCTTCAAATAGCTTGTTCAGGGCATCAAACATTTCTTTTGGTGTCTTTAGGGAGGACACTTGTGGTATGAGGTGATCCTTTATTGCATCAGCAATAATCCTCTTAGCCATGACCAATTTATTTTTGTGTAAGGCCTTAGCCTCATCTCCCTTTGGAACTGGAAGCTCTTAATTGATGTAAGAGTCCAATTCATTTTCTTCCAGGACCAAGGAGATCCTATACTTCTAGGATAGGAATTTATCAACTCCCTCAAGATTTTCATCAAGGTTGGTGTGATGAGACATATTAACTGAGAACCTCAAATGGAAATACAAAATTTTTAGATCTTACCAATTTGAGAAGCTAAAAAACTGGATCTGGAGCTGATCTTCTGTAGTGTTGGTTTTCTGGTTCTAGGGAAGATCAGGGTTTGAATTTCACGGAGTTCTGGTTCCAGGGAAGATTAGGGTTCATGGTTACACCTTCTTAGAAGGGTAACTAGGGTCATTCTTTGTTACTAGGAGGATGTAGAGGCAACCACAGTTGAGGAGGCTGAGGATTGGCCCTAGATATAGGAATTTTATGGATTGCGATCTTATTTTGTATTTTGATGTACTTATGACAGTATCTTTGGATCAGACTCGATGTATCTATGGACATATTTTTACATATGTACATGTGTTTCAAATGTGTCTGTATATTTTATTTTACAATGTGTGTGTTAAGTGCCAATCGAGTATTTAATTTGCATATGCATCGGTGATTCTGTTTTGATTTCTTGAAATATGATTGTATGAAATGTATTCAAAATTTATTTGAAGTAACTTGACATGTAAAACCTAACGTAGTAAGTTAGGTTTTCACACCTAATAATCACCATTAAGCTGGGAAACCACAAGATGTGAGTCAAGCCTTTCCTCTAGACAGGTAATGCCACACAATGTAGAATCCCATAACAACTCAATGACTGCAATGTATTCAGCCACATCATTAGCTACAGGACCTAAGTAGGCACCACCAGAGGCAACCAGTTGTCCTGAGGGTGCATAAATAACCTGGGCAACTGAATCCATATTACAAGTGTGACGGCTGGCACCATCAACAAAACCTACAAACTAATTGGATGATATCTGAAACAATCAACAAACTATATAAGAAACACTAACCAGTTAATCGCCTATTGTACATGAACATACAATAATCATACAGGAAACAATATCGTGCCTAAGCATAATACTTCTTTAGGTAGAGCCCAATTCTGGGCTACGCCAACTTGTTACCATCGTAGTTAGTCAATTCATAAGCTTCTTTGTTTAAAACATTTGATACGACATACGGGCCCAACCACATAGATTTAAACTTGCCTGCCACCAGGGGTTCCTTGTCTTGATCACAAAGCAAGATAACTTCTCCCTCAAAGAAAAATCTAAGTTTGATGACTTTATCGTGTTGGCTTTTGACCTAGTTCTTATGAGCCTCATTCATAGACAACTCATCTCTACATTGTTCATCTAGATTCTATAAGTGAAACAAAGGTTCTTCAATATCCATAGTGTCGAGAAGCACATGAATAGAAATTTTTTATGGATGGTATCTTGTACTTAATCGGTGCGACTGCTTCCACCCCGTGAACGAGATGGAAAGGAGAGAAACCAATATCAGTCTTAACATTAGTCTGGTATGCCCAAAGTGCAGGGTACAACATGATATGCCAATTTGACCTACTCGCGTTGTTTGTGCACCTCAGAATGGTTTTCATGGTCTTATTAACTGCCTCTACTTGTGAAATGCATGAGGATAAAAGGAAGATGGATAATCTTTCCTAAACCATAGCATGGTGGTCAACTTAGTGACCATGATGTTCTAAAAATGACTTCCATGGTCAGTGACAATTTGATTTGGTATGCCAAACCTAGCAATGATTTGGTTGAAAACGAAATAAGATGTCATTTCCCCATCGACCTTAAAGGTAGGAATTTCCTCTTCCCACTTTGTAAATTAGTCTATTGTGACAAGGATGTATTTCTGCCCCCCTAGCTAAAACTGGGTTACATGTCATGTAATCAACCCCCCACTTGGTGAAGGCCCCTACCGCGATGACGGGAAACAAAGGAGAAGGGTGTGACCACATCTTCTTGGTATAGAGATGACAAGGATGACAACACTTTACTACTTCCACATGATATTTAAAATAGTGGGACAGAAATAACCGAGATGTTGAATATTCTAGGCCATTTCTAACTAAGATAAATGACCCCCACATGCTCCGCTATGGGAATAATTTAGGACATACTATGCCTCCTCTTGGGTGAGGCATTAACGCAATACATAATATACCCCTCTCGATACAGGGTATCACCAATGATAAGGTAGTTTTTTGCATTAACCCACAACTTACGTCGATCTTCCCTCGAGAAGGACACAAGACACTTAATATTCTGGAGATATACTAGGAAATCTCCATTCCATAGATCAAAGTTTGATATTAAAAAGATATACTCATATGGAAATGATTTTTCTTCCACCAGTATAGTCTCTTCCATAGGGAATTCCAAGATCAATTCTACGAATAGTAAGTATTTTTTAGCCTTAGCAGATTGAAAATACAAGTCAAACTCTTGGAGGATGACTATCCATTTGTTGAATTTTCCCCCGATTATACATCGAGATAAACCATATAGGAACGAATTCAAATCTGCAACCACTGTGGCCGTCCTTAGCAAGGTATAGTGTCGTATCCTCTAAAGAGGATACACTGTTGCCATTTCTAACTTCTCAACGTGCAAGCATCTAAGTTGAGGACCTACTAATGATCGACCAAGGTAGTAGAAAACATGCGCATGGAGCTCATCGTCTTCCTGAAATATTACTACTCCTATGGTCGACTCAGATGCGTCCATATACAATATAAAATTTTCAGTATAATGTGGCAAACGCAATAGAGGAGCTGATAGTAAATCCTTTTTCAATGCCTCGAAAGATAGTTGTGTAGTTTCATCCCACAGGAATGGGGTGTATTGCTTCAACAAGTGCATGAAAACCTTTGTAATCTTGACATAGTTAACTATAAACTGTTGAAGGAAATTGGATTTCCCCTGCAGACTCTGCAGTTTCCTGATAGAATGAGGAAGAGGCAGATTTACAATGGCCTCAACTTTTAACGGATCTATCTGTATTCCTCTATTTGACACAGTGAACCCTAGTAACATCCCTGAATCAATGTAGAAAACACACTTGTGGGGATTCAAGCATATCTTATATTGTCTACATCGTTCAAAAATCATACCAAGATGGTCTGGATGGTCCTTCCTCTTACGAGAATGGGAAGGTAGATCATCTAAGTAAGGTTAGACGGTATGATTTATATTGTGGAAGGAAAAAATCATTTCCTGCTGGAAGGTAGCTATGATACTTTTCAAACCAAAGGGGATTTTATTATACGTGAAGGTTCCCCAATGAAAAATAAAGCTTGTTTTGTGCTGGTCTTTCGGTTTTATTTGAATTTGGTTATATCTCAAAAAACCGTCCATGAACGAAAATACCTCACTACCCACACAACAAAAAATAATCTGATCGATGAATGGTGTGGGCTATTTATCCTTGGGACACACCTTATTTAAATCATGAAATTCAGTGCAAACATGTATAGTCCATTTTTTTTATCAACTAGAATACGATTGGATAACCATTCCATCAGAGCAATCAGGTAAATAAACCCATCTTTGAGTATTTCTTCCACTTCAGCCTTGATGGATGTCTCTTTCCGTGGATTTACTGGTATAAGATTTTGTCGAACCATTTTTGCATTAGGGTAGGTACAAATATCATGATCAACTATAGATGTATTAATTCCTAGAATCTCCTGATATTACCAGGCAAAGACGTGGAAGAATTCCTTAAATAAGGAAGTGTAAATTAAAATCGCTTTCGAAGAACAATTTGCATCAATATGAACATTTTCCATGATGTTAAGTTTTGCAAACATGTTGATATAAATTGTAGTAGATATATTTTCCATATTCCCCTTGGAAAACATTCCCTCCTTGGGTAAAGGATTAATCAACAGATCAACGGCTTCTGTCGGTCTCTCATGGAACTCTGAATTCTCAATTTTGCTTAACTATGGAAGGAAGAAGGCTTATGGTGAAGGTCTTCACAAATCTTTTCTCATACAATCACAGCTTCCAAAATGGCTTCTTCTAAAGAAAAAAAAATATCTAAGGAATCATAGGAATATGTAGAGTTATCTTCCTAGACGAGAAGATAGGCTTCATCTGACTCCTATGAGACTGAAGGAGTCATGATGGAATCAAAAGTGGCATTAGATATAGCCTTATAAGCTACTTTGAGTGTTGATAAGGGCACTTGAGGTTCTTGACGTGAAGGGAGGACCCAGGGGTTAGTTCTATCTAGAACCGTCATGATAGAATTACCAACACTCATTGAACCTAAGTAGTTAATAAGGGTTGGTTGTTAGATAGTGATCAACTTAGACAATATTAACTTAGGATCCTATTTGACAGAATAACATGCACAACAATCAATCATAAGAGACAATAGACACAAAGAATTTCCTCGAGGAAACCATAAGGGAGAAAATCCCACAAATTCCTCAGAGATAGAAGAAGCACCAATGGTAGCAGTAAAACCCAAAGACAGTAATATGACCTCCCACAGTTGTTCTCTCTCTTATCCCAGCTCCTTCTCTCTCACTCATGCGCTACAACTGAGTGTGAGTGACTGTGTGATAAATAGAGAGGATCACTCTCTATTTTTACTAGTTTTTAACTTGACAATAACTTACCAGGGCTGACTTATCTAGGAGAGTCTAATAAGCCTAGTTCCCAAAAACTCCGGGGACTTTAACCCCTGATTAACAAAGAGGGTTAACCTCTATGACTTTACACGACTTGTTTACATTATTGATTCTCCCTTGAGGAACATTGTGGACTAATCAAATACAATATATGAAATACATAAGTGAATACATTCTAAAGTTACAAATACATCAACATTGGTATATCGAATGTGCCCATCATCAATGTATACATTCCAACCCCCAATCTCTAGTTTTCCAGCTTCAACTAACCGATCAATGGTATCATGGAACCATTAGTTTCCAAATGGAATTTTCAAGTAAAATTGAGTTGGTCAACTGTAACCAGCTTCCCTTCGTGCGAAAACACTACAACTCAGAAAATGAATAGGGGAACATCACACATGGTTTAATTCCAACTTCTCCAACAAATTATAGTCCAATGGAGCATCGATCACTTCCACTTAAACAGACACTGCTTTCCCTGCCAACTTTATTTCAAAATCTGGTAGGATACCATGCGAACAGAAAGAACTTCTGTCGAAAGCAGTAAGTGGAGTGTTCGATGGGACTAACTCTAGGGATCCCAAATATTTCCATCAAGACATTGACACGACGCACATGGAAGCACCTTTATAAACCATGGTTCATCCAATGGCTTTTCCTCCATGTACAACATCGATTGACAAGGCCACATGGTATGGTAGGCGCATTTTAACATCATAAAGATCAAATTTTTCCAGCAGGATCATTGAGTCCATGCTACCTATGGATTCCAAGAGTGCATCCCTTTATGAAGGACAACTCCTTAGCACCTCCAATACTGACATCGCACAAGGGGTTTGAGCTAAGTCTTCTACCACAAGGTAATTAGAAGCCTCCCTAGCATTAGGGTTGTGAAATGTTTTCTTGAAGAATCCTTTTGGTATCTTGGGCATTTATTCAGTTGGTTTCTCAATGGTGAGAGGGGAAAAAGTTTCAGTAGTAGACTTACCTTTATCCTAAGTCTCTCATTTGTAATTTTTGTTTCTTGTTTGAAGGAAAGTACTGGATTAGAACATGTTGATATAATTGTGATCAGTAGGAGCACTAGCTATGCCCCCAATATATTCTGAAGTAGAAGATGCATTCTGTCCTTGGGGAAAGGGATCCTCCAGGATAGCTGGTTTTTGATTTTAAAGAATCTTCTGTGCTTGTTCCATTAATGGGAATTAATAAGTAAGATCGTCTCCTTGGCACAAATTACAAGGAAATTTAACCTTCTTCTTGTCTTTCTTCCCCCCTTTAGCATTTTTTGTGGGATTTTGTTTGTTTTGGTTTCCCTCTCCCTTCTTCCCCTTCTTCTTTTTCCCAATGGGCTGCTGATTTCCCTTTTGGGAATACTATGTAGAATAAACATTAGCACTTTGCGGTGAGGGAGTGGTATCCTTAGTTGTCTCAGCTACATATTGTTTCATTGACAAATCATGGAATTGCTTGACCCTTGATTCTAAAATGGGAGTGCTAACTGAACCAACCACACCATAAACATGGGGTCAAGGATTGGGTTTCTCCTGGTCATTCATAGACCTCGAAGCCTCAGGGATAATTTCATACAAAATCCAAGACTAAGCATATATTAGATATAACTGTTGGGCCCTGAGGATTGCCTCTTCCTCTGTGGTAAATACCTATGTGGACACGTCCTTAGAAATATAAGGTAGTAGATGTTTAAAAAATGACTCCAACAAGAACTCACGAGGGATCATGTATTTAATAATCATATTTCTCCTTTGCCGCTCCTAAATATGATCGTATATGTGTATGGCATTTTTCTGTCGAAAAGTTGACAACAAGTCTGTATCAGCATCATACCAGACAATAAGTTGAAAGTGATTTAAGAACACAGTTTCTAAATCCAGGAAGCTATCATGCACGAACTATGTAAGTTCTATGTACCATTTATTCACTACATGGGTTAACATTTTATGAAATAGCCTCAACCAAACACAGTCATCAGTTAGTGAATTGGAAGAACACCAAAGGTGAAATGTGGTGATGCAAGAACCTGGATCCTCACCATTTTTCACTTCAAACTTTGGGATGTATGAGGGAAGTTTGATGGGTACAAGTGGCCATGCCACATTGTGGCGCATGAGATCGTTCATTAGGTTAGAAAAATATGGCAATTTTAACATTGCGAGGAAAGAAAGTTTTGGACTAGTCAGGGTTTGATATTAAGGAGTATGAGGTGTGGAAGTACCTACCCTAGGGATCCCAAAAAAAAGGTGAGATTTCCCCCAACCAGTGATGTGATTTCGTAGCACTATTCTGAAACGGGTTCCATTGGAAAGCCAGAGGATTACTAACTTGTGGTGTGTGATAAGTGGTTTGGCTTGCTCTAGTAGAAACTGGAGTTTGAAAATTAGGAGCAAATATTCCCCCACTAAATAGTGAAAAGGTAGAGTTCCCAAATGGGGTGGTCGAAACCTAACTAAAGGTCTAAAAACTGTAACCTGTGAAGGTACTTTGGTTCCCATATGACATACCCACATAAGTAGGATATGGGCCTACGTAAGTTTTAGATGGAGGAATATGTCCTCCATTCCATGAAAAACCATGGACGAACAAAGTGGACCTACTTGGACTAATTTGAGCACTTTGCATAAAAGGAGAAGAAGTAAAAGTTACACTGGGAATCCCAGTGACCACCCCACTAGACTAACCTATAACATTAGAAGGTGTCAAGGGATTGACCACTCGAGCACTCAAAGAAAGAGGTACAACAGGTGCACTAGGTATTGGAGTACTCACCCGGGTAGGTGAGAATCCTACAGCCAACATGGCTGAGGTAGGGGTAGACATACCCTCTCCTATTATAATAGACATATCTAGGCACAAATAAACACCAGAAATAGGTGAACTGAAAGGAAGTACTTGGAATATCACATGATCGTTCAAATCAGTTAGAGGTGTAATATAATTCCTTACAAAATCGTCAGCCTGCAGGTCCTCTATCCATACTGGTGGGGTTTTTTCTTGATTAAGTCTAAGTTTCGATTCACCAGGAACTTTGCTAACACTGGTCAGTTCGAAAGAACCATCTATGTCAAGTCTTTGCCTTTGAGGTGGTGGTGGGGACTCCATTGTAAGATATGGAGGAAGGTTTTGTAACCTTCTATACCTACGAATAGGATGGTCCTCCATAGCCAAAAAATTAACTCACACACCTAAAGGACAACTAAACACAACCAAACCAAACAACACACACTAAAAATTTCCTAAAAATCACAGACACACCAGATAAAAGATACACCTTCCAAAGGAAAGTCTGGGATGATTAGGGCCCAGATTCAACCAGTGAAGATAGAAGGATGGTTACTTGGTGTCTCATGAATATTTTCTAGGTGCAAGCTCTAGAATCACCCAATAGACCTCCCAAATTATCAACTGAGGTTACCTTCCAATTCCACCCTAGGTGCACTGGAAATAGCCTTACAATGCCACCTATGTAAGAACCTAGTGTCTGGAGACTAAGGCAACCAAATCTACAACAAGAGTATGAAGGAACAGTCATTGGCCTTATCAATGTGCATGGGTAGGGTAGGTAATCCTAAAATCCTAAAAATATCGACATCTCATAAGGCCTAAAAAGCGGTATTGATATAACCCATGTAGGCACAACAATCATGGTATATGATCAAATAAGGAATTGGAGGGTTATCTCCACAACCAAGTCCTCACGTGGCCTCATTCTTGAGTCCTTTGTTAGAGGATATTTTCAAAGTATCCCTTGTAGAAGTGGATTTAACTAAATATATGCCACACTTTCTGAAATCAAAGTGCTCTTGGACAGTTATAATCTCCTAGTCCAAGAACCTGACCTAAGCTAGTTGATGATCAAACCTATAAAAAGAAAGATTACTAATAAATTTTAAGTTAAGCTTTATTTTTATGGCTTTATTGCTCAAATCTAGTGGAGTGGGACTAAATGGTGTTTGGAATCAACATGTGAAAACAAATGATGTATAAAATTTCAAAATAAATGCAACTAACAATGCTCTTTTTTTCCCCTTTTCTTTTTAAATGAAACTATTGAAACTTTTAAAAATGATTTTGAAAAACACAAGAATTTAATATTTTTTTACTTTTCTGAAAATAATGGAAAAAACATGTTATAATAATCAACCCATAGTTACCCATACTTGACATTAATTAAATCATTTTTGTCTTATTCCTAGATTCCTAGATTCCCTCTCTATGCTAGTTGACTTCCACAAGTTCCTAGAAGTCAATAATTTCTAAACTGGGTCATGGATCACTTTGGAATCATCCTGGAAACATATTTAGCAAGTATTTTTTATTCTTAGTTCCTTAAAGCACATATCTATTTTTTTTTAAAGATGCCTTTCTTTACAACAGTTTTAAGGCATAAAGGAAAAGCTAGTCTAGGGGAACATGCCTTCTTTTTTTCCCACATCATCCTCCTTCATTTTCTCCAAAAAAAAGCATGAATGAGTTGTATTTCCACCACTTATTATCTTTGCAAATTTCTTTAGCTAATTCATGAGGATCTTCATAGATTTGGAAAGTCCTTTTTGCACCTATGGGGGATTTGACTTGATTTAGTAAGCCTTCTTTTTGACCAATTCGAATAGCAACCTAGTGCTTTTGAATATCTCATGTAATTATATATTTGAGCATCCTATTACTTCATATGGTTGGCTAATGTACACTTATTCAATACATGATTAAGTTATGCTCCAATTTTAGTCTCCTTTTGTGTGAATTTTGTATGTTTGATTAGCAATTTTATGAGTGTAATTGATCTATTACTTGGGTTCAATTTCCACATGCTATAAGAGCCTTTGTATATCAATTTCTCTCCTTCCAAATTATTATTGTAGGTTCGACATCACTGACTGGGAGCGCATTCTGCTAACTGAAGGGCACAAGAGCTGAGATATGGACCAATCTCAAAGGATCATCTTGACTCGATTCAATTTATTTGAATGGAAAGATGAGATGGAGATATTGTTGAGAGAAAAATTTCTCTACATGGTTACCATGGCTACTAAGGCAGATCCCAATGCAGCTGCAGAGAAAATAAAATGGCACAACATGAGGGATGAGGCCTATGGTATTTTGTGTCTGAGTATTTCAAGAGACCTCCTCTTTCATCTTGATTCATTGAAATATCCTAATTAGGTGTGGGAGAATATTGAAGAGATTTTTGGAAAGACAGATGAGATGAGAGGAAATAAAATCAAGAATGAATTTATCTCCTTGAGTCCCAGTAGCTTTGAATCATTGCAACTCTATTTTACCAAGTTTAAGGCCCTTGTTTTGCAGTTAAAACAATGTGGGATTGAAAAGAAGGAGGGGAAACTAGTTTTGAACATTCTCTCAATGCTTGGTCCTAACTATTTAGTGTTTGTTTTGACCTTCTATGCCACTAAATCGACATCTCGAACCTGGAAGATGCCTAAGCTTGTGGAGTTCATGGAATCCCTCACTCAGGAGCAAGATAAATTGGTGATGATGGGCACCATCAAACCTTCCAAAGACCAAGATTTGGTTGCTAGAGATTTGAATGTGGATTCAAAAAGAAAGAAAAAAGCTAAAAATCCACTTGAGCAAAAGAGAGACAAGGAAAATTCTCAAGAAGAGTGCTCAGGCTCCAAGAAGAACCCCCAGAAGAAGAAGAATAGAGGAGAAATGAGCAAGTGCGCATAGTGCTGTAAGGGCTGTCATCCTAAGAGCTCTTGTATGAAAAAGAAAAGTGACATGTTGACCCAACTCCTGGAGAAGAAGAACATATCCCTTCTTTACTCCTTGAAGAAGAGGGAAGGAGGATCAAATTCAGAAGACAAGGAGAGAGTACATGCCTTGGTTGTTCTCACCTCAAGCTCACCTAGCTTCATCATTGATTCTGGAGCTTCCAGACATATGGTTTTGACAAGGGAGATCTTTTCCTATCTTGACATGTTGAAATTTCCACCAATAGTTTTGGGACATAACTCTCTGAATGACAGTATAGGAAAGGGTAGGATTGATCTTGACCATGGTAATTTCAATAATGTGTTGTATGTTCCAGGTCTTGCCTCTAATCTCTTGTCAGTGTATCAGATGACTCACACTAGGTCTCCAAAGAAAGTCATATTCTCCCATACTGAAGTTGAAATTACTGATATTTCGAATGGTAACGTAATAGAAAAGGTGTTGTTGATCACACTTCAAAGGTATACAAGTTTTCCCATTTTCTACCCTACTAAAACACCTCTGCTCTTCTTACTCATGCTAATGAAGCAAGAAATATTTGGCATGAAATATTTGTCCATCTTAACTACAAGTAACTTTATAATTTGAGTGACAAAGATATGGTCATAGGGTTACCAAAGATCAAGTTTTCTAAGGGAGTATGTCAAGGTTATATCCTAGGAAATCACCCAGAGAACAAGTATGAGAGAGCTAGTCATAAGAGAACCTCTGCACCCCTTGAGTTGATCCAAAGTGACATTGTTGTTCCATTCCCTCATATGTCCATGAGTCAAGCAAAATATGCACTCACTTTCATAGATTAATTTTCCAGGTATTGTTGGGTTTGCTTCCTAAAGAATAAGTATCAAGTTTTGACCTCTTCAAAGTCTCTAGAGCCTTGGTTGAAAACTAGCCTAGGAGGAAACTCAAGATCCTGATATCTGATAATGGTGGTGAGTATGTCAAGTCCAAGTTCATCCAGTATTTAAAACATGTAGGTATCTAGATGAAACATTCTATTCCTTACACACAATAGAAAAATTGTGTTGCTGAGAGAAAGAACAGATCATTGAAGGAGATGGCAACTTGCATGATGGAGGCTAAAAAAATTTCGCCAAAGTTTTGGGCTGAGGCTATAAAATTTTCATCCTATATCCAGAATAGGCTTCCACATAATTATCTTGATGGTATGACTCCTTTCGAAGCTTGGAGTGGGCACAAGCCAGATGTGACTCATTTCAGGATTTTTGGCTCAAAGGCTTGGGATAGAATTCCAACTGAAAAGAGGAATGCTTTGCGGCCCCAAAGAAAAGAGTTCCTATTTGTTGGGTATTTTGAATATTAAAAAGGGTACAAGCTGATCAACTTGATCACTAGAAAATATTTCATTGAAAGAAGAGTTCAGTTCGAAAAAGAGCCTTTAGCAGCAGTTGAAGTTGGAGAGTCCACTTCACCACCACAACCATTGATTGTAAGTGAAGAGACTAATGAGTTTGCTGATTCTGATATGTCTGATAATGATGAATTAATTGCATATCCTAACATCCCTACAAGACCAAATTGGGAAGCAAGGACCACTCATGCAGCTGGGAAACTAGCTAGAAATCCTAATGACACTAGGAGGACTAGATCTCAATTTAAGAGTGCCCTTTGTGTGAAAGATCCAATATTTTCTGAGAAGTGTTATTTGATGATAGATTCTGATATAGAGACATATTAATATGTAGAACATGATCCAAGATGGAAAAGAGCCATGAAATAAGAATTCAGCTCGCTCCATAAGAACAACACATGGGAACTGGTTGATCTCCCCCCAGGGAGAAAGCTAGTGAAGTGTAAGTGGGTATTTAAAAGTAAGTTTGCTGCTGATGGTTCACCTTTGAAATATAAGGAAATATTGGTATCCAAGGGCTACTCTTAGGTACATGGTATTGATTACAATGAGACCTTTTCACCAGTGGCAAAGATGTACTCCATAAGGCTTTCTCTAGCCATTGCAACTTTGAAGCAATGGGAGGTACATCACATCAATGTGAAGTGTGCCTTTCTGAATTGAGATCTGAATGATGAGATTTATATGCAACAACCAGAAGGTTTTGTATCTAATCCATATTTAGTGTGCAGGTTAAAGAAATCATTGTATGGGCTCAAGCAAGCCCCCGGGGCTTGGTATGCCAAGATTGATGGCTTTCTACTGTTATATTTTTAACATTAAGCTAGAATTATATTAGGATATTTAACTGAGAGAATAACAAGCACAAAAATAAAACACAAGAGACAATGAACACAATGTTTTTCCTCAGGGAAACCATAAATGGAGAAAACCCCGCAAGTTCCTCAGAGATATAATCAGCACCAAAAGTAAAACCCAAAATAATAAGATGATCTCCCAACAGCAGTAGCCTCTTTCTTCCTAGCCCCATTTTCTTCTTCTTCCTCAGCTATGTGCTACAACTAAGTGTAAGTGTGTGTGTGATACATAGAGAGACTCACTCTCTATTTATACTAATTCCCGACTTGACAATAACCTACTATGGCCGACTTCTATAGGATAGGCTAATAACCCTAGTGCCCCAGAACTGTGGGGACTTTAACCCTTGACCAATAGGAGGGTTACCCACATTGACTTGACATGACTTGTTTACATTATAGAAACTACTGATAGGAACATCGGGGCATGACATGACTCAAATACATTACAGACACTTCCCGGAATAAACATCGGGGTACAATACATAAGAAATACAAGTGAATACATTCTGAAGTTAAAATTACATCAACACTCCCTCTTAACTAGGAAGGTATTCTATCGACACAATTTATCAGCACAAGTCTTCTTCTCTGTATCATCTGGATCATCATCGAGTCCTCGTCATCTTCAAGTCATCTTCATCTTCAAGTCACCTTCATCTCCAAGTCATATTCATCTTCAAGTCATCTTCATCTGGATTTGGATCATCACTGGATCTGGATCATCATCACTGGATCTGGATCATCACTTGATCTGGATCATCATTGGAGCATCATCTCTGGATCTGGATCATCACTCGATTTGGATCATCACTACTGGATCATCATCACAGGTGTTATCTCTTGATTCTTCTCGTCACAGGAAGTTCTACAGAGCCAACCCTTTTTCATGCTGGTTGTAGGCCTAGCCTCCATGTAGGTCTTCTTACAGCACTTATATCTGACCCTAAGTTAGAATGGCCCACCCAGCACTTATATCTGATCATGTTGGAACTAATCCTATAATCATATCAAAAAGGAACACCTAGCACTCACATCTGACCATGTAGGAACACATCCCACAACCATGTTAGAAAGGCCCAGCACTCACATCTGACAACCAATGTCATAAAGGCTCGTCACTTACATTTGACCATGCGAGGAACCAATCCTCCATGCTGAAAGGCTCTGCACTTACATCTGACAACCAAGTTAGAAAGGCTCAACATTTATATTCAACCATGCAAGGAACCAATCCTTCATGCTGAAAAGGATCTGCACTTACATCTGACAACCAATGTCAAAAAGGATCTGCACTCACATCTGATCATGTAGGAACCAATCCTATAGTCACATCAAAATGGCCCTTAGTCCCTGACTGAGCTTTCCTGGTAACTGACCAAGTGCCTCCATTCCAAGAATGGAATTCAATGCTTATATCTGATCATGTAGGAACCAATCCTATAGTCACATCGAAATGGCTCAGCACTCACATCTGACATGGAAGGAACCAATCCTCTCACCATGACAGAATGGCTCAACTCTTACATCTGACCATGGAAGGAACCAATCCTCTCACCATGTCAGAATGGCTCACAGACTCATCACTTCCCTTTGGAAGTAACCTCGATTTGGAGAACACCAAGCTTCTCCCTGAAGTATTCAAACTTCACCCTAGCCAATGGCTTTGTCAACACATCAGCTATCTATTCGTCTGTTGCAACATACTGGAGCTTCACTGCTCCCCTCTGCACCATATCCCTGATATAGTGATACTTGATCTCGATATGCTTTGACTTGTGATGGAACACTGGGTTCTTTGACAACTTCATGCAACTCTGGTTGTCACAATGTATATAAGTAGCATCCAACTGGAGATCAAATAAATCAGATAGTAGCTTCCTCAGCCATGCTTCCTCACAACTAGCTGAACAAGCTACGACATACTTTGCTTCAGCTGTACTCAGTGCCACACAGGATTGCTTCCTACTAAGCCAAGAGATCACACCTGATCCCATACTGAAGCAACACCTTGAAGTGCTCTTTCTATTGATGGAACCTCCTGCCCAATCTGAATCAACATAACCCTCTAGGTTAATCTTCTAATTCGCCTCATACTTCAGCCCATAATCAATTGTAGCCCTTAGGTACCTCAGAATATGCTTTGCAGCAATCAAGTGAACATGTCTCAAATCTATCAGAAACTGGCTCAAGGTGTTCACAGCAAAGCAAATATCCGGTCTCGTGTTCATTAGGTACATCAAGGACCCAATCATCTGACGATACATCATAGCATCAACCACTTCTAATGAAGCATCACTCAATAGCTTCAGGTTCAATGCCATAGGTGTGTTCATGTCCTTGCAGTCCATCATCCTGAACCTCTTCAGGATCTCTACTACATACTTCCCTTGTCCGAGGGAGATTCCATCTGTATTCTGCCACACCTCCATGCCTATAAAATAGTGCATCATACCTAAGTCCTTCATTTTGAACTCGGCAGCAAGCATCCTCTTCGTATCAGCAATCAACCCACCCATACCTGTTACAAACAGATCGTATACATACAATAGGAACATCACTAGGTTGCCATCTTCAACCTTGTAGTAAAGGTTGGAATCTGCTTTACTCTTGGTAAAGCCCAAACTGGATAGAAAGCCATCAATTCTTCCGTACCAGTCCTGGGTGCCTGTTTCAAACCGTATAGGGATTTCTTCAATCTACACACATGAGACTCCCTGTCATGTGTCTCAAAACCGAGTGGCTTCTCTACATACACTTCCTCTTCCACTACACCATTCAAGAAAGCAGTCTTGACATCCATTTGGTGTATCTTCCATTTCATCACTGCAGCCAGAGAAAGTACTGATCTGATGGAAGTGTATCTGGCTACAGGTGCAAAGGTTTCTTCATAATCTATTCCTTCTTTCTGTGAGAAGCCATGAGCCACGAATCTTGTTTTATATTTCTCTATGCTGACATCTGCAGCATGCTTGATCTTGTAGATCCATTTGGAAGTTACAACAGAATTCCCTTCTGGTCTTGGGACAACATCCCAAACATCATTCTTCCTGATCGATTGATACTCTTCGATCATAGCATCCTTCCATTCTTTCCATTCTGCCGCTTCTTCATAGTTGGAAGGTTATTTATTGATGAAATCACATAATAAAGCTACATACCTGGAGCAGGACCTGGTCCTCTTCCTTTCTCTATGATTCTCTTCTAGAGCCTCATATCTTTCCGCACCTTGGATAGATTCCCATACCCAAGCAGGTTTCCTCTTGTGAGGATTCTTCTCTTGAGGTGGATCTACAGGTTCTTTAGGTTCTTCAAATTCTCGATCTTCTTCTTGAGTTTCTTCGTTCATGGTTGTGTCATGAATTCTAGGTGCTTCTGATTCTTCAGGATATTCAGCAGGTCTCTTCCTATATTTGTTGTAAGCTGAGTCTTCGTCAAATGTTACATCCCTATTGATGTCGATCTTCTTGAATCCTGGGAAGTATATTCTGTAAGCCTTCGAGCTTTCAGAGTATCCCACAAATATACTCTTCTTTCCTGAAGGATCTAACTTTGTCCTCTTTTCTTTCGAAATGTGTATGTACACTGGATAGTCGAATATTCTGAGATGGTTGACTTCTGGTTTCTTGCTGGAAAATACTTATTCAAGTGTCTTGTTCTCGAGTACTCTGTGTGGAGTACGGTTCTGTACATACATTACTATTCGGACAGCTTCTTCCCATAGATGAATGGGAAGATCTTGATCATGAAGCATTGCTCTTGCAGCTTCCATGATAGTTTTATTCTTCCTTTATGCAACCCCATTCTGTTGTGGATTATATGGAGTGGATAACTCCCTCTTAATCCATGAATCTTTGCATAAGTCTTTGAATTCATTTGATGTGAATTCTCCACCATTATCTGATCAAAAGGTCTTGATATTCTTTTCTGTGTGGTTCTCGATCAAGGCTTTGAATTCCTTGAACTTGCTAAAAACTTCATCTTTGTTCTTCATGAAGTAAATCCATGTCTTCCTAGAAAATTCATCAATGAAAGAAACATAGTATACATACCTACTTAGTGAACTTGATGACATTGGTCTGCATACATTGGAGTGGATGATTTCCAAGATTCCTTTTTCCTTGCTCTCGCTACTTGGAAATGTCTTCTTTGGATTCTTTCCTTTCGCACATCCTTTGCAAACTCCTTCATGTTTTGCTTGAATTTCTGGAAGACCTTCAACAACTTTTCTTGCAAGTGGTAGTGCTCTGTAGTGCACATGTGCAATCCTTCTATGCCAAAGTTAATTTGGCTCTATTGTGTCATGGACCAAAGCTTTTTCTGGATGGCCCTTCAATTTGTATAATCCTCCTTCTTGTTCTCCAATTACTATTGCATCGTCAATAGTCTTTCCTCTTGGCCACATGAGGACTTGGCCATCTACAAATGAAACCCTCATTCCTTTTTCATCTAATGCGATATGGAGAGAAGATTATTCTTTAGTCCTCGTACAAACAAGACATCCTTCATTTTCATAGACTTTCTAGAGTCTAGCTTGTAGGAGGATTCACCACTACCTTTTATGGGATATTGGTAGTCATCCCCAAGTTTCACCTTATGGGGTGAATTATGTTTGGATAGTTTCTCAAAATATTCCTTGAATCATGTCTTGTGTTTGGAATTCCCACTATCAATAAGCCAATCTTTTCTTCCATGAGTGACAGTTCCCGTGAGAGTGGAGATCATAACATATTCTTCATCACTTGAAGAGTCTTCACTTTCTTGTTTTACTTTCTTCCTGATAGGATCATCATCCTTAGTAGTGTGAGGATGATGTCTTCTTTTGGAGTTATTCTTCTTCTTGGATCCATTATTATTCATGGGACAACTTATAGCAAAGTGTCCTCTTTCATCACATCTATAACATCTGAGTTTGGATGGATCCCTCCTTACAAAATTATTTTTTTGATGAGAATGCTTACCTTGGTGATGATGATTTTCCCTTCTTCCTTTCTTGGAGTGTACTGTGAGAGCTTGATATTCACTTCCCATCTTTTCTTCTCAAGCTGCTATTCGAGCTTCTTCTTGTGAACATTCTTCCCACAGTCTACTAAACTTGATTAGCTTATTCCTAGCACAAATACCTTGGATGAAAGAATCCCATGACCTAGGGAGACCATTCAAGGTTGTCATCAAAATTTCTGCATTCTCCACTTCTTCATTTACTGCTTCAAGTTGTTCTTTGATTTGGGAGACTCTTGTGAATTATGACTAGATGGTCTCCTCATTCTGGATATTTACACTCTTCAACTGGTTCCTTAGAGTCATCTTCCGGTTTATGTTCTTCCCTTCAAACAGTTTGGTTAGGGCATCAAACATAGATTTAGGTGTTTTGAGAGAGGACACCTGTGGTATGAGGTGATCCTTGATTGAATCAACAATAATCCTCTTTGACATAACCAACTTCTTCTTACGTAAGGCCTTAGCCTCATCTTCCTCTGGAACTAGAACCTCCTCATGGATGTAGGAGTCCAACTCATTTTCTTCCAGGACCAGGGAGATCCTATACTTCCAGGGTCAGAAGTTATCAGCTCCCTCAATATTTTCATTAATCTTGGTATGATGAGACATATTAACTAAGAACCTCAAAAGGAAATACAAAATATTTATATCTTACCAGGTCAATATGTCGGATCTGGATTTGGAGCTGAAATTCTGCAGTGATGGTTCAGAAGAAGATTAGGGTTTTGCTTTTCTGGAGTTCTGTCCAACCAAATGATTTTATATTGATCTCTAAACTTTGATTTTCAGGAGGAGATCAATCCAAGCCTAAGTTCACTAAAAAATTCCACTTCTGTAGAAAGCCCTAATTTCCACTAGCAGTGTCGGGTCCAAAACTGAAAAAGCTCAGAATTGGATTTTTCTTCGACAGAAAGATGCGCCCTAGAGAGGAGAGTTAATCCAACCTTCTTTTGCTGAAAATATGTGGAGAGATATCCACAAATTAGGAAGCCCTAGTTCTCGCAGCTGCACAGTGTCTTGTTCTCAGGTTAGCTCTGATACCATGTTAGATTTTTAACATTAAGCTAGCATTATATTAGGATCTTTAACTGAGAGAATAACAAGCACAACAATAAAACACAAGAGACAACGAAAACATTGTTTTTCCTTAGGGAAACTATAAATGGAGAAAACCCCGTAACTTCCTTAGATATAGAATCAACACCAAAAGTAAAACCCAAAATAGTAAGATGATCTCCCAACAGCAGTAGCCTCTTTCTTCCTAGCCCCAATGTCTTCTTCTTCCTTAGCTATGCGCTACAACTGAGTGTGAGTGTGTGTGTGATAAATAGAGAGACTCACTCTCTATTTATACTAATTCTTAACTTGACAATAACCTACTAGGGCCGACTTCTCTAGGAGAGTCTAATAACCCTAGTGCCCATGAACTGCGGGGACTTAAACCCTTGACCAATAGGAGGGTTACCCACATTGAATTGACATGACTTGTTTACATTATAGAAACTCCCTATAGGAACATAGGGGAATGAATTGACTCAAATACATTACAGACACTTCCCGGAATAAACATTGGGGTACAATACATAAGAAATACAAGTGAATACATTCCGAAGTTACAATTACATCAACATCTGTTGTCACTGAGTTTTGTTCAATGCAAGTCTGATCCTAATGTCTATTTGAAGATGATTCATGGTTATTTAATGATTATTTTTTTCTATGTGTATGACCTACATATTACAGGAAGTTCAAAGAAAGAGATTTCCTCCTTGAAGGATGCAATAAACCATGCCTTTTCCATGACAGATTTGGGATTGTTGAGCCAATTCTTGGGTCTCGAAATTGCTCAATCCCAACATGGAATCAAGGTTCATTAGTCAAAGTATGCTTCATATTTTCTCACCAAGTTTAGAATGAAAAATTGCAAGCCAAGCAAGACTCCATTCCTTTTAGGAGTTAAGCTTGAGAAAGCAGGTTATTCTCCTATGGTAAATAATGCATTGTATAGGAAGTTGATTGGGTGTTTTCTTTATCTTACACATAATCAAACTGAATTATCTTATGTAGTTAGTGTGGCTTTGATATACATGGATCAGCCTCATGAGATCCATTGGAGAGCAGCCAAGAGGATCCTAAACTTTGTTCAGGGAACAAGGACTCATAGGATTTTATACAAAGCAAAACCTGACTTAGAGCTAGTGGGATTTACTGACAGTGATTGGGAATGTGAAAACATAGATCAAAATTATACCTTAGGATATGTGTTCATGCTTGCAAAAGGACCAATCAGCTGTTCAAGTAAGAAGCATAGTGCCATAGCACTCTCATGTACAGAGGCAGACTATAGAGGAGTTGTAGATGCAGCTACTCAATGTTTATGGTTGCAGGGGATACTTGGAGAATGTGGTTTCGAATCAAAGTTTTCAACAGTCATCTATTGTGAAAATCAAAGCACCATTCAAATCTCCATTGATCTAGTTGAAAGGTAAAGGACCAATTACATTGAGATCCATATCCACTATATCAGGGAGCTTGTGCATGATGGTACCATTGCTCTACTCTACTGCGCATCTTCAAAAAAAGTAGAAAATATCTTCACCAAATTATTCTGTGAGCATACCTTCAGTAATCTCAAATCACTACTGGGGATTGTTGATCATGTGGTGAATAATGATTGATAATAAGATTTCCAAAATTTTGTTTTATGTCCATGTTTAAGGGAGGATTTTCCCACATGGTTTTTGCCTCTTTCCTTGGGTGTATGGACATGTAGTATGTAAAATGGTGACTAATACTTGTTACTAGGACCTATAGTTTTATGATATTTACTCATAAAGTCAGGATTAATGGGGGGTGTTAGAATAATCCACCCATAGTTACCCATATTTGACATTAATTAAATCATTTTTGTCTTATTCCTAGATTCCTAGATTCCCTCTCTATTCTAGTTGACTTCCACATGTTCCTAGAAGTCAATACTTTCTAAACTGGGTCATGGAGCACTTTGGAATCATCTTGGAAACATATTTAGCAAGTCTGCTTTATTCCTGTTTCCTTAAAGCGCATATCTATTTTTTCTGAAAGTTGCCTTGCTTTACAACAGTTTTAAGGCATAAAGGAAAAGCTAGTCTAGGGGAACTTGCCTTTTTTTTTCCACATCATCCTCCTTCCTTTTCTCCAAAAAAAAGAATGAATGAGTTGTCTTTCCACCACTTAGTAGCTTTCCTACTTTCTTTAACTAATTCATGATGATCTTCATAGATTTGGAAAGTCCTTTTCGCACCTATAGGGGATTTGACTTGATTTAGTAAGCCTGCTTTTTTATCAATTCGAATAACAACCTAGTGATTTCTAATATCTCATGTAATTATATATTTGAGAAGCCTATTACTTTGCATGGTTGGCTAATGTACACTTATTCAATACATGATTAAGTTATGCTCCAATTTCAATCTCTTTTTGTGTGAATTTTGCATGTTTGATTAGCAATTTTGTGAGTGTAATTGATCTTTCACTTGGGTTCAATTTCCAAAACAACTAATGCAAATATAATGCAAATAAAACTTCATTTTTTCTTTCTTTTCAAAAAATTCAAATTTTTTTATGCAATTGAACGCACCTTAAGTAAGCTAAGCAATCTGATCATATATAAATTCAAATGATATAAGCCAGATATTTACAGTAGCAATATTCATCAAATCAAGCAAAGATGATTCAAACCCTAACTTGGATAGAAATATTGACTCGTTAAGAACAATAGGTCAAAAAATGGCAAAAATGATTAACCTAGACCACTACAACAACAATTCAAGGAAAATTAGTGTTTTGAAAGGACTGATAGACACCAACAACCTATAAAGACACCAACATTTGAACCAAACAACTAAGAAGGAAAGACCCAACACATTCACAAAAAGAGGATCCAGACCTAAGTTACTTAAAAACACTTGATCAACAAGCAAAAAGTGAAATGCATGAACCAACATCAACCACTGAATACTAAAGAAAGAACCTTACCAATACCTGAGAAGTCAGAAAACAAAAACCAAGCTAAACCCTAGTAGTTTGACCTAAACCTACATGAAATCGTGACTATGACCAAGTGTTAACACTAAAAATTCTTCACCTATCTCTCCATGGTCTAAACCATATGCATACATCATATTCCCACTATATTTCCTTCATTTTTTACCTTCACAATTGTATGTCCACTAAAAATGGTCCAAAACATCATTATTCCTTCCCACAAATGAAGGAACAATGAGCATTTATTATGATTTATCCCCACTCTCTCCCAAAAAGGGTAAAAAAAACTAAAAAGGGAATGGGTGAAAAACCCATAGATAAATACCATGGACAATAAAATACCATGGGTCAAAAAAACCTAGGACCATACTATAAATACATTGTGAAGGACTCCTCCGAAACACCTTTGGATCACTTTTTTCCATTTTTCCATTAGTCACATCACATACTTTCCCTTCCATATGTTTCCATGCCATTTCATACAATGTACATTGAGTTCACAAAGTACCCATTCAGATCCATTCCCCTCACTTGAAAACCAGTTGTGGACGAGATTGGAGACCCAAACCATGGAACTGCGAAACCACTTCCAAGGACAGCTGTGGTGCCCCATTTCAGAAAGGTGTGTCTATTTTATTTTATGCATTAGTTAGTTTATATATATGTGAAAAAACTTAAAAAATATTTTTTGTCATTGTTTTGTTATTGTTATTGTTGAACTCTTCCTTATGCTCTTGACGTAGCCAGGGATAAATCCCCACTATAGTTTTGGAAACCCCACTCGATCGATCCATATGGATCTTTGTTTTTGCAGGTTAGTTATTGGTTTGTTATCATTTTATTCCCACAACCATCATATATTTGACCCCCTCACAGTAGATCCGTACCAGTACTGTGTTAGTGCCTACCCCCTGAACCTAGCCGACATCCATTTTTCAAAAAAATTATGCTCAATCCAAGTCACATATATCCAGCTAAAATCCACAACCTATTCATGCCTTTTTTCTTGATAAGCATGACCTAGATCATGCCTTTTATCCCGATACGCACAACCTGAATACGAAATCCAAATCGCTCTTGTCTCGACTTCCGGAGCGACCCAGGTCACTACTGTGACATGCTTTTGTGTGACCTATCGAGCTTAACCCTCTGTTTTGCATGACCTGAGTATGTATACTATTGTTCTTCTCAAATCATGATTGTTTCTCTATTCTTTGCGACCCCTATCGTGCCTATTCCGCTGACAGGTGCGACCTACAATTTTTGTGTCTGTTTTTATGCTTCAGGTTCCTGTTTTAGACCCCCTGTCTGTCCCAAACCCTTTTTCGACATGTTTTCTATCAATATTTGATCTTTTTGTAGCCCCTTGGTATGTTTTGAGATCCCACTTACTTGTTTTGTGAGTCGTTCTAGTTAAACTTTGTGGTTGAGACCCCATGCATGTTTCTTATGTTTGATTAGTTTCTTTTACTGCTCATTTTTTTTAAGTACATTTTATTTATGGAAGAAAAGTTTATTCTACAATATATTTACTGTTCTTTACTGTTCGGTAGTGAGATTGGGACATCTTCGTCATGGATTGCTATGTTTGGAATACACATCATTTACACGCATTTCACGCCATATAAGTGAAAATCTTGGTTCATGATACCAAGAAAGCCTTAAAAATAACTTAATACAACCAGCATTGTAACCTAGCTTGAGGACAAAACAATATTGTATCTAAGTTAGGACTTTGAGGATTGGAATCCAAACAACACCCCTCTGTCACTTACATCTTGAAAAATAATTGTTTTCCATTAGGGGACCAAAATTCTCTTGTATTTGTTGACATGGTCACATCCAGTTTGTCGGGAGTCCCTCTTCTCAGTAGGAGTAAGCTGCAGTGAAGGGGTTCTAGAAGTCAGGGTGGAATACCACTCTCCATCTTGTACCAAAGGGTAAACCTTCATAGTCCTCCTCGTGCATTCCAGCATATACTAGGTGTCGAGGACCAAAGGGTTGAACCATTGGTAAACCGAACGGACATGTCATGAATGAGGTAGCCTAGTTTCCATTACTCTATGGATATTTTACATAGAGGCCCTTCTTGATAGTTGGATCCTCTTAGCCTATAGTGTTCTTCCATTATGTATTGTTTGACTGGGATTTCATCACCTTGCTGAGGATACAATTTGTGAGGAGATTCCAGATTGTAGTTAGGAGATTTCTTGCACTCATACCCCATAGGTTAGTGAGTAATTTTTATTATAGTAGTGCTTCTTGTTGGATTTATAGCCACTTTGTGGTAGACTCACCTTGCTGTGACCCAATGTCGTAGTTTGGTTTTAGATATTTTTGTTGTCCTGTGAGCTTCCTTTTCATATGCTCCCCTCCTACACACTCGGTTGTAGTTGGGTTTTGAGCTAACGATTGATCCTCTTGAGTTTTCATTCATTACACATCACTCCATCATGCCATCATAACTCCACCATGCTACTCACATAGGATTAGGGGGAACACCCCCAGTTCGGTTCCTTGAACCATCACCATTGGAGCCATATTTGACGTCAGTCACCACCTTCGGAGCCACACATGGCCTTTGAGTCTAATTTGGATTCATATCAATCTGAACCCACCTTGTTAACTGTTGCATCTATCCCCATGGATGGTGCACATAGTGATCCCTTTCAAGGGGGGATTATTAGTAGTGGGCTCATGTCTATTCCAACTATCATCATGGGTATCCCTTCAACCAGTCCTATACGTCCTGGTCCTTGTGGGCCCCTCGTCACCGCACACATTGTTGTTGGTTCACTACCCACTAGTGGTGGTCCCATTCCATCCACCATTTCCACTACCATTCCACCTTTTATACTTGGGGGAAGTGGCCCTTCCACATCTATTCTGACTATTCCTGCCATACCAGTGACTTTTCCTACTATCAAAATCCAACCTCATCCTCCCCCATCCATGCATGGGAACTACGTTCCTATAACTACATGCACCATCGATGTTTCTTCCTGAGCCAATATCGGCTCTAGCCTACCTTTTATGGCTAGTCTCAACCTGCCTAATTTGGCATGGTTAACCAATGACCCCATTTTTCATAACCCACAATGGCCTCCTATGCATACCAAGATTCCCTCATACATCCCTAAGTTTGAGGGAAATGTGGGAGAGGACCCTCAAAATCACATTATATAATTCCACCTATGGTGTTCATCTAACAACATGGTGGATGATTGTATTCAATTGAGGTTGTTCCAGCACATACTCACTAGTGTTGTGGAAAAGTGGTATATCGAACTTCCTCATGCTCCTTACCATGACTTCTCCTCTCTCACCTCGATGTTCCTTCAATACTTCTAGTTACCTGTCCGTTATGACGAGGGAGTGGAAATCTTACTATCCTATCGACAGAACATGACTACCCATGTCACGGGTCATATCCATAAATGGTGTCGTCACTGTAAATTATGTAATATCTAGTTATATGATAATATATTCCTATATTGGTTCCTTAAAACCTTACTCCCCCCCATAGCTAAGGATGTCGCATCTGAGAAACCACAAACCAAGGAGGAAGCCATACTTAAGGCTCAATAGTTCAATCTGATCTATGCCCAGTCTAGTTACTTGTATACCATTATACCCTATGCTCCCCATGATGACAACTCATGTCATGATACACCAAGGGAATCTCATGCGACTGATGGATTTATTGCCTCTATTACCCTTCACCCTCATTTTTATCCGGCCTCTCCCATGATGCCACTTGATCCTTGTAACAACTATAGTGTTTCCCAACAAGGTTATGGCCTGTATATTTCATGTGTGATGACCCAGTATGGAGCTACTACCTCCTATGTAGATCCAGGTTATGCCCCTGATTATTTACACATAACGGATCAGTCTGGAGCCACCCCTTCCTATACACCTCCCACGCAAACCGCTCACATTCGTGGACCGACTTGTTTGACACACTTGTGTACTGGTCAAACAGATATCTGTGTAGCTCCACTAGCGGCTCTTGTCTATTACACACTACCTATGCAACCCAGTTTGTCTCTTTCCCTGACTCCTCCTTCTCCCAAAGGACAGGTCTACGCAAAACAAAATGTCCCTAACCAAAACACCCCCAATAACCAACAAGGGAAGCAATGAAGAAGAGAGGTAGGAATCGGGGCAACAACTAGAAACAAGGAGGTGGAAAACAGGCCAATCCTCTGAACACTAATGTTGTCGAGCCCCCTGCATAGAATCCCCAACGTATCGCTTGACCTGGGAATAACCCACATTTATGATATAACCATCTTTGTGTCATATGTAACACTTACAACCAATACACTCATTAGTGTCCTCACTTGACGCGTGTCCAATAATTAATCCAAAACGATAGTCAACGTGATCCCAACGCGACTGCTCCAGCTCAACCGAATACCGTACCACTGGGTTCTCTACCTATGCTACTCCAAAACTACCTACCACACCAAGGAATGGTTGCAACCTATCCCTTGGCCCCACAATCTCCCACAATAATTATTGCGGCCCAACCCGCTAATGCTGGCGTCCATCACCTCATGATGTTATCGTTTGATGTCAATCTCCAGAATTGATGAAACCAGTATGGTTCCACCATATAAACCATTGACCCATCTATGGCATCTACCTCCACCACTCCTAACATGTCTTTTCATTTTTCGAGACCCCCTATAGATGGGACTTCCAAAGTCCCATTGTTCCCTTTGTGTCTCATAGTGAACGATGCCACTTCCAGAGATACACTCAACTATAGTATTGTTGATGATTTGTCCCAGTCTCCCACAGCCATGTCTACTCTAGAAGTTCTCAAAACTTGTCCTTCACAATGTAAAGTAGTTTTATCTGCATTAGGCTTTGTTGATCCCTTTTATTCTAGGTTGATCACCTTTTACGTGGATCAAGGACAACCCAATATACCATCATCCATCACTTTCCAAGTTTTGGTCATGATTCAAAATTTGGTTATTCATCGATGCATTATTGATGAGGGGGCATCCACCGGTGTTATGTCAACATTTTTTTGGCAGAAACTCGAATCCCAACCGTTCAACCTTCCTCCACCTCCCTTCGTGCCTATGATGGTCTCTCTGCTCATCCCCAAGGTTTTCTCACAAACGTCCCTATTGAGTTAACCAAAAAAATAGTGTTGATTGAAATTGAGGTTGTCAACACCCAACTTGATTACAGCCTCCTCTTGGGACATAGTTACAAGTATGTAATGCGAGTCGTTGCCTCTATTGTCTTTCGACTCTTGATGTTCCCTCATGATGGGAGGATCATGACCACCGACCAGCTGATGTACTATGATACGAAGGGTCCGGCCACACCAAAACATGTCCTTCACACTATCAACACTACCATAGACAATGTGTCCATTCTATTCTTGTCTGTCATTGGCCTGGGCTTGTTTTCCAACGCTCCTATGATAGATACATTTTTGTCCTTACCACCTCCGTCATCATCGACTGATATATCATATATGTGCACTATCACATATGGTAATTTTCTGACCTCTTTGCAACCTCAGTCGCAACCTCAACCAAAATCCTCCAGGAATTATTGGGGTTCATTCCTGGTCCACATGATCCCTTCATTTTTCCATCATTCGGAAATGTGAGAAATCCTATCATGGCTACTCTTAAGTTTCCTAATTTCACGTTGGGAATTCCTTTGTGGTACCTCGAGCCACCTACTCCACCCTCAAACCCCCAGGTCATGTTTAATCTCATCCAACCTATTGAGAGGATGTCACACCCACCTCCTGTTCCACCAAAGACTACTCCTGTCTCTACTCCTACCCCTCCTCCTCCAAAGAAGGCTGGGGGAAAGGAAGACAAAGCCATGGCAGAACCGCATCCAACTCCTACTTGTGCTTCATGTGATGTTCAAGGGAATGTGCTTGTGTCTCCTTCGCATCCTCATAGACACTATAGATGAGATCAACGACACCCTAGTAGTCACTGTCCCAGATCCACCAATGGTTAAGAATAAGTCATTTCAGACAAGCCACCCTTACGCAGTTTGTGGCATATATGGTCATTATTCTCACTATTGACCAGAATTTCCTGAGTATCGGTCACTCCTTCATGACCTTCAGAAACACTACTGCGAGTCCGACGTTACCATCCTTGAGGAGATCCACCCTTTGGCCTCTTCCTCAGATACCACCAACACCATTTAAATGGTATCTAATAACAATATTCCTTCCTCCTCATAGATCATGGAAGATCCCCCTGATATTTTCTAACACCACTTTCATGATGATGGAGAGATACTTAAAACTGCCACAAGTTTTACCCCTTTTTAGCTAGTCCATTGTGTGGAATCAGTACTTCCCATCGAATTTTAGATTTCATCGCTCTTCCTTGCTGTCAAACTCCTCCCTGACACTTCACCATTACAACAATTCCCACTCATGATTGAACAAACCAATGAGGAGCTTCGTGCTTCTCTCCATCTGATAGAAGCAGCCAAGACTCGATCGAAGTCCCATTATGACTCAAATGTCCACCCTCACACCTTTAGTGGGGGAGATCTAGTCCTCATCTACTATCAAGCCAATGATAAGCTAGGGAAATGAACGTTTGATTCCATGTGATATGACCCATATGTCATCCATTGATTCCTTGACAAGGGGATTACATCCTTGCTGACTCTAATGGACACCTCTCTAAGAACCCCCGAAATGGGATCTACCTCAAGAGGTTCTATTCCTGAAGTCACCCACAATGAGTACACTTGTGTCATATTTTTTTATTTTGCATCATTTTTACCATGATTTAGTGACCCCCTCCAGTAGTTGATCCACGTCCATCCACAGTGATTCCATTGTAGCACTTCGTCGCATCCTTTTCACATGAGCGGGTGGATCCCATAGATCCATCCTGCTACTACGTCGCTGGTACCCCGTTGGAGGGTGTGGTAGCATGTATACACATGCACATAGTATGTTGTTAGTATCTATCACATGTATGATCTAGATACCACTATTCTAGCATACAGTGAGGTCCCCAGACTTGTCCTGGAGGTTGAGGAATATACGGGTCTCCCTGGTAGTCCATGCCCACATATGGATAGTCCTCTATGAGGATAGGAAGATGCCACCACTGTGCAAAAATATCCCAAGTGAAGAAAGGATCTAACTACCTCCCTCTCTACTTTTTTGGGGCCATCTCCTAGAATTCATCTCGATTTGCATGCCACCACGTGAATCACCCCTTGTACGTATTGGAATGTTCACGAGCCCTCCACTCCATCCATACTCCATAGTTGGCCTTATTTTACTTCCAACCATCGTCCCATGAGGAGGCCCAATTAGTGTTCCTCGGTTATTCTTTCCAGCCATGTTCACAACATAACCTATTTCCATACATCAAACACTTCCTCCTTGCTTGACTAAACATTATGGAGTTTTTGTTAATATATTTTCTGACTCCTAAAAGAATGAAAATATTACCGAGAAATCTTGCTTCCTTTCATGCGTGTTAAATTATTTGAAAGGGAGTTTATGTGGCCTCGTTTATTTCCTTTTTCAAACTACATAGACTATCAAAAGAAAACGAACACCCTGGAACATTCCATCTAGGAACGTTTCCCTCTGTATTCTTTTATGCTTTGTCGAACATTGGGAATAGAACTTACAAAAAAGCTCATTATGGGTTGTCTTTAAGCTCTTTTCCATCCCTCTCATCATGAAAATATCATCAAGCAATATTGGTTTCATTCATGCTTGTAAATGTATTTGAATGATCGTCCAGTATTAGAGGAAATTTGAGGTATAAAATGGGCCTCCTAAGGAAAATAATTAAAAAATAGTTAAAGTAATAAAATAATATTTATTAATTTTGGAGGAAGAAAGAAACAACAAATTTTTTTTTTTGTATTTTCAACATATCTCTCTTTGTTCATACTAAAATTTCAAGCAAGAGGGTTCGTTGGATGTGAAATTTAATTTCGCATCCAACGAGCCCTCTTGCTCGAAATTTGAGTAAAAACACATGGAAATATGTTGAAAATACGAACAAAAAAAGTAGTTTTTTTAATGACAAATTTGTCAAGTCAACCATTATGGTTGAGTTATTTTATTGAAATTCTATTGGTTCTTGAGTTCCAACTCACAAGAATTTATTGTTGGCTCATTTTCTTATAAGGACCATTTAGACCCCAAATTTCCTCTAATGTCAGGTTGGTTGTGGAGCATGATCTTCCAGATCCAGAGATATTATTCAGTCATGTTTGTACCCTAGGTGTATTGTACACTCGTTCCCCACTCTTGGGGTTCAGGGGTGAAGCCCCTAAGAAAAAAATTTGGGATGTTTGTTGGCCAACAGTTTTGCGGACCCATGGTATTGAGTTAACCATAGTATTTTCCCATGGTATTTCCCTTATAAAAGAAAAAAATTGTAATACGGCTGTGTATGGTATTGTATTGTATTTTAGCATTGTAAGAAATATCTATGATTGTGCGACAGAGACTGTGAGAGGGTGAAGAGGAAGTGCAGCAGTATTATTGCAGGTTGTATCCCTTCACCTTTCTGGACGGTAATAAAAGGACTATCAATTTCTGTGTGGACGTAGCCCATCATTTGGGTGACACGCTATATCAGTGTCTCTTTATAATGTGTTTAATGTGTTTTGTGTCTTGTTTAATGATTTCACTATAAAACTATTATTTCTCTATGGTCCTATTTTCTAACATGTTAGTATAGGTTTAACCTTTTCTAGCCTGATTGGAATACCAACAGTAAAGAAGTATCCCTTCCCCCAAAGGTTGGGAGAGATATCCTTTGTATAATTTTATTTTTTTTGGGCTTAGGAGACTATTAACAAAAAAGAGACCAAATTGGAGGCTTCTTCCTATTTTTAGACTCTCTAAAAATGAAAACACCATCGAGCATTTACTTTCTTGGGCTCTCTAAAAATACACGAGATCGTATCATCTTGAGCATACTTTTATCCCTTCTTCGTGCTCCTTAAACTATGAAGAAGGACCAAACAGTGTCTCTAGGTGCCACCTCATATGATATCACATTATGGAAGCTTACCCCCCTATGGGTCGCCTTTGTTCATAGTATTATGCAATGAGTCTTCCTTGGATCCCCTGGATATTCCTACCCTAGTTACCTCCCTTAGTATTTCCCATTGTAGTTATCTTCTCGTTATTACAACTATGAACCTTCTCCCATGATTCAGTTTCATTTTCTTCTAGTTCAACCCTGCCATCATACTCTGAACAAAGGAAGTTTCAGTCCCACATACTCCCCTGCCTCCTTTCCCCCATTTAGTGTGCTAGTCCCTAGATTGTTTCGCATTATATGTATCTAATCCATTTTTGAGAACCAATAAAAATCCAAAATCCATCATAGTTTGAACTAGGAATCTCCAATTCTCTATGGTTCTCTTAGTCTCTCCATTGTTATCACCATATTCCCATGATCCTATGATTTCCATTGGCCATACGATGAGATCATGCCCTTGCACATCAAGGGGAAATATGTTAA
The DNA here is from genome assembly GCA_001517045.1 of Pseudotsuga menziesii. Lineage (NCBI taxonomy): Eukaryota > Viridiplantae > Streptophyta > Pinopsida > Pinales > Pinaceae > Pseudotsuga > Pseudotsuga menziesii. The sequence goes on from LPNX010763368.1 coordinate 136,024, forward strand.
CACTAAAAAGTGTTCACCTATCTCTCTGTTATCTAAACCATATGCATACATCATATTCCCACCACATTTCCTTGATTTTTGACCTTCACAATTGTAGTTCCACTAAAAATGGTCCAACCCGTCATCATTCCTTCCCACAAATGAAGGGATGATGAGCATTTGTTATGCTTTATCCCCACTCTCTCCAAAAAAGGATAAAAAACCCTAAAAAAGAGAATGGGTCAAAAAACCATAGATAAATACCATGGACAATAAAATACCATGGGTCATTAACTTGGGTCAAAAAACCCTAGGACCATACTATAAATACATTGTGAAGGACTCCTCCAAAACACTTTTGAATCACTTTTTCCATTTTTCCATCAATCACATCACATACTTTCCATTCCATATTTTTCCACGCCATTTCCCAGAGTGTACGTTGAGTTCACTCCGTACCCATATGGATCCATTCCCCTCACTTGACAACTAGTTGTGGATGATATTGGAGACCCAAACCATGGAGCTACAGAACTACCTCGAAGGATGTCTACGGTGACCCATTTCAGAAAGGTGTGTCTATTTTATTTATGCATTAGTTAATTATATATATGTGAAAACCCTTAAAAATGTATGTTGTTAGTGTTTTGTTTTTGTTATTGTTGAAATCTTCCTTATGCTATGGACGAGCTAAGGTTGGTGCATTTGCACGTAGCTGGGGAGAAATACCCACTACACTAAGACAACCCACAAGTGGATCATGACTATATATAGAGTCAACCCATGACTACAATAGGGGAATCACAACTATATGTATTAAAAACCCGTGATTACAGCCATATTTTTTTCAAAGAGAGAAAGAATGACCAAAAGATCCTAAGCCTTAGACACTGAAAATTGAAAGCAAAGACCAAGAACAACACTTATAGCATCAAACCAAGAAAAGTGGAAAAGAAAACCTATGGAACATACTCAAAGTAGGTTAGAATCCCTAGTGGAGTCGTTAGTTCTGTTGTTCAGGGAAAATATACCTTATAACCTAGGGGTCTGGGGTCACCAACATACCAAAATTAAACTTGTAGACATTTAGTTATCTGGAAATTCGATAGAGAAATAGGGAATAAATTCAGTGTACCTTGTTTATGAAGGTTGGTCCTAGATTTCTCATTCAATCCAAATGCTCTAGCAACTCCAAGGGATATTCACACCTGCAAAAGAGATAGATCCCTTCCTGCAAAATCTTAGATGTTATATAAGAGATTACTGAAATATTATGATTGCAATAAGACAACAATATAATTCATGAATCATAACACATAAGAAAATTAGTGAACCAATTTGGAAGAAAATATCTCTTTTTTGATAAGCAATGATGAAAGATACAACCTATATCTAATACAAATCCTCCTCTGCTAGCTAGGGAACTGAGTTCCGCTGCTCCAAATCTCCAAGGGTATTCCTCCAGCATAACCTTGCTTTCTTAAGATATATCTTTAACCTCAACCCCTCCCCTCTATTTATATTTTATGAATATTAGGATTTACAAATTTTGAGATGGTTAGGGAATTTGGAAACGTTATGAGTACGAGCCAAACTATCTCTAACTAAATATGTTTTTATTTTTTATTTTTTGGCTTCGGGTAATTGCGGGTATAAATACTAGAAATTCACGAGATAACTACGAATTTTATGAAGGCTGAATGCAAACTGTGATCATGTAATCGTGGGTTGTATATGTATCTACCCATGAATGGTTAACAAGATGTAATGTCAATAGTTGCAATTACACCTTAATCACTTCATAAAACATGAGCAAGAATGGAAGGATCAAGATGCATCAAGGCACATGCTCATCTATAGGTTTTGGGATACTTCAATCCATTCTGTCCTTTTGTGTACGGACACATTGAGTGTTAGTACTTAGATGGAGAAGTTCCATTTCAAAGGATAACAGTGTTGAATATCATCTTGCCTTAATTATTTTGAACGAGTTGAATTCTCCAATTCCCTATGGTATTATAGCATGTCTCTAGGGGCCTATGGGACTATTTGTGCAATGGGATTCTCTCCTACAGTGAGTGGTCTCTTCCATCCTTCCCTCTCTTGACAAAAATATGAAACCTAGTGATGAGTGTTCTTCCAATGAGATATCCACTAATGAACTTTCTTCGGGTTTGTTTTCCAGTGATGAACTCTATCTAGATGTGCTCATAGTGATGGGCCCTTTCTAGATCATTTGTCCTTCCTCTTTAACCATTATTGGAAATTTCATGGCTACAGTCAGTCGAGGTTTGGAAATTTAATGACCACCTTAGACGCTCTTTTTCCATAGGTTCGGTATCACGGACGTAGTGTAGTTCACAAAAAAATAGACAATGTGTTTCATACGCGCTGCTTCATAGAGTCAGTGCATAGATTTGTAATATATGAAGAGGTTGCACAACCATAGATTTGATTTGATTGTTCGACCACTACTCTTTAATGCGATAGATGCGATCATGGATAGTTGTTCTATTTGGCCTTTCCATTTGTCACATTCATTTAGTTCTTAAGACTCTTAAATGCCTTAACCTTGGTGTTGGTTTATTGTGAAAATAATTGCCTTATTCCCAAGGAATTTGAATTTTCTAGGATGAAGGAACATCATGAAAACTTCCATATTTTGAACCCGGAGACATGCACATGAGTATACCTTGCATAGAATTAGCTCACGGATGACTTGAATTTGATTTTTTCCAAAATTATGAAGTTGGAACCTCCAAGTTCAACAGATTTATTTAGACTAAAATTGTATAGCTACTTGGTAAATTCTCTTCCCTTAGAGAGAGGGATGATATTTTTCATATGTATCATAGAAAAAGGAGCTCGAGGATGAAAGAACATGCTTGAAACTTCAATTTTTTTGTTTGTTGAAGACTACCACATGATTATACTTTGCACAGTAGTATACCTTGCACATGAGTATACATTGTAAAAGTATTTGGTAAAATATATTCCCTTTGATAGAGGGTTTGAAGTTTTTTCTTTCTCATATCTAGTAATAAAGTATTAACTTCCAATTTCTTGATTTGTCTTTGAATCAAAACTGGAAAATGGAAAAAAAATGTAACCATAGATTCAAACAAGTATGTTGTGTTTAAGTTATTGTTTCTATTGTTGAACAACACAGTTATCAGGTCTTGTATATTGATAGTTTTCTAGGGTTCTATTTATAATTCTGCTTTCTAGTACTTAATTATTTTGGTAATGATTGTGTGTGAGTTTTATGAGTAAGCATGGTAGTTGTTTGGATGTGATGAGAAAATAGGGATGGATTGAGCATGGATTGAGGAGATGAATAGCCATGTGAAATCCATTAATTGAAACCATGTTCTGGAGCTTGGTTTGGAAGGATTTTGTGGAGAATACAAAATTGAGATCAATCCAGGATTCTCTGTGGGGACATATTTCATCACCAATAATCAAATCAAAGGAATTGATTTTGCAACTATTCATTCCTATCCTGACATTCGGTAAGTCTTTATCTTTTTAACACATGTTTATATTGTATTGAAGTGATTAAAATTTTGAGAATGACATGTTTTTACAAAGTTAGATCTGTTTTATATACTTTTATGTATAATTGAGGTTTTGGGTCCAACATGAGGAATTAATTGAGTCAACACTAGTCCTTCTTTGATTCATGTAAGATTACATGCAACGAGTGCATTATTATAGCAACAGGTGTGCCTTAGTTGATGATGATGCAGAGCTTGTACCAATAAATTGAACTATGATTTCAACTTTAAAGGCTTGTTGGATCAGACTAGGAGGCCCAACTTTTATTTTTGCATAGCTGAATAGAGATCCATATAGAAGATGGAAGCAGAATATTGAAGAAACCATTTTTGTTTGAAGAGTTTGGGAAATCTTTGAAAGACGTTATATTTGGCTTGGGTGAGAGAAACTATTTACTTGATATGGTATATAGACATGTATATGCTTCTTCTAAAATGGGAGGAGCAGGTGGAGGAGCCATGTTTTGGCAATTGATGGCAGAAGGAATGAGCTTATATGGAGATGGGTATGAAATTGTCTTGTCTCAGAATCCATCCACAACAACTCTAGTTTCTATTTAGTATCATAACTTGGATAATCTTACTCATTTATTTACAAAGATGTATGACTATAGGAGGAGGCAGGCCCATGCACATCACACATGAAAACCATAAAAATGTGATATTGATGGTAAAATTTGTCTGCCTATCTACTAGGGTGTTAGGTATTAGGGAAATCTCAATTTGTTTGATTGGTGATATGGAAAAAGGAAAATAACAAGGGGGGGACTAGTATATAAACATTTTACTCATATTAGATGGCCATGGTAAATGTATTGTACTCACATGATAGAAAGAGTCAATCAATATTATAATGTTTGTTATATTATAATTCTATAAATATATTTTACTTGTATGTTTGTTTTTATTTTAATTATTAGTTGTAATTACAAATACTTAACTGGAAGACCTAGCCTAACATACCTTATATTTGATGAGTTATTACTAGAGGCTTGCAGGATCTAAGAATATGTTTGAAGACATATCTAAGAAGAGAAAATGTAGTTGGAATTCGGGAAATTATAAACATGGTGATGAGATTGGTGTTAGTTGAAATAAATTGAAATTATCAAGTATTGGTATTGAGCTTCACGTTGAGTCTCCACTACCTCAATGGAAGCAATGTGTAGACTTTCAGGTTTGTTTCCTTTTTTTTTTTTCTTGATTACATAATGTGTTCTTCTTTTATTTATGGTTTTTGTTGTTGTTGTTGTCATGGAATTCACCTTCGGGTTTGTCGATACCATCGTTCCTATAAATTTGTCATCATTTAGGATTGATCATCATCAGGCCTACAAAATGGATCGTCCGCAAGGCCACTTTACTTTTCCTCAACTGCCAACAACTACTCGGTATGTTTTAACATGGTGATGAGATTAATAATGGTAGAAATAAATTGAAACTATCCGGTATTGGTATTGAGCTTCATGTTGAGTCTCCATTGCCTCTAGAATGGCAACAATGTTTAGATCTTTAGGTTTGTTTCCTTCTATTTTTTTCTTTATTACATATTGTATTTTTCTTTTATTCATGTTTTTTTAATGTTGTCATTGAATTCACCTTCAGGCTTGTTTCCTTCATCTTAATAGAGACGACCATTCCTATAAATTTGTCATCAGCCAGGATTGATGATCATCAAACCTACAAAATGGATCGTCCTCAAGGCCACTTTACTTTGCCTCAACTAGCAACAACTACTCAAGTCTGGTTTAACAATTATTAACTTGAAGGCATGTTTTGTTTTGCCAAAAATTCTATAATCCAGGTCATTAATTCTCTCTTTTTCCTTTTTTTGTGGGAATTCCATGCTACACTTTCCTTATAAGAGAATTAAAGCATACATGAGATCATTCTATCAAGAGTTCATATGGTCAACTCTTGTAGGATTTGGTAAATACTATTACCAGACACATCACTGACATTATCATAGTTAGATATGGAAGCTGCAATGCTCAGATACGGAAGCAACGATAGAAGGAAAAACTGAGTGAATTGGAAATAAACTCCTAATATAGGAAAAGAAAAATATATTATGGTGGTCAAGGGAGGATTACTTAATTAATCCTAACACCCCCCCTTAATACTAACTTGGAAAAACTAGGCCCTGGAAACCAAGACCAAATTTCACCCATACTATATAAATGCAAAACTAACTGCTTAACAAACCGAGGAAATGGGGAAAACCTCATGGGACTCACCCTCCCCCACCTAAAAATAAGCAGGAAAACCAGGAACAATAACTGAATCAAGCCTTTACACCAAGAATAGATATGAGATAGAAAAATCTATTTTCAATGAAGGTCTTGGTGAATGTGTTTGAAATCTACTCCTATGTAGGGAAGACATGTAGAATGATGGACTTAGTAGACCTCTTAGATGTAGTGCATGTGGAATGCAATGTGCTTGGTCTACTGATTTTGAACTAGATCACTGGATATCTTGATTTCACTTTGATTATCACAAAAGAGGTCTACTAAAAGAGAAGAATGAATTCCAAATTCTATCAGAATCTATTGGTGAAACCCACCAACAAAGCCTCGTTGAAAGGGGTTCCCACTCTGTTGACGCCCAACCAGTACAATATCCCTGAGCACCGGTCCAGATAGGTTTTACCCTGCCTAGCAATGTTTGCAAAGTAGATGAGGTCTCACCTGAGGTGTTTAAGGGAGAGCTATCGGAACCAAGTTTTCGGCAATGGGGCCAGAGGATATGGGGATTCGACGAAAGGACACCATAATTGCTAGATCTAGAGCTTTGCAGTCGACTTTACACCCTTTCCTCGATAGAGTGTATTTAGAACTTATGCAATCATTATAGCATCATACAGTTGTCACAATATTGCTAATACCGCAACATTTTCCATAAGACATATCTACTCATAGTGCAACAGGCAGTAGAAAAAAAATAGATCTCATTGATATAACAGAAAGATATTAAATCATAGCAACATTATACTAAAACAAGTCATAACATCATAACATATCAGATCGCAGCAGTGATAACAGACAATATTTGTGCCACAATAGCCATATCATATTAACCTTGCGCAAAAGACCCACATTACACAATTATTCTCCAAAACCGGAGACTGCATACATCAGGAAAACCTAGATAGATCAAAGATACACAGGAAATTCTTCACAAAAACCAGATCGCACTAGATCTTATGCCCCAATTATCCTTTGATGCGATTCTCCTATCCCTCCTGGTCCTCTATCTACTTGCAAAACTAGATCTATAAATAGGCTTGCGCCATTACATTGAGGGTCCACTTCTAACTAACTTATAACCACTAATGACCTATTACAACAAAACTTGGTCAAATAACATATAAAATATTCAAAGCGGTTATTCTTCCACCCATCATGCTAATATGGCCTTGCACGTTACTGCGTGAGTTTGCACAATTGTCGCAATGTTGTGCAACTCACTTACCAAAACCCCTACCAGCAGGACCCCAACACAGTCTTGTGGCTTGTCCCTGAGCTACTTCAGGTTGACAAGGTATGTGTCGACGTTCGCGCCTTGAAATCTTCAAATTGTTGTGCAATCTCATGTACCTGAAGTTATGCTTTGTCGGTAGTACTCTGATAATTAGTCAAATCCTGTTTCACTGGGTGCTCTTCACGGGCCTTGATTTCAAACATTTGTCGATGCTCTTGTACTTCTTGCAGCATGGTGACTAATTTAACAACCAACTGTTCACTAATTTCCTAAAATTCATCAAGATGAGCACGACACTTTTGTTGGCGTTCCTACACACGGGCGACTATCTACTATAAATCCTTCAGTTCCTTAGCCTGTGTGACATGTACCATCAATGGCATGGCCCTTAGTGATGCCTTTAAGGTCGTTAGTTGACCTTCAGCTTCTTGCACTTGCATAGTCTACTGATTAAGATTCTCTTCCTTGACAACGCTCTGCCAAAACTGTGTTGTTGCTTCCATAATGGACTTAGCCTCTTACTCCATGCTTTCGAACTTAGTTGCGATGTCTTTAATGGAGGCTTTCCTTTCTACAACCTGATCTGGTGGCATCGCAGGTTGCACCAGGGAATTGAGCATCAAGTTGGTATCCTGAAGCTAAAAAATAGTTTTCCCCAATCATTTGGCCTTCTCGACTGGGGTGAGTTTGACTGTGTTCTCAAAAATGTGCTAGGAGGATTCAGAAACAACCTGCTCAACTTCGCTACACCTGGCACACATCTGTGCCTATTCAATGATTAGGTAATCTTGTACCTTTTTTAGTTCTGTAATCTCTTCAGTAGCCTTTCGATGTATCTCATCCTGCGTTGCCTTCAAGGCATCGATTTCTTGAAGTTTTTCTTTTGTGAGCTGCACCCGGACCTGATGTAGCTCATCTCCTTGTTTGTGTAGCTTCTCTGCAACAATCTGTGATTGAACATAGCCCTCAGTCAGTTCTTTCTATCATTCCACCAATTATAGGGCGAAAACATGTTGCAACTCCACTAACACCATAGAGGACAACTTTTTCAGGTCCAAATCCATGCTCTAGATCAGTCGCAGCAACTGGTGAACTTCCTCATTTCACGTGTCAATCGTAGTTGCAGGAAATTGCATGTTCCTGGCCTGGGGATCAGTGCTAATTGATGGGATTTCCTGCATCATGGGTCACACAGATGTCTTCCTAGAAATAATTCCAAAAATTGAATCTAATCGATCTCTTACCACACCAAATTCTTCATGGTTTGACTCTCGGATCACCTTTGTCGCATCCACAGATGAGTCAGTGACTGCTTTGATAAGCCTCTACAGTTGATCCTCCACCCCCGACTTGGTACCACTACCCGCTTCATATTCCTGGTGCCATTTTGAGTGAGTCTCCTCCCAGATGTGCTGCGCTGCATCCTCAAGGTCCGTTGATGAATTATTATCAGAGTCATGAGTGCTCAGGTACTTCTGGGCAGGATCTTCAAGGGCATATAGTGGCTTCTCTTTAGATAATTCCTCCTGACTCACTAGGTTTCACCACTCCACCGACCATTCTTGGACAATGGCATCCAATTCTTCTATCGTGACTTTGTAACGCAAAGGTATCCACTGCTTGTTGGGGTCCCGCAGTGCCTGAATGTAGGAAGAGTGGGGCCCGATGGAAAACCGAAGGATACGCTGATACTTGGCTACGGCGTAAGACGAGACTCAAGGAACAGTAATGACCGCAGCTTGTAATGCTTCCCAATAAACCCAAAAGTGAATGAAACAGTCCATTTGTCGACTGGGTTCTTCAAACCACCATAAGTTTTGATACCTTGCACCTCGACACACCTTTGCCGCATCAACTGCCAACGGTTGATAGTATTTTGGTTCCATCCAGGAAACTAGTGCAATAAGGATCAACAACCAACTATATGAGAATGGCCACCCAACCTGAGTAGCAACCACATCTTCTAGCAACTGATTCAACAAAAATAGAGACTAAATCATTTGCACCTGCTCAGCACACTTATGGGCATAGGAGACAACACCCGAATTGCATTGGACTGGTCGGTTTACTCAAATGACCCTACTTGCCAGAATCCTTGCACTGATGTGCACCACCTTTGAGTTAATGCTATCGATGCAATAAGCACAGCCATCATGCTGTAAACCAAAGCGCTGCTTCAGCTACTTGGAAAGCGTTTTGTCAGTATCTCTCCCGTGGATATACTGCGCCGGATCTTCCCCTACTTTTAGCAAGCCTATGATGCTTTCATTCAAATCTACTATAACAGGGATCAACATATTCAACCAAAGTGTCCCTCCATGAAAACAAGCCAACAGTTGCTTCATGCATGCATGGGATTCATTCGATTGCCTAAAATGAGGCATATTGATGATCCCCAATAATCCAGATTGATCTAACCCACTCGCCCAATTTTGAGGCATTAGAGGAAATTTCAACTCAAAATGTGCCAGGCTAAGGAAAATTAATAAAATAATAGTTAAAATAATAAAATAATATTTATTAATTTTGGAGGAAGAAAATAAAAAACTACTTTTTTGTTCATATTTTTGACATATCTCCCTGTGTTTTTACTCAAATTTCGATTGGGAGAGCTTGTTGGATGTGGAATTAAATTCTGCATCCAACGAGTACCCACTCGGCATACTTTTGATGGGCCCCGCTACCCAAAAAACAAGAAATACCTGACAAAATGTGATGATGACATCATCATCATGTTTTGTCAGGTATTTCTTGTTTTTTGGGTAGCGAGGCCTGTCAAAAGTATGCTGAGTGGGTACTCATTGGATGTGAAATTTAATTCCACATCCAACGAGCTCTCCCGATCAAAATTTCAGTAAAAACACAGGGAGATATGTCGAAAATACGAACAAAAAAAGTAGTTTTTTTATGATACCTATTCCCAAATTTATATTAAAAAACTGTTTAATAGGTAATAGGTGCTCCCTTTTTTAATTTTAAAGCATTTTGATTGGAAAATACATGATGACATGGAATTTGTATTAGTTTTGGAAGGCCCATTTTAAATTGAAATTTCCTCTAATGAATCCTCCTAATTGGAGCACCAGGCTCCATCGGGATTGACTCATAGGGCTCATCCCTGACATCTTTGAGAAATAGCAGTTCATGGTCTTCAAATTTCAACTTCATCAATGCAGGGATGATGTCGACCAATCCATTCATCCCCTCCGGTAGTGGCGACAATTTTGGTGGATACTTCTGATTCTTGGATGGCTACCTCGGCTTGGCTCTCAGACGCATAGGAGTGAAATATCCCAAAATTTCATGAACAGAGACACCCCAAGGTGTCGCAGACTCAACATCTCCCAAGGTTGATGGCCTATTCTGTGCAGGTCCTTATCCTTGCACTCTCATCTAGGTGCAAGCTTTCCTCTTCTGCGGTGGCATGGAGCTAGGCCTCTGAGCCTGCTGCTTCTGCTTGGGAATGGATGATGAACTAACTGGCATGCTCATAATTTCTTCTTCAACAGCTGTGGGCCAAATAGGGGATTCGTACTCACTGGAAATTTCTATGGCATTGAGGTCGCTCAACATGCCTCACCCTTCAAACCTGAGAATGCACTCAAGATTTGCAACACTACAACTCATGCAATAGCTCACCCCACACTGAAAAATCGCTTCTCTGCTACACACTCTGCTCACTCAACTGAACAATGCCATCCTTACGCATCTCATGGGTTTTTTGTAGCTACCTCCAATTCAAATATCATCATTGCCAAATCTATCATTACCATTATTACTAAATCTGGTATTAATGACACCAAATCCATCGGCGATCTCACTCTAACGATTGGATCACTCATTAATGTGGCTTGCTTCAACAAGTGCCGCCATCCAATTGTTTTAATTACTTGCATTTATTACACGATGTCACCAACCCAGAGCCCTGCAACTATCGCAAGTGGTCAACTAGTCATCACTTTACAAACTTTAACCTTGCGCAGCCTCTCCCCTGGGGATCACCTTGCTGTTCTAAACTAAAATTGTCATTTTTTTTAGCACCTCAAGTAGTGCGCATCGTTGTCCCCAACCTATAGGCCTTTAAGCGACTCCCATTGACAAGCATCAATAAGACTGTACCATCTAATTGCTGTAATTAAACTGCACCACCAGAAGTAATGGAATGAACAAGATAGGGACCTAACCAGTGCATTTGTAACTTAGCTGGATGCTTGATGAACTTACTGTCATATAACAACACCAAATATCATGTCACAAACTGTTTTTTCTTAATGTGGCGATCATGCCATGCCTTCTGTTGATCCTTCGCAACATGTTGGTGGAATCCAGTAATAAAACGGTCTTCGTCAAGCTAGATCAACTGCACAATTGTTCTTCTCATGCTTCTGCATCATCCATGTCTGTTGCTAAAACAATGCATAGACTGGGAATGATATACTTTATGGGCATGAATTCCTCTTTCCCATAGACCAACTTAAATGGTGTCTGACCGGTTAGCCATTTACAAGTAGTGCGATAGGCTCATAGCACCGTTGGAATTTTTAGGTCGTCCCAGTCATCGCGGTTAGCATTACATACCTTAGTCAACATTGTTTCCAAGATTTTGTTGAATGCTTCGACGGTCCCATTCGCCTATGGATGGTATGGTGTACTCCTCTTATGTTGCACCTGCAACTCCTCAGTTAGAGCTTTCACATTCTGATTGACAAAGTGACTGCCCTGGTCACTCATCAAGATCTTAGGACACCCAATCCATGTCACAATGTTTTCAAAGATTAACCTCGCTACCATTGCAGTGGTACAATCCACAACTAGTGCAGCTTCCACCCACCTAGTGATATATTCAGTTGTAGTAATGATGTATTGCACACTAGTATACTTCCTTGGTGGATTAATAGGACCCACAAAATCCACAGCCCATTTATCAAATGGTTGCAGAGTCACCTACTGTACCAGTGTTATCTCATCCCGTCGCGATGGTTTACCGACAAGCTGGTAGACATCGCAGCTCCTCACATAGTTTGTGGTATCGTTATGCAACGCAGGCCACCATAGTCCGATGTGCAACACCTTCCTTGCAGTATCCTGACCTCCATAGTGACCTCTCGTAATTCCTGCATGTGCTTCTTCAAGAATGGGACCCTGCTCATGTAGTAAAATACATCGTCGCAAGATTTCATCTGATCCAATATTATATAACTGTCTTGCAATTAATTGAAAATCAGAAGCCTTTACGACCAGTTGCTTCTTTTGTCCAATCGACATGTCCTCCGGGGTGACACCAGTGGCTAAAAACTGAATAATTGGTGCATAATGATCATCTGCGGTGTCAACACGAAATAGTTGCGCATTTGGAAATATGTCATCAATATTGGTCAGTTCTTCACCATTATCAATGCGAGACAGATGATTGGGGTCAGTGTTCAATCACCCTCACTTCACAACTATTTCAAAATCAAAGTCCTAGAAGAGTAACAGGCATCGATAGATATTCCCCCCAACACAGGCTTATTGACCAAGTATTGCAAAGAAAAATGATCAGTGAAAATCTTGAAATGTTTTCCCAACAAGTAGTGCCAAAACTTTTGCAATGCATAAACCATCGCCAAGCCTTCCCTTTTCGTCGTTGTATAATTTCATTTAGCAAAAGACAGTTTTCTACTGGTGTATGCGATGGGGTGGTCTAGGTTTCCCTCACCTGGTTTTGCAAGAATGACCCCCAATGCAATAGAATAAGCATCGATGTGCACGTGAAACTCCTTATCCCAATCAGGAAAAACTAGTATGGGTGTAGAGGCCATCTTGGATTTCAAAGTGTCAAAAATTCCTTGACATTCTCGAGTCCATTCATAGGCTGCATCCTTCTTTAGTAGTTTCTCCATGGGGCCAGTAATCACAGCGTATCCTTTGATAAACTTGCGATAGTATCCGATATGCCCCACTGTGGCCTGAAGCATATTGATATTAGTCGATGGTGGTAAACTAAGGATTAGCGCAATCATCACTGGATCAACCAACAGACCTTCTTTGCAGACGATGTGCACCAGTAGCATGCCAAATGGTGCAAAAAAACTACACTTTTTATAGTTTAAGGCGATCCGATGCTGGCGACACGTTTCCAGCATCAACCACAGGTTGTCCAGATGGTCCCTAATTAGTCCATAGACAATCCAGTCATCCATATACACCTGTAGGAACTTTTGAATAAAATATTTAAATACAGCAACAACTACACGAGAGAGTACAGGTGGTGCATTTTTCATCCCAAATGACATGAATGTATACTGAAAAAAGCCCCACTTAGTGACAAACATAGTATTATAGTGATCCTCTTTTGCAATGTGGATCTGGTGGTATCTTGAGAAGCCATTCATGAAAGAATACATCTCCTAGCTACCTACACCTTCAAGAACTTCGTCTGTAAAAGGGGTCGGGAACGGATCATGTACACATGCATCATTCAACTTCCTTAGGTCGACGCAAATGCAGGTTTCTCCTGCCTTTTTATCCTAGACCACCATAGGACTTGTTATCACTCAGAATGTACCCAGGTTGTAAAAGGTAAATCCCAAAGGTAACAGCAAAAACCACTTCAGAAAGAAACTAGCTTTTCTTTCCAGAGAGGGATCTCTCAAATATAAATTTAACAAGGCCAGAAATAGGAATCAATAATTTAACATTATATAGATGGTTGAAACAACACATATAACCATTGGGAAATGGAGTCAAATAAATATAGATAACATAAAGCTTTCATACATGGGATTTCAACAAAGGCAAGATAACCATCCAGTTACAGTCATTCATTGATTTCAGGTGGATAAGAAAGAAACATGAGCAATCCATCAATATAGAGCATCATAAGATAAATTCCATATCAACTCTAGCAGAAATATTTATGAAATACCTGAAACAATAGTCAGAGCATAACAAGCATGAATTCTGAACTATTCAACACTGCTCTTCAGATATGAAGAAAACAAAATGGAATGTAAGCATTGAGAATACGATCACATAGAAAGGAAAGGAACAGACTGTAACGTAAATGACAAAGAAATCTCTGATGATTAACCAGCATTCATCTTTGTTATTTCAAAAATTATATGTCCTCAAAAACATCGATCAAACATATGGGTTCCAACCCCCAATACATCAAGTAAATTCAAATATATACATAAATAACTTCTTCCCAAGAAGATCAATAACTGAATAATCTATTAATCAAAGTTTTTTGTAACTATATCCCTAACAATAAGGAATAAAATACATGCCTCGATTATGATAATAGATCGTTTAATTATAATCAACTTGGTGACAGCAAGGCCTAAATAAGCAGCTCCACAACACGCAACACCTATTTTTTAAGGATGAAGAATATACTTGGTCTTCCTGAATCTTTCCACTGTCTTCGATTGTTCTGCACCTGGTGTGTCATACTCTATCATTTCTATGATAGATACTCCCAGATCCACATAGGCCTCATAAGATACAGTGGGCAACCCTCCTCTAACGATAAAATTTTTTTGCAATATTTTGAAATCCTCTGTTAATTTGTCCACGATGATTTTCCCAGTCAGTCCTTTTACCAAGTCATCAAACTTGGAATGGTCCATGCGGTTTTGTACTAACAGACTATGATAATGTTCCTGAGAAAATAGTCTTCCTTTTTCATCCCAGAAAGAAGGGAGGCCGTCTTCAAACAACTCCCTAAAAGCACACCTGAAATCATTTATCCGTGAAGACATTGCATTTGCCTTATCTTGTACCACCTTCATGAGATGATATTTGTTAATGAATTTTTTCAACCATAGTACAATAGCTACTCTGTCTTTAATCCCTATCTCCTGCAACTTTTGATATGTTAGGGAATTAAAAAAGTTCAGAGCATTTTGAGCTGTGTTTAAAGGCTTCTTCTCCATGGTCTCATTTGCCAGCTTTAATATCTGAGTGGCTAAATTAATTACTACACTTTGATCATCAATAAAATTTAGATAATGTCTAAATTTAGTAACCTCTACAGATAATGTATCCCATATTATATGCTTAGCTCCTTGTAGAGGGGCCTTCCCTGTATTCCTTTCTTTCAATTCATTAAAATTTTTCTACAACTGACTTTTATCATGTAATATTTTATTCTTATTTTCAACCATTTTAGCCAGTTCTGATTTGATCTTCTCATTTTCTTCTTTCAATTCCTTGATTTCCACATCCTTCAGGCTCACCTGTGACATTGACACTAACAAATCATCAGCAGAAAATTCACTTCAAGGCCTTTCAATATTTACAAGAGATAAATCTGTATCCACAGGAGTCTGGCTCATCAATTCTTTTATAATTTTTCTTTTCGTCATTCTGCTCTTTTTTCAAATTTGAAATCTATGTCATCAATTCAATTCTCTCCATTTCCCATTTGCTCTTTTCCTCCTACAATTTCAATGTTTTTCCTTTATACTCCATCATCTCTTGATAAACTTTGTCTTTCTCTTCTTGCAATGCCAATAACTCTGGGGACTGAGCGTGTTCAGAATTTGGGATTTTCAGCCTCTTTTTCAATACCTGGATGGTATTGTCTTTTTCTTCCAAAAGCTTTCTGGTGGCCTGTGTATTTACTGGTTCACTTCCTGAATTTATAACATCTACCTGAAGCTTCTTAATATGGATTGAATTTGCTTTATTCTCTACTTTTTCGTGTTTCAATTGGACCGGCAATTTATCCACAAGGGCTTGCAATTTGTTAATTTTCATAATGGCATGTAATAAATCTGAATAAATAATATCTCCCGTCTGCTTGTGTAGCTGTATCTTGTCAGGTAAACTAATTTTATCTAACCTTACTTCCATCTCAGATACTTTTTTCTCACTTACCATAGCTAATTTTAAGGTGTTCCTCTCTACATCCCAAGTAGAAATCAGTGATGCCTTTTGGTTTCCTGGACTCCTTACTCGAGGAAGTATATTTTTGGTCTCCTCCAATGACTGCATCTATTTTTCAGCATAATTTGTCATGAACTCTGTTTTGGATTTGAAAGCTGAACTGGGCTCTGCACTATTTTCACTTCCAAAGGAAAAATGATTCAATTGTACTAACTTCTTAGAGAACAAAACTATTTTCTTCAACTCTTCTAAAACTATTTCACTTGAAGCTTGATCATCCTAAGAAAGTGTTTTAGTCTTTTTACATGAACTGTTTTCATCCACATCCATATTTTCAATCTGAAAAAGACTTCTTTTAATCAAAATGCTAGAATTTTCAGGTGTTTGAACTGCTATAATCAATCCACTGCTTTTACCTTCATTACTTCCTGGACTTTCTACAAAACAAGAGAAATTGGCTATTTCTTCTAAACCTTCAACAACCTGATGATCAAATGGTTTGTTCTTACTTTATTGCTTCCTTTGAGAAATTATATAATGTGGATCATAATTGATTTTTTGTTCTTTCTAGAAATCCATAATCTCTAATAATTTTTCCACAATCATCAAGGCACATTTGTTTTTGAAGATAAATTGACCAACTTTAAGAGGAAATTTGATATTAGAAGACTTATTGAATGCTCCAAAATGCTCCTCCTCTGCACATAATCTTTGCCTCATGAATTCAAGTGCAAAAATTCTAGGGGTAAGAAAAACAGGTAATTTGTATGGTTCCCCAGTGAAACGATACACTCTCAAAACAGTAAAATATTTGTATAAAAACCAATCCCCAATTTTATCTTCTGAGGATGATTATAGCATGAGCTTCATTTCTTCTAGTACTCTGGGTAATACTTCATCAAACAACAACTTGTACATCTCAGACATAATGGAATTTACAAACTCGAACATATTGATTTTCTTTGACAAGAATTGTAATTCTGTTACATTTGAACATAGCAACATGTTCAACAAGTATGATTGGTATTTGAAAAACCTGACCTTTGGAAACTCGACTAACTGGATATGAATGACTTCTGCTAAATACTCATCCAAACTGAAATAATGGACTGAATGGGACTCGGGGCTGATTGAACTCATTTTCAATAAAAAAACCCAAGACAACTTCATTGACATGAATGTCATCATCTAGACCTAAAATTTGGCAAACCAAAGACGTAACCATTCGCACTTCTTATTTGAAAATGTGAATATTATATGGCATGAAAATACCTTCTAATGATTGACCTTCATTAATAATACTAGATAGAAACTCACATCTAATCTCAGTTTTACAACTTTTGTATATTTCGACCAACACAGACTCATTCACAGACTCACAATTGTCAAGAAAACTATCAGGAAAATTAAGAACTCCGTGAATGTTTTTTGCATCAATCTTACACAACATTTTGGATGTGGAATGACTCATGATGAGTCTCTCAAAAGGTGAGTAGCTGCTTGCGCACCATTCAACAAATTTAGGAAACGATAAAGTCTGTTCAATGGAAAAATAATATGAAAAATACCTGCAGACCCTCAAAACGTCATTTCCCTGTAAATTATACTGCCACAACATTTCTTTAGAAACTCATACATTTCCAACTGATAAAATTGGCTCATACAAATTTCTGTCTCTATCAACAATGAATTCCTCCCTTTCATCCAAAACTCGGTTAAAAAATCTTAACCCCTATTCTCTCTCCATAACGGACAATGCAAATAATTCTCTGAACAGAGCTTAAGTGTTTGAAGCTTACCTGTGACTGTAACTGTAGATATGTAAGGTTGACTTCAGAAAGATGGCGGGCTATCTCCTTCGCTCGTCCGCAGCATGCAAATAAAAATGATTTTTTAAAAACAAGTCAACCTCACCTTTATATAATGGTCTATTCTGGAGGCTCCACTAAGTGGTTTTTCTTTAATTGCTTTCCTCCACAGAATGCACTTTGAACCGCCATGTGTACTATGGTTTATATTCCGCTACTGCATTTCCATTTCAATCATCATGCAACTTTATCCTCCGGAGTCGCTAACAACCGTCGATGAATCTCCGCTTTTTGTTTAAGCCGTTGGATTAAAATTGGATGTACACATTCCGCTAGCCCTTTTCTATTTTTAAAGCATGCATCTTTATTCAGCGGAGCCTTTATCAACCGTAGATTTCACCCGCTTTGTTCTATCACCATCGATATTCATGTTTCATTAACCACATCCGCTTCTCCTTATCTCCCGTGCATCTCCATATAGCGGATTTATTTCAAACCGTAGATCTTCACTTCTTTTGTTTTACACCATCGGATCATGAGCCAAATTAACCTTTATGCACCATTTTATAATAGAATCAAACTATTAATCCTAGCCAGGTTCATGTATCCTTTTATTTTCCTCCATCATTTTTCTTCCTCAACTATTCAAAATAGAAGTGCTAACAGCTGGCTCCATCTAGGGATGATATCCTCCCTGTGAGGTATCAAAGAACACGTAGACCAGGTGCCTGTCTTTAATATTTGTATGAAAACTTGCAAACTTTTTACTTTTTATCTGATATATTTTTAATAGAGAAAAATGGTTTACCACCTAAGTCTTAGGGCCTTCACTACGGGTTTCAAAAATATTTGGCTCACCATCTGTACTGCTTTCAAGAAAACAAATATTTACAAACTATGGGACAAAATTTACCTCCCGTCTTAGGACAGGTAATGCTTCAAAAATATTCCATTGACAGGGTTACTATCCAAAGAAACCCCATTTGGATATTCCAAAAGAAATGCATTTTTCCCTCTGTGTTCTGCAATAACATAAGGACCTACCCACATGTGATCAAATTTTCCATGTTTATCTTCTTTAGGAGCATCCCATTTTAACACTAGGTCATCAATCTAGAACTGTTCTTCCTTCACCCTTCTGTCGAAAGTATTTTTCATTTTTTCTTGATGTGTCTGCACTTTGTCATAGGCCTTATTCCTTTGCTCTTCTATCTCAATGATCTGATTTATCCTTCTTTGCATGTGTTTTGGTTCTTCTTGTTTCTCCTGAAAATACTTCATAACCAGAACACCCAATGATGCTGGAAAGATAACTTCAGTTCCATACACTAATTGGAAAGGAGACATTCCAATCGCTCTTTTAGTACTAATTCTGTCAACCCATGAAGCATATTTGAGTTTGGTAAGCCAATATATCTTATTATCTTCTAACATCTTCTTGATAATCCTAACCAGGCTCTTATTTGAAGACTCAGCCAACCCATTTCCTTGTGGATAATAAGCAGTTGAGTGATTTCGACTGATATGATATTTATGAAAAAAATTAATCATTTTCTTGGATTTAAAGGTTGATGCATTATCTGTTACTATTCTTTTGGGATACCCATACCTAGCCAGTATGTTCTCCTTAAGAAAATCCATGATTACGGTCTCAGTTGCTCTCCTAGTAGGAATTGCTTCGATCCATTTTAAGAAATAATCTGTAGCTGTTAAGATCCATTTATGCTGTCTTGAAGAATTGGGATTTATTTCTCCAATGAAATCCAAACCCCACTGCTGAAAAGGAGCTTCTACTGTTATTGGATTTAAAGGAAGAGGAATTACCTTTCTTTTACCGTAAAAAATCTGACACTGATGACATGTGATGGTTTCTTTATACACATCTAAAAATAATGTTGGCCAATAGTAACCTTCTCTCATAATTTTATTTTCCGTCACCTTCCAAGAATGATGTCCTCCATAATCCCCTTTATGAAATTATTTTACTGTATGCTGGGCTTCATTTTCCAAAAGAAAATTGAGTAACACACCTCCAGGATCCTTCCAATTAAGATATCAATTTATAATACAAAATTTGGCAGCTTTCAACTTTACTAATCTCGCTCTTGACTTACTCAAACCTGCCAGTGCTTGTAAATTCTGAAGGACATGAACAATGTCAGAGTAACACGGAGATGCAACAAAGTCAGTCATTACCTCCACCTCTGTATCCAACTGATTAGACTGACTGGATAAGAAATTGAGCTGTAAAGACTCACAATTTGAATATGTCATAATTTTTTCCAATCCTTGTCCTTTAACCAGCTTGGTAGGTTTTATCTCTATGTCATACTCCAGTAATGTCACTATCCATTTCGCCTTTCTGCCTTCTGGATCAGGTTGTGTCAGAATCCCTTTTACTACAGCGGTTGGAACATGAGCAATTACATCTGAGTGGAGAATATACACTCTGAAATATTTCAAAGCTTTGACCAAAGCATATGCCTGTTTCTCCATGATATCATATTTCAATTCTCCATCCCTCAACATCTTGTTGAAAAATGCTATGGGTTGCTCCTTGTTTTATCATTCTTCTGCAACAAAACTGCAGCAATAGTATGTTCTAAAGCATAAGAAAATACTAGGAAATCTTAGGTGAAATCTAGACTTACCAACACTGGAGCCTACGAAATAGCTTGTTTTATTTCCTTAAAAGACCTCCTGGCTTCCGCTGTCCATTTTATCTCATGACCTTTTCTCAACATATTTATAATATTCATTAAGATTTCAGCAAAACTGGGTACGAACCTTCTTAAAAAATTTACGTGTCCCAAGAATGATTGTATTTCCTTTTTACTCCTTGGTTCTCCTACCTTTAAGATTGGTTGACTCTATCAGGATCGATTTTTATTCCATCTTTAGATATTATGTGACCCAACAATTTTCCTTCTTCCAGTGCAAAATTTGATTTCTTTGGATTCAATGATATACCAAATTTCCTACATTTCATGAAATTTTTTTCTAAACGATGAATATGTTCTCTATCAGATCTTGAATAAACTGTGATGTTGTCCATGTAAATTACCACAAACTTTCCAATTTCTCGCGCAAAAGAAATGTCCATGACACGTTGGAAATTAGCCCCTGCATTCATCAAACCAAAAGGAATTTTTGCGTACATATAGGTGCCCCATGGTGTAGTAAAGTAGTTTTCTCTTGATCTTCAGGTAATACTTTAATTTGATTGTAACCAGAAAAATCGTCCATCATCGAAATTCTTTCTGCTCCGACCACCTTCTGCAATATATGATCCATCTTCGGCAAGGGATAATTGTCTTTCATAGAGACCTTGTTCAAATTTCTGAAATCTATACACAGCCTTATTTCTCCATTATTTTTTCTAATAGGAACTAAATGTGCAACCCATCTTGAAAATCTTAGAGTCACGATAATCTTGGTGTCAAATAATTTTTTAATTTCCTTCTCAATATTTGGTAGCAATTTTGGATGTATTCTTCTAAGCTTTTTCCTGAAAGATTTTTCTCTGGGTTTTATGGGAATAGTATGTTGTATTATAGATGTATCATATTCTTTAATATCCTCATAGCTCCAAGCAAACAAATCTGTATACCTCTCCATTAAGTTCACATACTCTTCTTTTTCTTTTACAGGCAAATTTTTGGACAACTTTACAATCTTTGGATTTTCTTTGGTACCAATATTCCTATCTTCAACAACATTTTCAGCAGGATTCACTTTAGGGTTCTTAGCAACATCATTCTGATCAAAAAGTTTTTCTAAAGGGATCAAACCTCTTGGTATAAAATTATTTTTCAATTGGATAATATCTTTTCCTCCCAAGGTTCCCTTCAATTTTTCAGCACCATTCTTTTCTTCTTCAGGTTCTTCATCATCCTAGAAATTTTCACAATTGTCATTTTCAGCATCAATATGAGTATTTACAAATTCTCCTGACAGTTCTAAAAACCTTTTTATCTACATGTCATCTTCAAACACCTGCCAATACTTAGAATTATCAGGAATAGATGGTCTATTCACAATGTCCACTTGGTATTCCTTCTGACCAACACTTGGGGTTTTGAATTTTCCAGCAGCTACTGCCAAAGAATCAGCTACTGTATTCTCATATCTGGGCACCACTTTAATTGTATGCTCTGTAAAAAAGTTACCAATCATATCCCATACTTCATTTCTATAGGCTCTCATTCGGGGATGCTTGGTTTGATAACTTTCATTCACCTAATTTATCACCAGCTCTGAATCCCCCAAAACTCTTATTCTTTGTGCTCCTAAATATTTCAATGCATGTAACCCAAGTAATAAATCTTCATATTCTGCTACATTATTTGTGCATTCAAACGTTAATTTATATGACAAAGCTTTAAAATCCCTGATAGGATAAATTATGTACACACCAGCACCAGCGCCAACCTTTGCTACATACCCATCAAAATACATAGTCCACAAACCTTCTCTTTTTTTTTCGCTTCCAAAGCATTTTGTTCCATCATTCCTTCCTTTTTATTTTCTTCAGGTTTCATTTGCAATGTAGACTCCAAATCACATGGGACAGTATCATTAAAGAAAATAGAAGAACCCAAATCAGTGTCAACAACATATATATGGTGAATTTCAGGCTTATCTTGACTGCTCACTACATAAAGAGTTCTTTTCTCACTATACAGCCTCCTACTCCCATATTGGACAGGAATAGTGGCATATGACATATCCATTTGCAAACTACCTTTCAACTTTGAAGTCCAAGACCTTGATAACAACACCCCAAATTTTGGTAGAATGTCTGCCACTACTACATCCATTACTATTATTTTAGATGGAAATTTATTCAAAGTTACTACCATATCTTTAATTAAACCAAGACACTTCACCCTTCTGGAATCAAAGGAATACAAATCTTTATAAGGTCTTGTCACTTCCATCCCCAAGCTTTCGACCACTCCCTTTGG
Organism: Pseudotsuga menziesii; assembly: GCA_001517045.1. Lineage (NCBI taxonomy): Eukaryota > Viridiplantae > Streptophyta > Pinopsida > Pinales > Pinaceae > Pseudotsuga > Pseudotsuga menziesii. The sequence continues at coordinate 158,692 of LPNX010763368.1, forward strand.
CATTAAATTATGTGATGCGCCTGAATCCAACATTGCATTATGCACCACCATATCATGCACATTCAAACTCAAATAAAAAGGAGGAACTTCTTCATTATCTATAATTTCAACCTTTGGCCCAAATGAAATAGTAGGATTGTCATCTGTCAACTCCAAAATATCAGACTGAAATTCTACTTGACCTCTAACCATATTTGTTATGGTATCTCTGTACTCATTATTTCTCAACAACTCATTAAAAGGAACAGAGATTTTCAGCTTGGAAAGTACATTCTACAAACTAGAATTAGAATTAACTTTTTGTACATCTATTGGTGCCACCTGTTTCATTCCTTTTGTTTTTTGTATTTCGTTTTCAACTTCTTTATTCACAATAGACTCTTTTTGTATTTCCTTTCCTTTTTATGTATTTAGTGAACTAGTGGAAGGCTGATTTGGATTTAACCTCCCTTTATTTATAACAACTTATTTGTTTCTCAATCTAATCTTCCTATGTACATCATCCATAGCATGCAGATAACCCCTCTGATACTGCTCTGACTCCCTTTCAAATTCTTCATTTCCATCTTCCTGGGAAAACATGCTATGTTCTTCTTCAGTAAGATATATCTCTGAATCTAATTCCCCAAAAAGATGAATTTCATTCTGAGAGGGATCTTCTTCACCAGCAACATAATTTTCAGGGAATGGTGGTCGAATCTGCTGCTCTTCTTGATTTCTTGGATTTCTCATATCTCTTTGCCTATTTTGTGGAGGCATAGGAGGATATGGTCTTATAAAATTCAGATTTCTAATTTGAGGATCAACTTGTTCTCTATTAAATGATCTATTGTCCATAGTCAACCTATCCATCAGCTTCTCCATTGCCTTCAACATCATTTCAAATTTAATATCAATAGCAGAAGAAGAAGTAGAAGGCATATTTTATTCTTTTTTCCTCCTATCAATGTCTATGTGTTTCATTTTTCCACTCGCCATCATATTCACCTCCACTTCTAAAGCATCCGTAAAAATGGTAGCAAGAGTTGTTGATTTTCTTTCTCTTAATGAAAATGCAAAGTCATTATCAAAAGATCTAGCATAATGAAGTTTAGTAGCAACTGCAGAAGGTTTTATATCTTCTGGAATAGAATTATAAACTCTCATAAACCTACTTGAAAATTCATGAACAGATTCAAAACCCCCTTTCTTGAGACTATTATACTGGGACAAAAGCTGCAAAGGACTCTGTTTGTCATCCCATGTTTCGAAAAATGCATTCTCGAAAGCTTGAAAAGTCAATATAGACCCAGCCGGAAAATATTTAAACCATTTCTTTGCTTCTCCTGATAAACTTTGAGCAAACAACCGCATTTTAACATTGGAATAATCTACTTCCTCTAAGTCAACAAAATCTTCAAATTTGGCCACATGTTTCTTTGCAGTGGTGTCTCCTTCTCCATCGAACAGGGAAATTATTTGGGAATAATTTTGGGGAAGGTCATGCAACACAGCAGGAAAATGCAAAGGAGCAAATTTAGCTGCCATTGGTCTAGGTGGATTTAGAGGTACTGAGGAGTTTTGAGTATTTTGAAAGACAAGTGTTTCTTTAACTTTGGCAGACTATTGCAAATTTCTCCACAGGGAATCAAGTAAATAAGACTCTAATCTTCGGGGGGTTAAATTCAACGTTTTTAAGATCAGATTCAAACTTAGACTTCAACAAACCTTTTCCAATATTAAATTCCCATTCTTGATCAAACATATTATGAGAATCTCGAGAAGATGATGCACCAAACAGAGAAATATCTATCTTTTCTTTATCTTTTTTCTTAAACAATTTTTCTGGATCTTCCAAACTCTTTTAAATTTCGGTATCAGAATTACCTCGTGTATGTCTTTTCGAAGCCAGAATGACTTCTGGAATTTTGAAAAACTCTTACAATGGAATCGCCAAGGCAAATATACAACCTTCTTTACTGACAAAAATTCATGTTTTCCCACAAAAATATTTTCTTGATCTTTAAAACTCTGTCGTTCTTCCCAGGGCAGATTTTCACTTTATCCCTCAGCAACAGTGCCAATTTTTTATCACTCAAAATGTACCCAGGTTGTAAAAGTTAAATCCCAAAGGTAACAGCAAAAACCACTTTAGAAAGAAACTGGCTTTTCTTTCCAGAGAGGGATCTCTCAAATATAAATTTAACAAGGCCAGATATAGGAATCAATACTTTAACATTATGCATATGGTTGAAACAACACATATAACCATTGGGAAATGTAGTCAAATAAATAAAGATAACACAAAGATTTCATACATGAGATTTCAACAAAGGAAAGATAGCCATCCAGTTACAATCATTCATTGATTTCAGGTGGATAAGAAAGAAACATGAACAATCCATTAATATAGAGCATCATAAGATGAATTCCATATCAACTTTAGCAAAAATATTTATGAAATACCTGAAACAATAGTCAGAGCATAACAAGCATGAATTCTGAACTATTCAACACTGCGCTTCATATATGAAGAAAAAAATGGAATGTAAGCACTGAGAAGACGATCACATAGAAGGGAAAGGCACAGACTGTAATGTAAATGACACAGGAATCTCTGATGATTAACCAGCACTCAACTTTGTTATTTCAAAAATTATATGTCCTCAAAAACATCAATCAAACATATGGGCTCCAACCCCCAATACATCAACTAAATTCAAATATATACATAAATAACTTCTTCCTAAGAAGATCAATAAATGAATAATCTGTTAATCAAAGTTTTTTGTAACTATATCCCTAACAACTAGGAATAGAATACATGCTTCAATTCTGATAACAAATCGTTTAATTATAATCAACTTGTTGACAGAAAGGCCTGAATAAGCAGCTCCACAACGCGCAACAACTATTTTTTAAGGATGAAGAATATACTTGGTCTTCCCGAATCTTTCCACGGTCTTCCATTGTTCTGCACCTGATGTGTCATACTCTGTCATTTCTCTAATATATACTTCCCGAACCACATAGGCCTCATAAGATACAGTGGGCAACCCTCCTCTAACGATAAAAAACTTTTGCAATATTTCGAAATCCTCTGTTAATTTGTCCACGATGATTTTCCCAGTCAGTCCTTTTACCAAGTCATCAAACTTGGAATGGTCCATGTGGTTTTGTACTAACAGACTATGATAATGTTCCTGAGAAAATAGTCTTCCTTCTTCGTCCCAGAAAGAAGGGAGGCCATCTTCAAACAACTCCCTAAAAGCACGCTTGAAATCATTTATCCATGAAGACATTGCATTCGCCTTATCTTGTACCACCTTCATGAGCTGATGTTTGTTAATGAATTTTTTAGACCATAGTACAATAGCTACTCTGTCTTTAATCCCTATCTCCTGCAACTTTTGATATGTTAGGGAATTCAAAAAATTCAGAGCATTTTGAGCTGTGTTTAAAGGCTTCTTCTCCATGGTCTCATTTGCCAGTTTTAATCTCTGAGTGGCTAAATTAACTAATGCACTTTGATCATCAATAAAATTTAGATCATGTCTAAATTTAGTAACCTCTACAGATAATGTATCCCAGATTATATGCTTAGCTCCTTTTAGAGGGGCCTTTCCTGTATTCCTTTCTTTCAATTCATTAAACTTTTTCTGCAACTAACTTTTATCATGTAATATTTTGTTCTTATTTTCAACCATTTTAAGCAGTTCTGATTTGATCTTCTCATTTTCTTCTTTCAATTCCTTGATTTCCACATCCTTCAGGCTCACCTATGACATTGACACTAACAAATTATCAGCAAAAAATTCACTTAAAGGATTTTCAATATTTACAAGAGATAAATCTGTATTAGCAGGAGTTTGGCTCATCAATTCTTCCATAATTTCCTTTTCATCGTTCTGCTCTTTTTTCAACTTTGAAATCTGCGTCAGCAATTCAGTTCTATCCATTTCCCATTTGCTCTTTTCCTCCTGCAATTTCTATATTTTTCCTTTACACTCCATCATCTCTTGATAAACTTTGTCTTTCTCTTCTTGCAATGCCAATAACTCTGGGGACTGAGCGTGTTCAGAATTTGGGATTTTCAGCTTCTTTTTCAATACTTAGATGGTATTGTCTTTTTCTTCCAAAAGCTTTCTGGTGGCCTGTGCATTTCTTGGTTCACTTCCCGAATTTATAACATCTGCCTGCAACTTCTTAATCTAGAATGAATTTGCTTTATTCTCTACTTTTTTGTGTTTCAACTGGACCTCCAATTTATCCACAAGGGCTTGCAATTTGTTCATTTTCATAATGGCATGTAATAAATCTGAATAAATAATATCTCCCGTATTCTTGTGGAGTTGTATCTTGTCAGGTACACTGATTTTATCTAACCTTACTTCCATCTCAGATACTTTTTTCTCACTTACCATAGCTAATTTTAAGGTGTTCCTCTCTACATCCCAAGTAGAAATCCGTGATGCCTTTTGGTTTCCTACACTCCTTACTTGAGGAAGTAGATTTTTGGTCTCCTCCAATGACTGCATCCGTTTTTCAGCATAATTTGTCATGAACTTTGCTTTGGATTTGAAAGCTGAACTAGGCTCTACATTATTTTCACCTCCAAAGGAAAAATGATTCAATTGTATTGACTTCTTAGGGAATAGAACTATTTTCTTCAACTCTTCTGAAACTATTTCACTTGAAGCTTGATCATCCTGAGAAAGTGTTTTAGTCTTTTTACATTAACTGTTTTCATCCACATCCATATTTTCAATCTCAGAAAGACTTCATTTAATCAAAATGCTAGAATTTTCAGGTGCTCGAACTACTGTAATCAATCCACTGCTCTTACCTTCATTACTTCCTAGACTCTCTACAAAACAAGACAAATTGGCTATTTCTTCTAAACCTTCAACAACCTTATGATCAAATGGTTTGTTCTTATTTGATTGCTTCCTTTGAGAAATTATATGATGTGGATCATAATTGATTTTTTGTTCTTTCTGGAAATCCATAATCTCTAATATTTTTTCCACAATCATCAAGGCACTTTTGTTTTTGAAGATAAATGGACCAAATTTAAGAGGAAATTTGGTATTAGAAGACTTCTTGAATGCTCCAAAATGCTCCTTCTCTGCAGATAATCTTTGCCTCATGAATTCAAGTGCAAAAATTCTAGGGGTAAGAAAAACAGGTAATTTGTACGGTTCCCCAGTGAAACCATACACTCTCAAAACCGTAAAATATTTGTATAAAAACCAATCCCCAATTCTCTCTTTTGAGGATGATTGTAGCATGAGCTTCATTTCTTCTAGTACTCTGGGTAATACTTCATCAAACAACAACTTGTACATCTTGGACATAATGGAATTTACAAACTTGAACATATTGATTTGCTTTGGAAGATCTGAAGAGAAAATAGTGGACAAGAATTGTAATTCTGTTACATTTGAACATAGCAACATGTTCAACAAGTATGATTGGTATTTGAAAAACCTAACCTTTGGGAACTCAAATAACTGGATATGAATGAATTCCACTAAATACTCATTCAAACTGAAATAATGGACTGAATGGGACTTAGGGCTGATTGAGTTCATTTTCAATAAAAAACGCAAGACAACTTCGTTAACATGAATGTCATCATCTAGACCTAAAATTTGGCAGACCAAAGACATAGCCAATTGCACTTCTTATTTGAAAATGTGAATATTATACGACATAAAAAGACCTTCTAACGACTGACCTTCATTAAGAATACTGGACAGAAACTCACATATAATCTCAGTTTTACAACTTTTTGTATATTTCAACTAACACAAACTCATTCACAGACTCACAATTGTCAGGAAAACTATCAGGCAAATTAAGAACTCCGCAAATGGTTTTTGCATCAATCTTACACAATATTTTGGATGTGGAATGACTCATGATGACTCTCTCAGAATTTGAGTAGCTGCTTGTGCACCATTCAACAAATTCAGGAAACGGTAAAATCTGTTCAATGGAGAAATAATACGAAAAAGACTTGCAGACCCTCAAAATGTCATTTCCCTGTAAATTATACTACCACAACCTTTCTTTAGAAACTGATACATTTCTGAATGATAAAATCGGGTGATACACATTTCTGTGTCTATCAACAACGAATTCCTCCCTTTCATCTATAACTCGGCTAAAAACTCTTAACCCCTATTCTCTCTTCATAACGGATAATAGAAATAATTCTCTAAACAGAGCTTAAATGTTTGAAGCTTACTTGTGACTCTAACTATAGATATGTAATGTTGACTTCAGAAAGATGGTGGGATATCTCCTTTGCTTGTCCGCAGCATGCAAATAAAAATGATTTTTTAAAAACAAGTCAACCTCACCTTTATATAAGGGTCTATTTCGGAGTGCTCCACTAAGTGGTTTTTCTTTAACTGCTTTCCTCCGTGGAATGCACTCTGAACCATGACATGTACCGTGGTTTATATTCTGCTACCTCCTTTCAATTTCAATCATCATGCAAAGTTATCCTCCGGCGTCTCTAACAACCGTCGATGTTGGCTATGTGGGCAGACCTGGGTTTACTGTAATGTACCAACAACACCCCTAGCTCACTGGCCCTTTCGGCGACAGACCGCGGAGCGGCCTGAAGTCTCACCTGAAGTGATTCTAATGGGTTGTCCAAAAGAATCAAGTGTCTTCGAATAGGTACTGTAGCATCCTGGGGTCTCGCAACTCTTCTTAGCCAGTGAGGTCTCTCACCGCGACGCGCAGTCTCTCTTCCTTGTGGGTTCTGATAGGGGAAGGACTCCTATTGCGTCACAGCGACTCTAGCGATGTGCAACTCTCTCTTCCACTTAACCCAGGATCTGTGCTATCTCACATCGCTGCTCCTCTGATGGTGCGATATCGCCTACTATCAATGCAATATCTACTATAGTACGACCCACTGCGACCCTCGCGGTCCAAAGGCTATCGCACTGGGTGGAATGACTTGGCTAACTTTCAACAAGATATTAAACACTCTAACGTGAACTTCCACAGTTCAACACACTCTACCTCAACTATACTTACTGTTCAAATAAGTATACTGGAAACACTTTAACATAATGACTTATTACTGTGTGAAACAAGCACTGATAAACTCATATGCAGACGCTTGATACATGTAAATCCATCTTTAACCTTCAATAATGCTGTAACTGAATGAGACATACAGACTTTTACTAACTCATATGCAACATTCATGTAACAGATAACAGATATCAACTAAGTAAAGCACAATCACATGAAATAATCACATAACACACTGGTTTTACGTGGTTCACTTCCAGGGTAGAAGCTACGTCCACATAACTGTGTTTATTATATCTTGAGAAAGTACACAGTTCTGCTGCAACCTATTGTGCAGCTAGAGATATTCTGGGTAACTCCACACTCACTGTCGGGAGCCCTTTTCTCCTAGATCTCTTCTCTTTCTCTATATTGCCTTCTTACAATATTCTCTCTCTCTCTCTGTCAATCCCTGCGGATTGTTACATGCATGCTTCTATGAGCCAGCCACTGGTTACAGTAAGATACTACAGACTGAATACAGAACCAGAGCACGAGTGTCTATGAGCTAAAAGACCCAATGACTAACTGGCTAACCTTTTACAATACAAAATACATCCCTTTATAGGCGGCCTGAAGGTCTCGCCATTACAACACTATGGGACTGTCCCAACAGTAACCCAAAAACCCTAACTATTGACAGTCGGCGTATGTGTACTTGGAGTAGCCGCTTTTCGTCACACCACTGCTCTCTGCAGTCTTCCATGCTTCCCAGCACTGACCATGGGTACTGGGTGCCGCTTCCCAATTTTTCCTTCGTCTTCAATACCTTGGCCTCATTCCCCTTTTTCCTTTATGAGGGTCACTGAGCCCTCCTGTCTTCTGTCGCTGCCTTGAATGCAGTGGGTGAACTCTCTCTTCTCGGCCGCTGAGGTACTGGTGTCTTATTTGACTTCTCTGTCCCGATAGTCACAGTTTCTGTCTCTGGTCTGCAGCTAGAAACATGCTACGACGTCGTATCTTTACCTTATCTCTTATCTCTTCGCCAAAATTATCTATCCGCCAAAATGGCAGCTTCTCTTGTAGCTGCGGGACCCTACTCCAATAGTCCCCTAACACTTACTAACAACAGGATTCTCCTGTTGTACTTTCTCCTTGGCTTCCTGCGAAGTCTTTGTAAGTTTTTGTCGAAGTCCTGTGACTTCTTTGTCCATAGTTTCTGTAACTTAGTTCGTTGGTCTCTCTTATCTTTCCTTCCCTTATTGTCATGCTCTCACTCTCGTCGCTTGTGAGACCTTTAAGGATCTTCAAGTTTTGAGAAGTCTTCCACAGATATCATTTCCTCTTTATCTGGGTTAGAAATTTTATCACAAGGAAAATCTGTATCCTCCAGCCTTCTCAAACATTTCATTCAGTCTGGATCCTTTCATACAAACTATACAGGCCTTGAATTCCATTCCGAGAACCTTCGTTCCTTTCCTTTTTCCTTTTGTTTTTCTGCATCTCGGATGCTTGTTTCTTGGTCCTTTTTTTCTTTCCGTGAGATCTTCTGGGAAACTCCACGCGCACAGCCATCCAAGTTGGCCTTCTCTTTCTGTTTCTCACTTTTACTTTCCTCCTTTTCCTTTTTCGCTGTTCTAGGTTGGACTCATCTACTATCTGAGCTTGACTCCTCATCCTTGGCAGCTGTCTGGCCTGTGATGAAATTGGTTTCATACCCTTGGGTGGTGTCGCCATAGCGGACACAAGGCCACCACGCTCGAATCGTCTCACAATGTCTTCTAGAGGTTCCTCCTCGGACAGAACCCACTCGGTGCAATACTCTGGATTGGCAATGGCTGCAAAATAGGGAAATCATAGCACTCTGTAACGAACTTAGCTCTGCATAGGGAACACTTAACAACTTACTCTATAGCTCTTGGGTCTTGCAAAATTAACCATCCTGAATGAATGATATCTGCTTTTATGCTGAAGGCTATAATCCTGGACGCAACGGTCATCTAGGCTGAACCCGTCGGTGGCATTAATTGCATGGACGAGACCACACCCGTCATTTCAATCCTTATTAAATGCTGAAATCCGATCAAATTTCCCTCGAAACCTGTGTGCAGGCGCTGGTCTCGTCGAATATTTACTAAATCTAGAAAATTTATTATGCTGTTGCCAAATCTACGGTAAGGTATACCGATCATTTCTTCATTAACTGTCTATCAGAAGGAGAATTGACTGGCTCTCTATCCTTTTTCAAAACTGGGTACGTGGAATGGGGAATCATCGCCTTACTGTGATGTCACACCGCATAACCTGTGCAAAACAAACTTAAACGTTTTTTTTTTTTTTTAAACAAAAAAACTCTCCTCATGTGAATGCTTTTTACCTGGCGGTGTAGAATAACTACTGGTGCGATGCCTCCTTTCAACTACACTGGACATCTGCACTCTCATAACTGTCTGAGTTAAGGCTGGGATGTGGAGTGGCTAGCACTGTAAAGATTAAGCCTACTGCCATTAATGAAAGTGGGAAGAAGATCCCCGTTCAGTTTGCTGAGCTGAATGGCACCTCCCTCTGTAACTTGCTGAATCTGGTATGGACCCAACCAATGCGTCTTGAATTTTCCTGGAAACTTCACAAACTTGCTGTCGTAGAGGAGGACTAGGTCTCCTATCTGAAAAATCTTGGTCTTTACTTGCCTGTCATGCCAAGCTTTCTCTCATGCCTTCTGCACTTTCTGATGGAATCCTACGATGAACTTGTCTTCCTCCAAGGAAAGCAGCTGCGCTATCCTTTCATTTGTCATATCTGTGTCTGTCATCCTGGTGATCTGAGCAATTCTTAGACTGGGCATAATATACTCCATAGGCATAATAGCCTCTTGTCCATACACCAAGCTGAAAGGTGTATGTCCTGTAAGTTTCTTGCATGTGGTCCTATAAGCCCATAACACAGCATTAACTCTGAGGTCCCAATCATTCCTTTGGCTGTTGCAGATCTTAGTAAGAGCGTTTTCTAGAATCTTGTTAAAGGCCTCCACCGTACCATTAGCTTGTGGGTGGTAGGGAGTGCTCTTATGGTGCTGTATCTGGAATTCTTTCATCAAGGCATCAATAGTGTGGTTCAAGAAATGGGTACCTTGATCGCTCATCAAAATTACTAGGCATCCAAATCTACTGATGATGTTCTCAAAGAGGAACTGTGCAGCTGTAGCAGCATCACAATTTCTTACTGCTTTAGCCTCCACCCATTTGGTGAGGTATTCTATTCCTGTGATGATGTATCTCGCACAAGTTTATTTTCCTGGTGGGTTGATAGGACCCACAAAGTCTATAGCCCACTTGTCAAATGCCCGCAGCGTAATCTGCGGTCACAACGACATTTCATCTCTCCGTGAAGGTTTTCCTACCCTCTGGCAGATATCGCAGCATTTGCAAAATTCCTTAGTATCCTTATGCAAAGTAGCCCACCATAATCCTGCGGTCAGGATTTTCTACGTAGTCGGCTTTCTTGCGAAATGACCTCCTACGGTACCGGAATGTGCTTCTATGATAATGGCCTCTTTCTCGTGTGGCATGACGCATCTACGCAGGACTTCATCTAGACCTAACTTGTATAGTTGTCCTGCGATCAAGGTGAAGTCTGCTGCTTTGACAACCAACTGCTTCTTTTGATTCTTAGTAAACTCAATAGGTGCCCATCCTGTAGTGATAAAGTGAATGATATCAGCATAATACTCGTCTACGATCTGAATAGAAAACAATTGCGCATCGGGCAAGTTGTCCTCTAGGTTACTTGCCTCTTCTCCTGAGTCTATCCTTGACAGATGATCTGGTCTGGCATTTAATTTCCCTGGTTTGACAATGATTTCAAAATCATACTCCTGAAATAGGAGTAACCATCTACATATTCGTCCCCCTAACACTGGCTTATTGACCAAGTACTTCAAAGCGGAGTGGTCAGTGAACATCTTGAATGAGGCACCTAGCAGGTAGTGCCTGAATTTCTGTAGAGCATACACCATGGCTAATCCTTCTCTTTCCGTAGTGGTGTAATTCTTTTCTACGGTGGATAGTTTTCTGGTTGAGTATGCGATAGGGTGATCGATACCTCCTTCTCCTGGCTGGGTTAAGATGACCCCCAGTGCGATGCCAGATGTATCCACATGTACATGAAATGGCTTGGTCCATTATGGGAATACTAAGATGGATGTTGTAACCATCTTCTCTTTAAGTGTGTCTAGACTTTTCTGGCATTCCTCATTCCATAGGAATTTTACATCTTTCTTTAACAGCTTTTCCATAGGTGCTGTGATCTTTGCATAACCTTTGATAAATTTTCTATAGTACCCGGTATGACTGAGCACTGTCCTCAACTACTTGACTGAGTTGGGTGCTGGAAGGTTTACAATAATGGCAATATTTGCGGGATCTACCATCAAGCCTTGTCTACAGACAATATGACCCAACAAAATACCAAATGGCGCACAGGATATACATTTTTTCAAGTTTAGAGAAATCTGGTATTGCCTACATTTCTCTAACATCAGTCTTAAATCTCCTATGTGCTTGTCGATTAATCCAAATACAGTCCAATCATCAAAATAAACCTCTAAGAATTTATGGATGTACTCTTTAAATACAGCAACTACTACTCTTGAAAAGATAGCTGGTGCATTTTTAAGACAAAAGGGCATTACCGTATACTGGAATGAGCCCCATTCTGTCACAAAAGTGGTCTTAGATCGATCTTTTGGATGGATTCTGATCTGGTGATAGCCTGAAAATCCATCAGTGAAGGAGTAGACCTCCTGTCCTCCCACATTGTCTAACACTTCATCAGTGAAAGGTGTCAGAAATGGATCATGAAGTGATGCATCGTTGAGTTTACGCAAGTAGACACCGATTCTGATTTCTCCTTTGGTTTTCTTTTCTTCCATGAACATGGGACTAACCCATTCACTCTCTTCTACTGGCTCAATGATGCCTACTGCTATCATCTTATCGATATCGTCCTTAACTTTTTCTTTATACCACGGATTTAATCTGTATGGGCACTGTTTGACTGGTCTAGCGTCCTCTTTCAATGGTATCCTCATTACTTCCAGGTCTCCAACTATTCCCTTCATCTCTGTGAAATTGGTGGGGAATAGGTCCTGATAGTCATGTAGCAGCTCTGCAATGTGTCCTACTATTTCATCATTCCAATAGTCTCCAATGGATGCAAACTTTGGTTCTGTGTCTGTGCCAATGTTGATCTTCTTAATCTTGATAGGCTCCGTGATAGCTGGAGTCTCTAGCTTTGGTCCATCAACATCGTGAGTCCCTTTTGAATCTGGAATGTTGATGTTGCGAGGATCCTCATCCTCCTACTCTGGTTCTGATGCAAAGTTATAGCACTCTAGCGCCTCTTCAACTAGATGGCCCACTCAGGTTGAGTATGTAGTGATAGGGTGCAGTCCTCAAATATCTTAATCTTTATTGCAACTAGGGCATGATCAACACTTGGATACTCAGATTCAAAAGCGAACGTGAGTAGAAAGTTGTCTATCATAAGTGGCCATGTGGTCGTTCCCTTGCGTAATTCAGTCTCTATGTACCAGTTCCTTGGAACTGTGTCCAAAGTGTGAATGAATCGGTGAACCCATTCATCCTTGGGAATGTTCGACCAATTCTGTTCACAAGTCTGAATATGTGACTTGGGGTCACTTTGTCCTATGTATTTCTACTAGACATACTCCCTGTCAGTAGAGAATCTGATCGCCATCAATCTCTTAAGATCATCCCATGATGCAATATTCTCTTTATGTGCATACCACCATCTTGCAGGTGTGGCTCATACTGCAAGGTCCATAGTTGCGATCCTCTGCTCGTGAGGAACTTGTTGTTCAAACTGCGGTAGAAAGTCCCAGATATCTGTTAGACCATGAAATGAGGGAGTCTCATTAGTCTCTGTGCCAATCCATTGTAGTGACTTAGTCATAAACGCACATCTGCGCGTTGAGACTTCGTAAAGTCTGTTCTGCTAGTTTTCTAGACCAACATCCGAATCTGATGCGCATGAGCTATCGCATCACCAACTAATGTTCCCTTCTGCAATTGGATTGATGTAGTCACTTTGGTTCGTATTCATCTGATAGAGAATCTCCATGTTACGTGCCTCTTCCTCTGCTCGGATAGGTTCAATGTATCTAGGACCCTGAAGAGGATCCAATGGTGCGATGACCCGGATCTGCGCATCCTCAAAGGTCATTTGGATTTTCTTTAGGTCGATAACGGCCATTTTACTGATCGCCCAATCAATTCCTAGTAATGTTGTATATGGTCTACTATCGCCAATGATTTCTATAACTTCAAAGTCCACAGAGCTGCGAACTCCGTCAATGTCAACTGGCACCTGCAGTAGTTGACCCAGTGGCGATACCCTCTATTGATTAGCTAATCTCAAATGGATATGAGATCTGACTAACTTAGGGCTACCCATCTGTTCCCATGTCTGCTTAGTCAGAACATTTACCTCTGATCCTAGATCTAGGATCACCTCATCCATTTCAAATTCTCCAACTTGTGCTATGAGTCGCATCTCTCTTCTTGTTCTTGTATGGCCCATAATGTTATGAATAGCACGCTGTGCACTGCTCACGAAAGAAGATGGTGGATACTGATCTATGATGCACTAAAGCTCTCTGATAGCTTGCTCATTTCTCATGAGTTTTAGACAACTCTGCAGGAAGGATTGTACGCTTCCTGTCGACTCATCCTCATCGCATCTTCCTGATGTGGTAGCCTGCAATGTCTATACAGGGCTAACACCACAAGATGTTTACTGCAGTACACCCCTAGACAGCAATACCTGGGGTTCTGATTGTATAGGTTCATTAAAGAAAGTTTTAGCTTCCTGAAATGTTTCTTTATTCTTCTGTAGGTCGAGTGGTGTTGATTTATTAGTAGCTTTGCGCAACCACTGTGGTCCTGTGTTCTTTTCACTATCCTGTGGTGTGCCACTAGTGGAAGCACCGTTGCGAGTCACAATGTTGACTCTTGGTTCTAGCTCTTCCTGCTCAGCAACAATAAGCTGGATGTTCTGGTGTACTGCTAGCTTAGGTTCTTTGATCTTGGCTATCAAGGTAGGACATTATTCTATAGTGTGATCGTAAGATTTGCAATAATTACATGTCGTAGTGGGGCTCTGACAGTCCCTAGCATAATGTCCTACAACTCCACAGTTGTAACAAGTGACTGGTCCACGACCACGGCCAAAGCCTTCTCCACAACCAAAGCCTCCTCCACGGCCTCGTCCTCTGAATCCTCCTCCACGGCCAACATGAGCCGAATCATGCTGTGGTCCTGCTGCTGGACCCTGTGTCTCCGATTGGACTCTGTACAAGTCATGTTTTCTATCTAACATGAGATCATAGGCTCTACAGGTATGGTCATTGTGTCCTACTGACTTACAGAAGGTACAGTATAAGTTCTTAGGTGTCTGTATATACTTCTGAAGTAAAGGGCATTGCTGAGGTAGATGTCCTCTTGTTCTGCATAGTTCACACCACAACCCTTGAGTTTGTGCTAAGAGGTTAGGATCCCCACTTGCTAAGTATTCAACAAATACTGGATAGTTGTCTTTAGTATGGTGTTGTAATGGATAATTCACCTAATAACCTAGGTCTGGGGGTTACCAACATACTATGACCTTGCAGACAATTTGATTATAAAAGCACAAATAGGAAATAAGGAAGTGGCAGGAACTTACTTGTAATAAATGAAGGTTGATCCAAGCCAACTCCTTCCTCTTTTCTTCACTTCTACAATCTCCAGGATAATTCCTCCTTCAACCTGTTAACAAAGATTCTTCCAATATACAGTATGATTCATATATAAAGATGCAGGTTAGGAAAATCACATATTATAATGAAATATAGATATTTACCAAGTCACAACACATGAAACACAATATGGAAGAAGTAATCTGCTTTATTAACAATAATAGAGGGAGTTTAGGTTACAACCCAATGTCTGAACAAGGAACTCCTCTGTCACCAAAGGACTCTGAGTTTCTCTGCTCCAAAGGTTCTGTAGCAAATCCACCAGCATAACTTTGCTCTCCAAGTAATTAATATCAAACCCTCCCCAAGGCCTCTATTTATCTGAAGGAAATGAGGCAGTTCTCGAAGGTTAGGGAGGTTGCAGCAGTTAATGGGATTAAGGTAAATGAAACAACTAATCTCCCATTAACGCGTGTTTTTAAAAACTAATTTTGAGGAAGATATGCGCGGGTCTGTAGTAAGGCAACCCGCGCATCATGCGCGACTCTGTATAAGGGCAACCCGCGCATAGATGTATGTGCGACCTGCTAAACATAACACTCGTGCATATGCGCGACATGCCAATAGGGATAGTCGCGCATGCACTCAAAATCTCAAAATAGCAAAGTAACTAGCTGGGCATATAGGTAATGTATTTCATCAT